>OX393580.1:52020359-52396356 GCA_947652605.1 Elmis aenea | reverse complement strand
AAATGAATTCATAAATATTTAACAAATAACAATTTTATTGTTTATTATGTAATGGAAATGTCAGAAGCAACAAAATTTAAAGGCTTGGAATAAATAAAATAAGATTTTACAACTTTGAAGTTGAAGCAATGAACAATATTATTTCAAAACAGTTTTACCTTGCTTAAAATTGCAATACGAGTTGTAAAATGTAAGTAATTATGTAAAGAAATGAACACTGGATACTTTTAAGTGCATTACTGATAGCTTAAATACGATACAAATATATTTGAACTCTACAAAAACTTGACAGTAGCGAGTTACTTGAAGATTTTAACGTTGGGATACCCGACAAACCTATTACAACGTTATTTCAATGGATGTGAATATTTTCGTACAAAAAACTATCTACTAATTTGCGAAATTTAAATTAACTTTGTTGCTATTTAACAAGATACAAATAAATTTGACTTTTAAATACACTAAATAAACGTGGTTATAGTGTTTAGTGTCTTAGCGTAATTTTTGTCACATGGATAGTTTAGGATATAAATTTATCTGATAAGCAACATATAATTTTATGTTATGTATAAAATTTATTATAACAATTATTACTAATTACTTTACTTAAGCTTATAGGTAGCTTATCGAACGATCAAATGACAAACCTTGACCGAGTATAATAACCCTTGTTATTGGAAAATTTGAACTATAGAAACCTTTAATATTATACTTTTTTTTGTTTAAAAACTCATAAATTTTTTTTTCCATTTTGTTGAAACACTTGATGAGATAGCGAAAAACTGCGTGCGCTATTGAATTCAGAGCATGTGATTTATATAAGAACAGCAATTATAATTTAAATTGTGCAAATAGTTTTTAAATTAAATGGTTTTGAAGTAAAAAATATTTTTTTAGGCTCATTAACCTGTTTTTACATTTTCCTGAAAAACTTAATGAGATAGCGAAAATCTTTGTGCTCCATTGAATTCAGAGCATGTGATTTATATAAAAACAGTTATCAAAATTAAAACAACGTACTCAAATGTCGGCCTGTGATAATCGAGATACCCTGTAAAGTGTAAACCATTAGAATTTGGTTCAACCTGTATTTCTCTAATATTTATTTTACATCAAGAAATTAATTTGCGTTAATTAGTCAGTCAACTCTTCGGGGAAGAACAATGATTTCCCTTACAAAACAATTCGTCATAGGTTATTTTTTTTACACGCAAAACACAATAATAATATAATGTTCGCGTTGTATGCCAAAGAATGGTTGTTCCCAGCGTCCCTTGGTCTGCGATCTTCGTGGAAATCAGAGCTTTCTTGTGATAAAAATACACAAAATCACACATGACGATGGTTAAAAATACACATAAACCTGTATTTTACACCTATCTTAACATCTAAACAAGGTGGGGGGATCAACCATCAGGTGGGGGGCCCTGGAGGGGACCAAATGTAGGTCTCTAGGTCCATCATCGGTGGGTGGCGTTCAGTTGGTCCGTGCACTCTGTTATACCGCTAGCGTGCAGAACTTGTCGACTTCCGCTTCAGAAGGTCGCCAAAGCAACCACACATGCACGGACTCCACTGCTGTACATATCCGTAAATGGACTAGGTTTTGATAGTGAATAGTGTGCACAAACTTCCCTGTATACTCACTTCTTTGTGTTAAGTGGACTGATTTTTTTGCAAGACTCGCAGGACCGGAATACAAGTTTTGAGGAGCGCGCAAGGACGTTCGTGGCGAAACGAAGGACACCTTAAGACCCCCCGCCAGAGCTTGGCACGTCCGAAATGACTAAAAACAATTTGAGATGCCCCAAAAACTACGCCACCAAATATGGCCGACTGTAATTACGTCTAGTTGATGGAAGAGACCACGCACTGTGGACCAATTCACAAACACACTCGGCTAATTGGTGTGTTTCATCATCGAAGCCTTTGGGACCGGTAAAAATGTTACCAGAATTTTTCTAGTACGGGTTTGAATGTTACGCCGGTGACCTTCAGTTCTGATTCCGGTTTTGCAAACAACTAACCGATAAACGTTAAAAGTGCTTGTGGTTCTACGAAAGAAAACGTGCAAGAAACCAGAGTGATTTAAAAAAAAGTTAACTATATACTCGCGTACGTCTTTTAGTTACTGTTCGAAGTGGCTACTGTTTGGTTAAGATTAAGCACAGTGTCAAAGACAAAAGTTAATATCAGCTGTTCAAGTGTCAGCAAACAATCAACAGAAGAGAAATAAGTGCTGTGTCAATATTTGACAAGACTGCAACAACCGCCTTGTTGGTTCTCTTGCAGGCACTATCTAACGTTACAATCTCGTTCAAACACCTCGAAGGAGACATTTCAACCGTTTTAACAGCAACAAGGGAACTATTATTATTTAATTTATGCCAGACATAAATTAAATTCATAATAACTTTTGATAAATCAAGCGCAATCCGGACTGTGGTGACGTGCCGTTCGGTTTGAGCCAACTGTACTTAACAGCTGATTTACACAAAGGATTTCAAACTCAACTAACGAGAAAATAAGAACTATATTAGACTGTTAAGTGGTAGTGAAACGCGGCTAGTTAATTTTGGATTGCAAGACACATGTAAGTAGCTTTAGTGCTTTGAATTCCATTACTTTTAATATCTTGTCATCGGTATGCATGCAACAGGTTGCCGGGTGATTTCAACGATGCGTCAGAACAGTGGACTGGTTATTTATATTTCGTTTAGATTTCTATCTGCGCGGTGAAATTGAAGCAAAATTCGAACACTCTCTACACAATTTATCAATGAAAAGTTTCTAATCTATAAGCAAAAATTATTTACTGGCAAATAAATTAGGCGCTCGTCCTATTTTCAAAACTCTAAACACACTCTTCGCGATTCATCAATGAAAAATCTAATCTACAGGGTGATTGAAATTCGAGTTTAAGCATGGGGATCTCGCTTATTTTAATAGCTAGAGTATCGGTTTAAATTTGGCAAAGTTGCTAAATTTGGTGCTTATTAATAATCCAAAGAGAAATTGGAAATATCTCAAACGGTATCCGAGAAAATTCGGAAAAACTAGAAAGTCCATTTTTGAAAATCGCTTATAACCCCTTTGGAGTATGAAATTTTCAAATGTGTAAAAACATTGCCGAAGCAACTTTTTAAGCCGAATCGGATGGTGGTCACAAATTTTTCCTAGGTCGATTCGTTTTTGTTTTAGACAACCAACTTTGTTTTTTTCTTATGGGCAGCATATCGCGTTTTTCTTCGTTATTAAAGTTCATTTTTACGACTAACAGGCCTTCAAAACTTTTAGTTTGTTGATCGGTTGTCATGGAAACAACATAAACTACAATGACCGGCCTACCTGATTCATAATGGTTATTGTTTAAAACGTATTTTTAAAAGTTTGACAATGAAAGAAAATGTAAAATGCCATGTGTGATACATCAATGTATTTGGAAAAATAAAGCTATTTGATTATGTAAATAGCAAAAGTTGCGCCCATAAGAAAAAACAAAGTTGGTTGTCATAAAACAAAAACGAATCGATCTAGGAAAAATTTGTGACCACCATCCGATTCGGCTTATAAAGTTGCTTGGGAAAACATTTGAAATATTTTAAACTCCGAAGGAGTTATAGACGATTTTCAAAAATCGTATTTTCCGGTTTTTCCTAATTTTCTCGGTTACCGTTTGAGATATTTCCAATTTC
Source organism: Elmis aenea (assembly GCA_947652605.1). Classification (NCBI taxonomy): domain Eukaryota; kingdom Metazoa; phylum Arthropoda; class Insecta; order Coleoptera; family Elmidae; genus Elmis; species Elmis aenea. The sequence goes on along the minus strand of OX393580.1, from coordinate 52,392,661 downwards.
TCTTCGGATTATTAATGAGCACCAAATTTAGCAACTTTGCCAAATTTAAACCTATATTCTAGCTATTATAATAAGCGAGATCCCCATGCTTAAACTCGAATTTCAAACACACTGTATATGCAAAATTAAAACGTAAACGCTTGCCATATTTACTAAAGACAATTGAAGCAAACTCTTAACACTATCTTCACAACACACTATCAACGAAAAATCGAATCTTTATGCGAAATTTAAAACGCAAACGCTTGCCCTATTAACAAAAGACAAACACTGAAGCAAACTCCAAACACTATCTTCACAATCGATCAATGAAAAACTCCTAATCTACAACCAAAAGATATTTTAAACACTCGCTCCATTTTCTAATGATAAACATTCAAAAGCGAAGTCGGACAAAGCGTAAAAAGTGAATTCAAAGCACGAATAAAGTATTCTAAACCCAAGAAAAAACTGGTCGAGATATTTGTTTACTATACAAAATAAATATCACATAACATTGAAAAAACTGGCTTAAATATTTGCGTAGTCTTAGATTGAAAATGAATAACACGATACATTGCTGTAGGATTGTCCGGCGTTTTATCGCATGCACGGGAAATCTTGCTTGCTGAATTATTTAGACCGTTGGTAAAAGAAGCTATGAATAAATAAGTAATGCTAATTAGTAATGAGTAAATGTTAATTTATATTATTAAAGGCTGCAGTTGATGCAAGATTGATTTGAGCGTTTTGGTTATCATGCACCTGGAAATAGTTTGGTGCATAAAATTAATTCTTAGTTAATTGGTTACTGCAGTTTCTTTTCATCAATCACTCAAAAAATAATTCCTAAGATAACAGCGTCTTGCGCTAACATTTGTTACACGATTTTTTATAATCACTGAGAGTAATGAAAAACTACTGTGCAAAAGTTTCTAAACAAATACAAATTTGAACTCGAAACTAATTAGGGCAATAAGTTTTGTTTTTGTAAATGCTTGAATGGGGAAGTAATCTTATAAAATTTGACCACTATTTTGTTTTAAACCCAAGATTTTGCATCGATTTTTCTCATTCATTTCAAGTTGTTCGTTGATTCTCTGTTTTATTAAAAAAAATATATATATACCCCTATTAATTTGGCTGCTTCTATTGCAGATAATCATGAAAATACAAGATAAATTTCATTTACAGTCATATAAGGCTAAAAAAAAAAATAAAAACATATACCGTGTGTCCAAAAGGTATGGAATATGCTTGATATCTCAGTAAATATCCACTTTAGGAAAAAATGTATGAATAAAAGTTGTTTGGCAGTTAATTATCCACCATAAGACAATTTTTTTTTTCGAATAACAAAAGCGCAATGAAAAACAATTGCATTTTTTTTAATGGTTAAGGTACTCCAATATTATACTCATTTGATAGAGATTTTTTTTCTCTTTTCAATGATGCAAAACTTTAGTACCCTTACTTAAGCATTTTTTGAGAAAAACGCAAAAAATACTCTCAAATTATTTTAATTGTTTAGTAGATATTTATTTCTAACAAAAACATCATAAGAACTAAATTTTTTTGACGAAATCTACAATAAGCTTTCAAACTGTGAACCATTTACAGCTTGGCAATAATAAACTCGGGTTTTAAACCCGTTAATAATATTCCCAACCTCATCTCTTCTCTAATACGATCTTTTAAATTTTCGATATTCTCCGGCCTGTTAGCATAAACTTAATTTTTAAGGTGACCCCATCATTGAAAAGAGATAAAAATTCGCTATCAAATGAATATAATATAGGGGTATCTTGTAATTTTAAAAAATTCAATTGTTTTTCATTGCGCTTTTGTTATTCGAAAAAAAATTGATTTTGTCTTATGATGGAAAACTAAGTACCAAACAACTTTTATTCAATACATTTTTTCCTAAAGTGGGTATTTACTGAGATATTATAGCATTTTCCATACATTTTGGACACACTGTATAAAGGTTTTACAGGTTTTTTTAAATACTTTTTGTCACAGAAAAATTGTCATGTTCTGAGATTGGCGAGTGTAAATATTATTTCTTTGTATATACCCAAAATAAAGAGTAAATATTGGAGTTATTATGAATAATCTAAAAGTCACTTATCTCTGTGTCGTTAATCTTTTGTCGAAATATGATAGATACCTACTAGTTTCAAGACTACCGTCTTTGCTCAATTGCAGTATTAAATATTAAATTTAAAAAAAAATTCTACTGATAAAAAGACATGAGTCTTAAATCTGGTGTTATAAAGCTCTAAAAATAAACTGAACATCTTATATGTAACAGCTAACAATTTCATAGCAAATTAAACTAGAATTTTATAGGTTTGCATTGATAAAAGCCTGTATTTTTTTAAATTAAATTTGCCAAGATTTTATAAGACAAATAATTTGTATAACTCAGCACAGTTAAAAATTGACCAGTGTCAATCAGTTTGAAGTACTTGGACAAAATTTTGGTGACAATTTTAACTTAAATTTCGGGTTAATTTGACACTGTCGTTTTTTGCCGTTTACACAAATTTTTGGTGTGTTGTTTTCAAGACAATAACACCAAACAAAATGGTTGAATTGCAAATGACAAAGAACTCAGACAAATTTTATTGGTATTAGTAGCAAAACGTCACAGAATTAAAAACATTTTTCTGTTGTCTAATACCTAAGTTAAGCAGTTTATCTAGGTTATTTATTGATACCTAACACAACCTAAAAACTACAATTAAAATATATTTAAAACCAAAACCGTTGAATGTTAGTAAATAGGAAGAACATTACAACCTGTTGAGATACCTCCTTTTCCCCCCGGGCGATTAAGGGTTAAAAATCGAGTAAAAATAGTTTCTCCATAGGTAGAACCGGTATGAAACCGACATTGTACGTTTAAGTACAGCAAAAAAATGCGCACGCATGAGAGTCCATATCTCTTGCATACGTTAGCAGCACGCTGCCGTGAAATATGGACAACCATATCGATCGAAACTAATTGACGGTAGACACGTTTATTCAATCGTAAAATATAATCTCGTAAATATGTTAAGTCCCAGCATCCGCTTACGCAAACTAATCTACATTACAGCAGCATGTGTTTATACTAGGGCTCCGAGCTGCACAACATTATTTACCCACCTATTGGACTCATTTTCACTAGAAATTTTCCTTTTTCGTCGTTAATTATCCCATAATCGCATTCCGAATGCAAATGGCCGTGTTCTTTCGAGATTGAATTAAATTATTTTCTCGATAGCAGGAAATGCGGTTGTAAGACATCCTGCGCTGGTAGCTGTAGGTGACGATAACAATTTCCTCCAAATTAATTACGAAAAAACTTTTGCTGTAACTACGTGTTAACAATAATTGCTCAAACTCATCGACTAGACGTTTTTCAAAAAAACAAAGTTGAAGGTGCGAATTTCCGGTAGGACGACATGTTTTATATGCGCCATTAAGGCCACATTTTTTTTTGTAATCGAACCTATTAAATTAATAATGCGGAAACTGTAACGATAAATCAAAAAAATCGACGTAACAGCATTGATAACTTCAAAATAATAAACATTTGCAAGTTTTATTGAGTAACACTGAAGTTTTTCGGGTCTCTTAGAGATTCTTCTACCGAAAAATTTTAGGGTGTTTAACATCAGCTAATTCACAATCAACCCGAACAGCACAAACAAAATTAAGGAAAATACAGATAGTTTCAAATTTAATAGAGACATAAAATCAATAGTGCTTTGGCTTATACTGAATAAAATAATTGCTGTAATATAATTTACCAAAAATATTACTTATCCTACACACACACAAAAAATCGTTGAATCAGATAGTTCACAATTTTCACACTGTCAACAAAACAAGTTATTTATGTTATCTAAATTTGAGGCCTTACCTACATATATCTGAGTTTATAAAAACAAAAACAGACGTTAGTTTGTAAGCTCAGACTTGTGCCAGTAGGCTGAAATACATGAGGGGTCTTTAACGACCCTCTGGGCATAAATGGGTCAAACAAAGAAATTTCTATGCAGGAAACCCATTAGGTCTATAATATTGCTCTTAATAATTCAATATAGGTACGCAAGTGTTTCAACAAAATTTTGTTTCTCTGTTCATTAATTCAATTTATTATTCATTTAACCAAAATAAAATATTAATCTAAGCACAGCACAAGCCAGCAGGACTTAAAAATTCTAATAAAATATTAGCAGCAGTTTAAAAAAATAGCCGCATAAACATGTATCATGTTACCACAGTTTCGGTAATACTCATCAATTATTTTGATATATTTCGGGCTTAATGATTACATAATGGCCTTAATCTCTTAAAGTATAAATTCGAACAATCGCACAGCGTTCGCCGAAACGTAAAGTAGAAAAATCCTAAATTTATGACAAATGGCGACGCTATAAACAATTTCGGCCTGACGGGGCCGAGGTATCAAAATCCTGCTTTATTTATACGGCAATTCGTAGGGACTGGACCGGTCACACTTTATGTATGCTAAACATGGCTACCTGCGGTGTTGAGCACTATATAAATCATGTCCGAAATTAATTTGAACAGGTTCCGGAGTGTATTAATGCGCCTTTGTGGGTGGTTTACAAATGGCCGCTACAGTTCCGGGTGCTAACTAGATCTATATTGTTTTTTGTGCCATTAGTTTCGCAAACAAACAATGCAAAAATGAATATTCAAAAGCATTTTTTGAGGAACAATGACACGAAACATATGTATGATTTATCATGAACAACATGAAAATATCGTACCCCATTAGCATTTATTATATTTCATAGCAAAAAATATCTTTTATAGCTATTGCCTTTTTTATAGAACTTAGAAAAAATATTTTAAACATTTAATTTGTACTCATACTGAATGTATCTAATAGTTTTCTTTAAATATTTTCCTAATTATGTACTTTACATTTCTTTAAAAATGTAAATTATCATTAATTACTAACACCTAAATATTTATTCTAACATATTTAAATGTCGGCTCTCTCCCGTTTCACACCAAGCTGCTAATTTTGCACATAATTGTTGTGTATAAATAACTAATTAGTTTTGTCACTTTTTAACTAAAGCTTATTCTTTTTTAGACACTCCAGACATAATAACTATCAGTGTTAGTTTTATTTTACATCTGTGTGATGTTCATATCTGACATAAATATGGGCGTATTATCAGCAAATGAAGAAATTTTTCACGTTTTAACTCAATCATTTACATAAAAAACAAATTTCGTAAAGTTGGCGCGACATTCATTTAAGGTTCTTGATAAGAAAACATTTTGTTTATTGAAGTTTCCGAGACTTTTTTCTAGTGATTGATACCCGATGTTATACAGAATTTATAAAATATCAGTAAAACACGTCGATAAAATTGACTGTTCAAGTTTAAGAGAAATTATCGCAGCACCAAGGCACAAATTTAAATTTTGCGGACAGCTAAGGGCAATTAAAGCTTAAAAATATCAATTTTGCGCCTATAATAATTTTAAAATTCTGTTTAGCGATGTGTTATACGTTAGAAATTTAGCAGAATTTTTTAGAAACTTCTTGTTTACATAAAAACTGATGAAAGATTAATGGCACACGCCAAATATAAAGTCCAACTTTCTTTAACAGTCTTAACATTTCATCCGCTGTTGGTTTATTAAAAATGCAATTTTATTCTATGCAATTAAAATTTCTGCATTAAAGCTTGTACAGCGTGTTAATATGATTTCGATTTATTAAGCTGTTTCCGACTGTTTTAAGTTAAATTAGGCACGTGCAACCCATTAATATATTAATAAAACTGTTATAAAGCAAATTTACGTGTTAACTTTATTTATTTATTGCTCAAAATGTTGTACAACACGACATGAAGCAGATTTTGTGGTCGATAAGCGATGTATAAATTAACCATAAAACATTGTTTAAGTTTAGGAGTACAATACAGAAGTCAGACGATGTAACTAAAGGACTAAACAGACATGCGGTTCTCTATAATTTCTCGGGTTCATATAAAACTATTAAATGTTTATGTATGTACGTTGTGCATCGCTCCGAGACTTAAAACATTAAAACGAAATTTTTATTGCGAACGAAACACAAGCGATATTGCTGGCTATTAAAAAACAAGACGTTTAAGAGTTAAAACAGCGTTTATAGCTGCAAAATGCAAAAATTCATTAGCGTTTGCACATCTTGCGCGCGTGTTTGATTACCCAGACGTTAGATATTAATAATTAAGGCTAAATTCAAAGAGTTTTGGATACGTTTCTCTACAGCTTTTTACCTAAGTACACAGTAAAATATGCAGGGCCAATTTTAACACTGGAATTAGGACTAAATGGGTATATCTCAGTAGTAAATATCTACTTTAGGGAAAAATGTTTTGAATAAATGTTGTTTGGTACTTAGTTTTCCACCATACCTAAGACAAAATTTAAATCTATTTTTCGAATAACAAAAGCGCAATGAAATACAATTGATTTTTTTAAAATGACAGGATACCTCTATATTATACTCTTTTGATAGAGTTTTTTTTTCTTTTTAATGATGGAGTCACCTTAAAAATAAAGTTTATGCCAAGAGGACGGAGAATATCGAAAATTTGAAAGATCGTTTTAAAGAAGAGACGAGGTCTATTACACCTGAAATGGTTGGGAATCGTATAAACGGGTTTAAAAACCGAGTTTATCATTGTCAAGCTGTAAATGGTTCACAGTTTGAACACCTATTGTAGATTTCGTCAAAAAAATTTTAGTTCTTGTGATGTTTTTGTTAGAAATAAATACTAATCAATTAAAATAATTTTTGCGTTTTTCTCAAAAAGTTGCTTAAGTAAGGGTACTAAAGTTTTGCATCATTGAAAAGAAAAAAATTCTCCATCAAATGAGTATAATACTAGGATAGGGGTATCTTGTTTAAAAAATTCATTTGTTTTTCATTGCGCTTTTGTTATTCGAAAAAAAAAATTGTCTTATTGTGGAAAAAAAAAGTACCAAACAACTTTTATTCGAAACATTTTTCCCTAAAGTGGATATTTACTGAGATATCGAGCATATTCCATACTTTTTGGACACACTGTATATAAATGTTGTATGAAAAAATCTGAATGAAATTATCTGGGTTTGCAATTTAGACTTTCTATAGAGTGGACAACAGCATCTTTGTAAACAAATGTAACTTTTAAACACAGTTTCAAAGTTTTATGATTTCTTCAAACAAAGTTATTTGTTTATAGAGCTGACTTGATAAAATCAATAACTTGACAGAAGTCGACATGAAAATCAGCTCATCTGCAAATTCGTACCGAAACGCAAGCAGCTAAGACCCATTTATTTTCTAACTTTGCATCCGTTTAGGTTTTTTCGGTGCACATAAATCTAAACTCGTTTGACACACATAACCATTGAGCAGAACACGAGCGCGTCTCGACAAGGCGCTCGAACAGAATTGTCCTAGAGCGCTGAAAACGAACGCTTTTTGTAGTCTAAGACACGATTATGTTATAATAATTATAATAATATGTTATCCACACGACCCGACAAGTATCTCACTACTACGAGTTTCACCGCGGCGTTTCACAAAATCTCTCATTTCGATTAACGCTCGAAACGAAACCAAAACAAAACCGTTTCCTGCTAAATGTGAGTATCCAAACGCATTTATGTGACTTGCGATTTCAACATCGCGAAATTTATTCGCGGGGACTGAATGGTGGGTTTTCTCTACGCGGAATTTTCGTTCTTTTTCTGTTTGTTTGTCCTCGCTTATTTCTGTCTCTTAATAAATGCGAAGAATGCCAGGTGTTGCACAAGCAAGTAGTGATTGCTCTAGTTGTGCCCGAGTACAGTAGGACAAGCAGGTAGCTAAGTTACTAGCCGGGTTACCGACCCCTCGATTACGACACTACAACTTGGTTGATGCTGTACCTGCTGCAGGTTACTGCTGCTATTAGATTATTTAAGATAATAAACTGAACTAGTTATCCTAGACTAGGTAAACCGCTTTATATCATTGTGCACAATATAAATTTAAATGGCGCAACACTTTCCGCTTCTGTTCTGAGCCAAACTTCGGCCGATTCGTGTGCAGATAACTTGTAACTTCAATCAGGTGACGATTTTTGGGCGTTTAGTAAAAAATAGTAATTAGTATAACCGCTAAAGCTGCATGTTCGAAATTTTTGCTATAAATAAAATTTTTGTTTAGACAAAATAACATAATTTTTTTAATCCCTTTACTGAAATACTCTGGAATAAAAACATATCTAGAAACACAAAATTAGAACGTTAAAAACTATCGAAGAAAGTATTATGGATCCGGCAATGGATATGCAAAAAAAATTTGTAAACATTAATTTTAAGATGTAAGGGAGACTGTTGTACTTACCATGGAACACTTTTGAGATTTTATTTTTTTTAAATTTTAATAATAATTTTTTTGAAATGAAAAACATATGGTATTAACTAATGAAGTTCCTTTTGCTGTTTGTATTTCTATGTTTTACAGCTCTATTAACAAACAAAAAAATAAAATATGATGTTATGAAAAGTGTTCCATGGTACAACATGGTCATGTACCATGGAACACACCCTCTTGTACATCGGAACACGGGGAAATGGCTGTAAAAAATAATTTGAAATACAGTTTTTAGTTCTACAAAGAATAATATTCCGGAATTGCGAAATGTGTCTAGACAAAATAGCCAATTTAACATTGTACACTTTGCAGGCTTCTCTAACTGAAATTTTTGTTCCGGGAGCAGTCAAAACTGCTTCTACAGCTTTTCTCATAGCATCTGGTCAATTGGCGCCCTCTTAACGCCACTGTTACTTCTTGGCATAACGATCTATTACAAAAAAAAAAACAAAAAAGGGATAGGATTGTATATCTTGGAACATGTTCCATGGTACATGATGTTGTGTGTTCCAAGGTACAAGAGGGAGCGAAAATAAATAAACATGTCGGCCTAAGCTACTGGTCAGAATAAAACATTAACTACAGTACATGAATCTACTCAACACAAGATCAGCAACACACTGTAAATGATAATATCGTCAAACACAACTTTGTTTTCGGTAAAAAAATCGATTAACAACACTCAAAATATTTACTTTTGATACTTCAAAAACGGTTTCATCAACTCAACGCGCGTTTTCGAGTCAAACAAGACAGATCTGCCGTTAGAGACACCTAGCGATATTCTTCACATCATGGTGATGGATTTAGCCCGCCAAGTGCCAGCACTATTTAGAATCCGCAAATGTTCCAAGGTACACTATGCTCAGGTACAAAAGTCTCCTCTACATTAAATACAACTGGAAAAGTTTATGTTAAAATGGATTAAACAAAGTCTAATTTAGTTTGATTACTAAACATGCATTTTTCGACTGTACAAGGAATGATGTAATTTAAAATACAATCAGTAAATAAATTAAAATTTTATAACTGTTAACGTTGTAAAACAATAATTTAATATGTTGCACGTCAAATAGAAATGACCTAAGACGTGTTCAAGATGCTTTTATTACATCATCAATATTTATTATTACAAAGTACTGTTACAATGCTGCTAATTTATGATATTCAAATGCCATTTGCTGCTAGATCCGACGACTAATTACAGGCATAGTTTTAGATTTATTTGACGATTAACACGTGTGATTATTAATTTAGGAGATGCTTTTCTATACAAAGTTGCTTGAAAATTCATTAAATTTGAGTTGATTAAAAATTAAAGACATGCTTTCTAGACATAAAAAATTGTTATACACTAGAACTTTGCTTCTGTAAATGAAGTCAAGTGCAAATAATCGTTGTAGATAATTTATATAATTTTCTATTACTGTTGCGGTTGGTTTTACAATTTTTTATGGCTCATTTAATGGAGCAAAATTGTGGCGAAATTTTAATCAGAAATCTCTTATTATATTATACAAAATATGTAGATGATTGTTTAAAGTGCAAGGAATACATTTCTAATGCTTCTAATCAAAGTAATACACTAATAATATTAAAAACGTCTGTTTAGGTGAGAAAAACTTTGCATACAAGTTCCTTAGTTAATATTTATAAATACATGCGCCGAAAAAAATCGCACCATTAAAAGGTTTTTTCTTCGTATCACTTTTGAAAGTTCAAAAATTAATGTAAAATATAAATTCTTAGTTAAATTTCTCGCATGGAAATTGTGTCTATTTCAGTATCTCACAATTCTTCGGCTGTTGGAAATAAGGTGGAACTGTTCTAGCAGCATGAGGTCCAAAATCTAATCCAATTGTTTCTTGGTTAACACGAAACTTTCCCTGATTATTATTAGCATTCTAATTTTATTCAATAGATAAGCGCAAAATAAGAACAAAACATATTTGACTGTTAAATTAACACACAGTCGGGTAATTAAATTTAGACTATTATAAAATTGGGTTAAGCTTTGGTAGTTACGTGTACACACGTGAGCAGATAACAATCGCATCTGATTCAACTCTGTAACGCGTCACAAGTGTATAAGTTTATTTTAATTGTAAAAAACATAACAGTATTTTAGGTAAAAATAGAAATTCTGATATCTGGAGATTTTAATGCAACATAAAATAAACCTTCATCGCTGCCATTGCAAATTCCCCTAATTAAAAAGCATTTTTATCGGCAATTTTATAAATTTATTCGTAATATGGTAATAAATAAACAGGATATATCAATGCTTGATCGCGAAATATACGAAATCTGTATAAACAAGAATTTTATTCATAGTTTGCAAATTATTGGTCTTATAGTTCATTTTTACTGTATTTAGTTGAAAACCCGAAATGCACAGTTTTTATTGAACTTCTTCAATATGCTTCACTCTCAAAACGTGATAATTATGATTTTTTGTAAAGTAAGGCGCGCAGCATTTTTGCTGAGAACTCTGCTGCACATGAGAATTTTATAAGTTATAATTTTTAAAAGCTGCTACGCAGCGAATTTTACCTAATCAAAACGAAAAATTTGCATATTACGCCAATTTAAGAGGCAATTAATTCGCTAATTAAACAAAAAATACCTTGTTCTTTTTTTTAAGTAAGACATTGGTTGTAAAAATTGTTTATGCGCTTATTAAGTTGTCCAAACCCGAGCGTTCTGGACAAAGTTTTGCTAAATTATAACATTAAACTTGTTTAGTTGTTACATAAAACTTTCAGCGTGTTTTAATTTTACTCATAGTGCCACAGAATTATTATATAAGTGTGATAAACAGAGAAATTTGGAGGCTCAAATTCGTATCATGAGGTGCGTTTCTGCTTTAGTTAACCCTCCATCCGGCGCAGTACCAATGCGCGCATCATTTGCAAGTAAAATGGTGCAAAGTTTTTGAAAAAACGTTTCCGGAGAAAAACGTCAAAAACGAAACCCATTCAAAAGCATACGATTTGAGCAGTTCTATAACTAAATCTATGCGACTTGCATAGGCGTTTAACATAGGGGAAGACCGTTTTTACAAGGGCATCGTTTTTCGCGTTTTTCTCCAGAACAGTTTAAGATATTTTCAAAAACTTTGCGCCATTTTACTTGCAAAGGATGCGCGCATTGGTAAATAGAAAAATTTCGATTTTATCTTTGACGGTTTTATAGCCAACGCGAACGCAAAAATTACCTTTATTATTCAACTTTTCAGTATTTTCCCCTATTTTTCCGAAGGAAATGGCCAGTGGCACCTCTGCATAACATTTATTTTTGATGTTATTGATGCAATAAACACAGTCTTCATCAGATTCTAGCGACAACATATCGTGACCCTCCCTTTTAAGATAAATTAAAATTACTCATCTATTTTTGAGGTTGATCTGTTGTAGAAATGCAAAACCAATTTTAAGTCTCTTATCTTTCGATTAGTAGTGGTTTTATTTATTTAAACAATACATTTATAAAACAATCGAATAATAAATAGAATAAAGTGCCCTAATATGGAATACTTTTTTGTATTCGGCAATAATAGTCACATTTATTCAACAAAATTTTGCAAAAAAAATTATAAGGAATATGTAATGAATATGCCACATTACTCGAATTCTGGTACGATATTACGGTAGATATTTCTTATATAGCTATTTTTTTTAAATGTTACTACTATTCCATATTAAGCTCCCGGGGAACCTAATATGGAATACTAGGGGTTCTTAATATGGAATATAGAATTATATAGGAAATATACATTAAAATAAACAACTGCTCATAGATTAATCTTTTATTTCTTTCTAATTTGCATTTTTACTTAAACCAAACCAAAACTCTGTTATTTATGTAAATTAAATTATAGTTCAAGTGTCATTCGAACTAAATGTTGATAATTTATTTATTTTTTACAGGTAGGACAATAGAATTGTTTTTTTTTGGGTATTTTGCACATTTTTCGTCTGCCCATTTCTGACACTTTTGACACTGAACCCATATTCCTGTACCTACTTAGTGACCATAATCATAGTCATTATATGGTATTCCATATTAGGTATCAATGTGACTTTTCAAAAATCGATGTATTTAAAACATGAAATAAGCCCAATAAAAATTTTGGTCTATTTAATTGAAATGTAAAGGCTCATGCTAAATAAACATGCAATAAAATATTTTATATCATTTACCCTAGCATAGGTATAATATTTTGCACTGAAAGATTTAGCCTAAAAACTCAGTAGCACGTCAAAAATATATTTGAAACTGTTATGTAATCTAGTGAATATTTTTTAACTATTTTACATTTGGGAATGTGTGATCAATGTACAAATAGGTACATATACTTTTTAACAGATATCGCTTATTCATTGTCATAAAACTGATGTATTCCATAATATAGGTAACTGTTCCATATTAGGGCACTTTACTCTACTATCTAATACTGTAATTAGAAATAAAAGACTTTTAAAAATGTCCAAAACTTTTTTTGGCAATAGTTTTTTTTTATCAACTATTAAACCCCATTTTTTTCAATAAACTCCGGGTAAATAAATAACTTTTGTTCTTCTCAACAGACGCATAGTGAGTCTTGCATTTCGGAATGTACACAAATTATTATATTATTATTCGAAACGAGAATGTAAAATAAAATTGCTGTTAAAATCACGGACGATTTCACGAACGTATTAAGCTTAGAAGAAGAAGTGCTAAAAAAGAATCTAGTTCTCTCGAAACCTGGCGATTAACAGAGTTCGTGTAATGCTAGGAGAATAATTGCAGCCTCTGAAGGTCCATAATTCCCCAACATAACCTGGAGGTCAGATAAATAAAGGTCAGTGTATCCGTATTCCATCCTCATCTTTCGTGTATATTCTATTACAAACGGAAAAAATCACTAATGCACGTCTATTAATTTAAATACTAGAATAGCAATTATATACAAAATAGCCATTGAACGTTTTATTCCGGTCCGTTATTCATGAATTTTTACTTGTGAATTATTACCTAGCATCTCGTATTTTATACACAACCCTATAATTAAGGATTATTAGGTATTATTTAGACGTGTCTTAGAGAGTTCCCCGGCCTGAGCAACTCACATGATGGTCTATTCTGATGAGTAAATTAGATTTACTGAATAATTTTCCTGATATACAGGAGAAATGCGAATATAATTTCTTAATTTACATGATTTAGAAATTCGTATGTCGTGATAGAAGAGCGATCTGGTAAGACCTAGCAACGCTTTTTTTTATCAATAAATAATGGCGTGATACTTTACGGTTGCTCGTGAAATTATTAAGGTGAATAGTTTATAGTATAATTATAGAGGTACAACCGTGGATTTTTTTATGTACATATAATTGCGGAATAAAAACATCTTGGGGAAATGGTTACCGAAAAAGTGTTTTTTAAAACAAATAAAAGCGCGTGATAATTAAAATTATGTTGCAGGAGCTACACAGTAAAAAGTACGATGTCAATTTTAAAACCGAAATGACACGGATATAGACTATATGGGTGTTTGAAATTCGAGTTTAAGCATGGAGATCTCGCTTATTATGACAGCTAGAGCAAAGGTTTAAATTTGGCAAAGCTGCTAAATTTGGTGCTCAATAATATTCCGAAGAGAAATTGACAATATGTCAAACGGTATCCGAGAAAATTAGGAAAAACCGGAAAATACGATTTTTGAAAATCGTCTATAACTCTTTAGGAGTTTGAAATATTTTAAATGTGTAAAATGTGTAAACAACTTTTTAAACAGAATCGGATCGTCGTCACACATTTTCCCTTTATTGATTGGTTTTTGTTTTATGACAACCAACTTTGCTTTTTCTTATGGACGCAATTTTTGCTATTTACATAATCAAACAGCATTTATTTTTCTGAATTCATTGATGTATCACACATGGTATTATACTTCTTTATTCACTGCCAAATTAAAAAAAAATACTTTTAAACAATAACCATTATAAATCAGGTAGGCCGGTCATTGTAGTTTATGTCGTTTCCATGAAAACCGATCAACAAACTTAAAATTTTGAAAGGAGGAAAACCGTACTACGTAGCTATGAAAGAAAGCTAGTAGGAGAACAAAAAAATATATTCCTACGTAACTACCTCGAACATTTGTATTGTGTTTTAGAAAATTAACACCCCACTCAATTGTCCAAGCGGAAAAAAGCCAAAAAGTATCAAATATACACTGTAAAAAGTATTTCTGTAAATATACCATGATAATCATTGGCATTATTAAGATATTGAAAATCATGGTAAACTTTCAGTTTGAAATGTGTGTTTACAGAGTGATGTAAAATTACTTAACATGTATAAAGTAGTTTTACATAAAAAGATTAATAATTTACATCCAATTTCTATATTCTGAGAGGCAATTTTATTTGATGCTTCCATGGTTTTTGTGGTAATTCTTATGTAAACCTACATATTGGAAAATATAACTTGGGGGTATTTTAACATACATTTTTTATTGTGTACCAGTGTACCTACACAAAATTTATTCAAAATTGATTCAAAAATTTCGTTCAAGTACACCAAATCGGTCTCTTTTGAACTATGTATAAACACTGGGAGATTTTAAGGCATTATACTTTAAAAATAAAGTAGGTTAAAAATCTGTAGGTGTACGATTTTAGGCACTTTTTACGCCAATTATACGAAGAACTCCCATACGCCATAAACTTTTTGTGTATATCATTTAAATAACTTGTACAACACATTTCTGTTTGCATGGGTAACATAGGCAAAATGCAAGGTTAATACGCCAATATAATACATAGTTGTTTTTTTAAATATTGTAATTGGACTAACAGAACTATATAAATTACTTCGCTCGCTCCAGTAACTTATTTATAACTAATAATTTATTTTTCTGTTATGTTAGCAGCAGAACATAATTATGTTACTGTATGATATTTAGCATTGATTGTGGTGAATATTTAAAAAAGTTTTGTGTGGTACGTGCAAGACTAACAGTAAAAATGAGTTTTCTAAATACGGACGAGCGCAAAAGACACCAATTCATTTTATAAAAGCACGTTTTACGAAATGATTAATCAACACACCTGACAGTTTTTGATTTATTCCATTTGGATAATTTCTTTATGCCCTTTCAAACATACAATAACTCTAGTAACATCCAATCGTACATATTGATGCATTCCGTTAGAAATTCCTTGCGTCGGTTCAGACTTTTTTTGGTTTTTAACATCGAGATGGACAACGTTCATGTCGGAGCAAACGTTTATAAATACTTTACAGAGTTGAGATTTCTTTTGCTGTGTTATAAGGACACGAGAACCGGCAAAAATTTGAACGCTGCAATTTCGTGCACATCAAATTGTTTCGTGATTAAAAAAAAAAAATTTATTTATAGATTTGGCGCGCTAAAAATTCGCCGTAAATGAAGTGTCTGCATGTTAGATTTCAAAGGTGCAGACAGTTCAGAATAAAACGCCATGGTCTTAAAAAAAAAGGTTATTCTGTTGAATGAGCTAATGTTAGCGGACGACATGGTCTTAGTCGCGGAAACAGAAAAAAATCTGCAACATAATCTAGAAACTCTAAACCAGGAATTGGAAAAAATTAATATGAATATAAATACCGAAAAAAACTAAAACTATGATCGTTACAACAGAGAACAAAGGGCATAACATAACTTTAAATGGGCTTAGGTTGGAACAGGTGGAAAGTTTTAAATATTAGGAGTGATCAAAAGAAAAACGGAGAAATGGACAAGGAAATAAGCGAAAGGACTGGAAATGTGGGAAGAATATTTAACAGTTTAAGAACAGCAATTTTTGGAAATGGAGAAATTCCAAAACGAACAAAAGTGGAAGTGGTCAAAAAGGCAGTAACTCTGACATTCTATACGGAAATGAAACGTGGACACACAAATAAAAATAGTAGTCGAGTGAATGCAGCACAAAAGAGATTTCTTAAAAAAACCAAGGGAAAAAAAATAGAATCAGAAACGAAACATATAGAGAACAATTAAAGATAAAATCAGTTGAAACAAAAATACAAGAAAGACAGCTGGGATGGTTGGGTCACATTTATAGCATGAAAGAAGAATGGTTAACCAGAAAAGCTTATGAGGCAAGATCACACGGAAACAACAAAAGAGGGAGACCGAGAAAAACCCGACAAGACGAAGTAAAAAAGACAGTAACGGATAGAAACATCAAATGGGAAGAGATAAAAAATCTAGCACAAGACAGAAAAACATGAAAAAAGTTAGCACAACACAACTCAACAGTCCTACACCTACCAGTAGAAGGACTCGAGACTAAATAATAATACATTTTTTAAACACTACGGCTCACCAAATTCGAACAGTTTGGCGTGATTTCAGTTGTTTTGTGGTACAGCATCCTTCGAGGCTGCACCGAGCTATCATGTGTGCATCCACAGAGTATCTGATGCATGTCCCGATAAGTGCTTTATGACGAAATAAAAACTTATAACCAGGGACTAAAAACGAAAAAAATTCCGTTCGTTTCTGTTCGGAACGAAAACGAAATATATCGTTTTCGTTCTTTTCGTTCTAACCGAAAAAATTCTCTTTTCGTTTTCGTGAACCGAAATAATAACGGTTAAAACCGGTTTTACAATTTTTTTTTTGTCGTCAAAAAATCAATTTTTTTTTTCTAGTCACCACAACGCTCTATAAATACGATAACAATATTTGCGTCTCAACTAAAATATAAACGATGACGATGGGGTTTGATGCTCACGGACAGCACATTTTAGACTGGCGAACCATCGCCATATTAAATTTACCAAATCGTTAAACACATTAACATTTAACCATTTTATTGAGTTTAACACCCGTTAGGTGCAAAAACACAACGTGATTAGGTTAAATTAGACACACGATCTTTATCTAAAAATATGAAAATATAGCAAGTGCTGTTTTAAATTTGTTTTAGTACTAAAAATCTATGCATTTGAATTAAATAAGATCCTGCTATAATTATTTAAAAAGACAAAAGAATGAATTCAAGTGGATAATTTACTAAATGTTATAAATAAAAAAGATATAAAAAAAAACTTATATTA
The DNA here is from genome assembly GCA_947652605.1 of Elmis aenea. Taxonomy (NCBI): domain Eukaryota; kingdom Metazoa; phylum Arthropoda; class Insecta; order Coleoptera; family Elmidae; genus Elmis; species Elmis aenea. The sequence goes on along the minus strand of OX393580.1, from coordinate 52,375,149 downwards.
ACTTGAAATATACTTTAACTTTATAGTTTGTACATACCATCATACAATATACATTTTCACATTCCGTTAAATCTTACTAGCAACACATCTTCCAATAAAACTTCTTTTACATTAGTCCTTTTCGAAGTAAGAATAAATTTTACTATTATTATGTCTAAACGCAAATAAAACATACACATTGATAATATATATCCAATCAAGAGTATATTCTATATTGATGATCTAAAAAACAAATTAGAAATAGAGAATATCTGTACCGGTTATTGTGTTACACGAAATTGCAAGTATAAACAATAAAGTTGTTAATACATATTCACGTAAATATATGGAGAAAAGTGAAGCTCACTTATTTCAATTGAGATTTTTTACTGCCTCGTGGAGTCTCCCCAGCACAGAAGGTAAATTCGCGTTTGTGTTTAACAAATAAAATTGAAATAGCGACAAAACCGGTTAAGACCGGTTAAAACCGGTTTTGGAAAATATTTATTTCGTTTTTGTTCTTGAACGAAAAATAATAATTTCGTTTTCGTTTTCGTTCTTAAAAAAATTTCGGTTAATTTCGTTTAACGTTTTCGTTTTCGTTCCGTTCTCAGTCCCTGCTTATAACTGCACTTCATTTCCCATATGAGTTGAAATCGATTATGGTCAAATGGCGAAACGACCTTAGAAGTGAAATGCGCCTCATTTTAATTTATAAATATGTTCGAGAACACGTTTATCGATTAAATATTATTTAAATATTATTTGCATCGGCCGTATATTACACGTCCACCGATAGCCGGCGACGTTTATTAGCTTTACTTTGTATTTAATGACTACCTGCGAATGTGCGCTAAATTTTTTTATTGTGTAACGGCGAATATTAAATTCCTACGCCGTCTTATTGATGCGGCACTTCAATCGAAATATTTATTTTAAGTATCTAAGCGCTTTTGCTGTGGTGCGTGCACGCATCGGCGACAATTCGAATATGATTTATGATGCTCTGGGATTTTCAATAAGTCAAAAGTAAAAGCATTATCGTCGGTTCCCAGGCGATTTTCTAATTTTACAACCATATCACGTTATTTTATGAACAATCCGTACATCCGATATGCACTTAGGTCTTACATACCGGGGGGGCGGTGAGAGATTTTAAGGGGGGCCGCGAAACATTTACTAAATTGTTTATGGATCTGGGCGGTGAAATATAAAATGTACAAGAAAAACAGAAAATCAAAAATTTAGTTTTTTTGTTTTTTTTTAAATCTTTTTACAATCTTAGTAATTTTACCAAGTAAGTAATACCTACTTCTAATTAAAGTTTGACAAAAGGAGTATCAACTCAGTTCACTAGCTAAGCATTATAATAAATTAGTTGAAACACTACAACGACAGTCGGTTCTCTTGGAAACAGTTTTATGTGCCTTAAATTTAAAAAGAGATTTGGAATCAGCGTGAAATCATTTCTGCTTACTTATTAGCATACGTACTTCTTGCAGTTTTCGAGATTGCAATGATAAAGGAATTAAATGAGTATAAAATGATGGTGTAATTTACAGGAGGCGTCTGATATTACATTCATGACATCTCTGACAAATTGTTTTTAGTTTTAGTTATTAGCTACATCCGCGTTTAGAAGCCCGATCAATTCAACATTGTGTTCAGGGATTGCACGATGATATGCAACGCCGTAAAAAATTGTTATATTATGCAGAACTGACCTTTTAAATTATCTGTAGGTGTCGGACGAACTAGTCTTGAAGTAAAATTGTTTGAGTTGCCATGATTTATCGTCCTACCAACACAAACGTTGAACGTTAGCCAATTATTTACTGGGAAGGTAAAGACAAATAGTTAAATGTTGTGATAGAGTTAGCGAAGAAGATGGGTTAGTGTTTTTGAGTCTGTTTAAAATGCATCTAGGGGGAAAAATAAAAATATTTATCTTGCATGTGCCTAACAGAATCAGTCGTTGAAAATCCTTGTTTTCTCCTGCTCTCGGTATGACATTCCTTGTTTTCTCCCAAACTGCCTATATTTGTTCGTGGAATTACTCTGGAAAAAAACTGGTATTATTCTAAACTGATTACACTGTGATGTAGTACAGCAAAATATCTATCAGAAGGCATCAATATCTCCAAATCGATAAAAAATGGTATTCGTTGTTTTCACCTAACACGCTTCATTTATGCAAAATAATAAATTTACTGATGAAGGGGCGAGAGTCTTGAAACTGGTATCATTCTTGCAAATAAAATAGGTACCTAATTGTTAAGTAACATTTATGTATAAATTGAGTTATGTATTAACCCATCGTCCGGAGGTAATTAAAAAAAGGTTCGGACGACATGAAACACAGCAAATAAAAATTTTTGTTCTTGAGACTTAATAGTATATTACATAACAAGAGTTGTAAGAAGCACGAGTGGAAAAGTTGCGCACGGAGCCGCGTAGCGGCTAGTGCGTATTTCCACGAGTGCGTAATTGCTTTACAACTCGTGTTATGTGGCTTACTTTTTCTACGAACACGTAATACATACGATTTTAACAGCTTTTTGGCTGATATACACATGTAATTACGTTGTCTTGTAAATTTTGACGTAAGCCAACTTTGACATTTTTAGACAGGTGCGCGTTTTGCTTACCGTGCGTTAGAACTCACTATATGCATGCAGGCTGTACGGTAAGAGTCATTTACATTAGTGGTAGTAGAAAAATTAATATTATAAATATTTTTGGGCATAATGGAAGCTTAGCGTTGGTAAAGGATGCCTATATGTTTTGATACTTATTAACGCCGCGGTAGCTGTGCGTAATCTTCGAGCGCTAGAAGGAAGTTTGAATCGGCGTATTCATCAGATCGTGACCTTGTAATTAGCTATGCCTGCTGAAATGTTATTTTATTCAATGGATAAATACGATGGAAACATACACAAGGCATCCGACTGGTATTGTGTCGGTTACACACGCTGAAATTAAAACAAGTAGCCAACGTCGAGTCTACACACGTACCCGTTGTTGTCGTATTCCGGAGCCGATCTCCGGCAAACGTGATTCAATAGAATTCCTGGTTTCTTTATTTAAAATTAAAAGTAGTGCGGATTGACAGATGTATCAGACGGCAAGCATGCGAGCTGCCTTGCCGATTGCGGCATGCTGCTGCACCCACATAGCAGGAACGGCTCGTTATTTTTAACATTTTCAATATTCTATTCAATTATTGTTTCGTTCCGTTTGTTTCGCTCTATTCAATGAGTTGGTGTTGCAAAATTGCTCATAACTATATTTAAATGTTAATAAAACTTTGTTTTGTCGATAAGATACACATTAAATGTCAGATAACCGTATTAGTAAAATTTTATACAGCCTTATTCGTTGTAATAATAGCAAGGTGGTGCAGTTTTCGAAATTAATTGCTTTTGGTAATAAACTCATTGCCGAACTTTTGAAAACAAGGTATACAGGGCGTCCCAGTTATCGTGAACGGTATGGGGATCCCGTAAATGGTAAACGAGATACAAAGTTGGTTAAATAAATCAAATCTTAAATTCCTACCTCAAAAATAGGCACTTCTTAGTTAAACACCAAGACGAATATACTGATTTGTACCCTATCAACTCCGGCGTACCACAAGGTAGTGTGTTGGGACCAACGCTATACTTAATATACAGGGTTATTCAAATTCGAGGCCCACCATGGGGATCTCGCTTATTATAATAGCTAGAGTATAGGTTTAAATTTGGCAAAGTTGCTAAATTTGATGCTCATTGATAATCCAAAGAGAAATTGGGAATATCTCAAACGTTATTCGAGAAAATTAGGAAAAACCGGAAACTACAATTTTTGAAAATTGTCTATAACTCCTTTGGAATTTGAAATATTTTAAATGTATAAAGACATTGCCCAAGCAACTTTTCAAGCCGAATCGAATGGTGGTCACAAATTTTTGCTAGATCGATTCGTTTTTGTTTTATGACAACCAACTTTGTTTTTTCTTACGGACGCAATTTTTGCTATTTACATAATCAATTAGCATTAATTTTTCTGAATCCATTGAGATATTACACATGGTATTTTACTTCTACATTAATTGTCAAATTTGAAAAAATACGTTTTAAACAATAACAACTATAAATCAGGTAGGTCGGTCATTGTAGTTTATGTTGTTTCCATGACTACCAATCAACAAACTAAAAGTCTGTTACTTGTCACATTAATAAATTCGTAAAAATGAACTTTAATTTTTTATTCATTGAATAGGAACTTTATCTACACTGTCAACGATATGCAGAAACATATCCAGATAGAAGACAAACCTTGCACACATATTTTTGTTCGTTGGACAGAAACATAGGGAAATATGAGGCTTTTGCCAAAATTAGAGAAAAATATGGCAGAAAGGTTTCAGATAACAATTAAAAAAAACATTTTTATAACAAACATATCTGGAAAAAACACTATTTTTCTATATTTAACAGAAACTCAAGTAAATTTGTATAAAGCATGTGATAAAGTATAACAAAACTTAAAAGAACAGTATAAAAAATTCGGAGCATATCGCGTTTTTCTTCGTTATTAAAGTTAATATTTACGAATTTATTAATATGACAAGTAATAGACTTTCAAAACTTTGTTGATTGGTTGTCATGGAAACAACATGAACTATAATGACTGGTCTACCTGATTTATAGTTGTTATTGTTTAAAACGTATTTTTTCAAATTTGACAATTAATGTAGAAGTAAAATACCATGTGTGATATCTCAATGGATTCAGAAAAATTAATGCTAATTGATTATGTGAATAACAAAAATTGCGCCCATAAGAAAAAACAAAGTTGGTTGTCATAAAACAAAAACGAATCGATCTAGCAAAAATTTGTGACCACCATTCGATTCGGCTTGAAAAGTTGCTAGGGCAATGTCTTTACACATTTAAAATATTTCAAATTCCAAAGGAGTTATAGACGATTTTCAAAAAACGCATTTTCCAGTTTTCCTAATTTTCTCGGATACCGTTTGAGATATTCCCAATTTCTCTTTGGATTATCAATAAGTATCAAATTTAGCAACTTTGCCAAATTTAAACCTATACTCTAGCTATTATAATAAGCGAGATCCCCATGGTGGGCCTCGAATTTGAATAACCCTGTATACTGCTGATCTGCCAACCACTCGTCTAACTACAGTGGCCACGTTTGCGGATGACACAGCTATCTTGGCATCCCATGTGGATCCTATCACTGCCTCTAAAAATCTACAACATCACTTAAACAAAATACAATCCTGGTTGAAAAAATGGCGAGTTAAGGCAAACGAAACTAAATCAACACATGTCACATTTACTCTTAGGAGAGAGACCTGCCCGACAGTAACACTAAATTATCGTCAACTTCCTCAGGCATGCGAAGCCAAATACCTGGGTATGCACATTGACAGGAGACTGACATGGCGCAAACACATATGGGCCAAGAGGAAGCAGCTTGGCATCAAACTTTACCAACTCAACTGGATGATAGGACGAAAATCACAATTGTCTATAGAAAGCAAGCTCCTCATATACAAAGCCATATTGAAACCTATTTGGACCTATGGCATCCAGCTATGGGGAAGTGCTAGTACGTCAAATATTGAAATCATCCAAAGATTCCAAAATAAAGCTTTACGAATCATTGCTGATGCCCCCAGGTATGTACCAAATTTCGTAATACAACGCGACCTTCAATTAAACTCAGTGCATGAAGAAATCAAAAACCTTTACCTTAAATATCAAAACAGAATTGAAGTGCATCCAAATAAACTAGCAAGAAATTTAATAGTGAGTGCCGGTGAAGTGCGGCGACTCAAAAGATATAGACCGGAAGATCTCCCTACAAGGTTTACTTGAAACGAACTCACTGTACAGTTTTATGTTCTATTTTTAAAAATTTTAGCTTAGCGTAAAGAGAATACTCAATGGAGAATTCTCTACATGACATTTTTCTTTTCTTTTCACCTACCTTTCACCTGTTAAAAACATTTACTTATTGTTCAGTTAAGAACAGATTGTAAAGTACTTGAAATTATAAAAAAAAAAAAAAAATCAAAATGATGTATGATTTACGAGCAACGATTTATGAAAAATACATAGAGGCGACCGGGGATGAAAGTAACACGGGTAGGTTGTAACAGAGCCTATAGTTTCTTTAATTTTTGTTGTATGTCTCCCTAGGCGCTTTAGCAATGTTCATTTACATCCACCTTCCTACATTGCTAGTTTTCATCTGTCATAGAGGTTAAGTTTTTGCTGGCCAGAGTCACTATTTTCCGACTAAAAGTTAATGCGTTGTGTCACCGGTCGAGTGGCTTTTAGGCGATCTCTGAAAGAGGAACAAAAAAGCACCTAGATGATTATGTTCTTAATTTTGTTGGCTACTGGTGGATGCAATACAATTTGACGTTAAAATCGTGGTTAATTGTAGATTCCTTCCAATTTGTTTTTTTGTACACTTGGGGTCAAAAGTAACGGCGTTACAATCAACCCCAATCGATGTTTTCACTTTGCAAATGTTCACTTTTAGCTCATAATTGGTGGTTTTCTTCGTAGATTAGAACATACAAAAGTTGTCGGATAATTTTCCAATTTGTTGTATCTTTTTGTTTCACATTTTTGAATATTGATAATGTTCACTTATCATTTTGTATTGTACCAAAGATTTTTTTATTTTGTTAACGTGTATTTTGGAATCAAATTTTGCTTTTTTTTAGTGCAACATCCAATTAATGGTAACGTTTTCATAACAAAATGCAAAGAGATTTTAAACATCAAACTTAGTGTTGAACCCCAAAAAGTATTTGGAAATAATTGAATGTCATTAAATATTAAACAAGCGAACGTTCAGACATGTTATTATTGTTGTGTGAATAATTTAAAAATCATATAAGCCAGCGCTGGCATTTCCATTATTAGATTAAACTTGTCGTGGGCAGCAAAAGATGAATTGTTTGTATTACAATGTTGTGCCACTAATACTAGAGATATACGAAAATATTGCAGAAAAACAAATGAAAAAAAGTACCACTTTTTTGCACCGTCTATTGTTCAAAATTTATTAGTGTCGTTAATTGGTATGCAATGCTAACGTCCACCATAGATCAGCGATTTGTTCCGTGCGTATAGAAATCGTCGTAAAATTTATAAAAAGTTAGTAGGCCGCGCCTGGCTTGGTGGGTGTTCATTATGCCATGAATCAAACACCCACACAAAGGGTAATAAAAACATTGGCACTTCTAGATCAAATTCGTATACAAAACTTGGTTTCCTCGTCGCCAACTTCTCACGTGCATCGTCTTCAACTGTCTTTTTCTCGCGCGTCCAATGGGCGCGTCAACAAAGGACGCGTAAACCACGTACGGTAATATTTCATTTTTGCAATATAACCTTCGACCTTGATATACGGAACTCCGAGCTTCAGTTGAAATAATAAAATAATGAAATAACACAACTGCATTACCGTAATAACCTGGCCGCTATTCGGCAATGGCTGTATTTTAGAATCGTTTGACCACCCGACGACCTTAATTGTGACCTCCAAGGTGACCTTGGTAATGTCAAAGGTCCTCCGTAACAGATTGCTAACGCTCGGTTTGGTGAGATTTGCGTATTTGCCGTTAGAAGGACGTGCTTAATTTAAATACGATTTTTTTATTCTACGCATATTAAGAGTCGCTTTAATTATTGCTGTTTTGTTGTCCGTGAAGGCTACTTTAGATACAGATTAACTGAACGTAATACGTTTTAATGTAGGGCACGGAACAAAATCAACTGCAACATTCTTAGACGTGATTAACACTTCGTAAAAATACGACGAAGTTTCACAGACTTTAATTTGGTTTTTAGCGATGTCCTGTACAACTTTTTTTGACAATGTTTTTATTGTTACAAAATGTTTAAACTTCTAATTATTAATCGTCCAGTAAAGTAGAATGAAACACATTTGATGCTCTTACTAAACGAGTCGATTATTTACAGGGTTGGGCAAAATTTGATTTTTATTAAAAAAATCAAAAATCATTGATTTAAATTTAAAAAGTCAAAAAAATCACGAGTTTTTGATTTTTTTAAAGAAACTTGACTATGTTCCTTTTATACAACTAATTTATTAATTATTCACACTGCATTATATCTTCTATACAGCCTCTATCAAAAAGTATCAATAAATGAAAAAGTTTTTTACTAAAAATTTCTCAGAAACGTTTATTCCTGATAAAAATTGGTGGATGATCTAAATAAACTATAATAAATACTTAAAGATGGAAAACGTTTCACAAAAATGTATACGATAGCAGATTTAAACGATTTCAGAAATATTCACAACAGTAAAGGGGCCTTATTTTAAGAGTTACAAAAAAAACTTTATTGGGAAAGATTGTTTAGAATTCAAAAATACGATCAAAGGTGAAATATGACGTTAACATTTTTATTTTTGAAGTAATTTTACAGCCCCTATTTTAAGGTTTTTAAAAAAGTTAAGAAAATGTTTAGAATTTAAAAAACTCACTTAATATAAAATATCTTGTTTTTTTGTAACTCTTACAATAAGGGCACTTTAATCTTGCGAATATTTCTAAAATCGCTAGTGTCGTATGCATTTTTATTAACTTAAAATTAGTTTTATAGGTAAGGTAAGGTAGCCTAATATGAGACCGTTCCTAATATGAGACCCTAGACGATATCCTATATAGAACATTTTAAATACAACAGCAACATCATGTACAGGTTATACATTCTATAGTAATGACACTGTAGGCTAGATGTCACAGAATTCTGCTCAGAAAACTCAAAAAGTGACGTTCCGTGAAAACCATGTCGGTAATTTTTTTTTGTGTTCAACTTGAAATATTTATATTTTCAACATGATAAGTAAAATTTCTTTTGTAGTACTATTCTAAGATAGCTAATACAAAGGTGATTCATTGCGATAACTTCTACAGGGATGAATAAACAACAACCAAATCTCAAAGTATTTTTTTTAAACGTGTGATTATTTCCAAATAAGAGATCCCCTAGGGTTCCTAATATGAAACCCCTCTATTTGTCTATACAGCTCTAATCGTATAGAATCATTTTCATTCTTCTAATCGCCGTAAGCAGTGGAACAAGGAACAAATGGTGCTTGCAATTTAAAAAGTTAGTTATTATTATTATTAACATTATTATTAAGTAATTGATTGACTAAAAATGAAATTATTTAAATGTATACCTAAGCACATATTATAAGGGGTCTCATATTAGGATACCTTTTTTGTTTAGTTACTCTTTTTTTTTTGTAAAGATGTTTAAAAGAAAATTGTTTTTATTACGGGTTTGTCAAAATAGACCCACTGACCTATCAATAAATGCATTAATATTTGAAAATTGTCTATTTTTGTAGGAATTACAATTTTTTTTCAAAATGGGTCTCATATTAGGCTATTTTACCTTACCATGCACCAACTTTTGTTAAGAATAAAATTTTCCGAGAAATCGTTAATAAAAAACTTTTGGTAAACAATAATCAAAACAACTCATCCGGGTATAAAACTCCTTTAACAATTGGACGAATTAACAAAAAAAGCGGTATTTTAATATCTTTTTATGTTGATCCAAAACTCTCATAATATTCATTCTAATAAACAATAACTTTTAACCTAAAAATTTATTTTAAGTGATTAAAATTGCTACCAAATAAAAATATTACAAAGTTATTTTTAAATGCGTTACCCTGTTCCTAAAATTATTTTAAAATTGGTGTTAATTTTTAAGCGATTTTCAATTTTTTTGAGTTACTTAAAGGTATAACATTACTTTTTTTCCTAAGCTTAACCTGTCTTAGTTTTGCCGAAAGCTTTTTCAAACTTTCATAAACGTGATGGATCATAAAATCATAACTTTACCGAAAATACTTTCCATAATTAATCGCGTTAAAGCTAGAAACGAATTCACACCAACTGCACGCAAAAATGTAAGCTCTCAAGTAGGCGTTTTCATGAATAATTCGATTTTAAAGTGTTGCTAAAAAAAACGATACATCGAGTTGTTAAGATGTATCGGCAAGCAAGTTCTAACAAGCCACAATTATCTACAGCTGCCGCGGTATTAAAAAGTGTATGTGTAATAAGGTGAAGATGGGATCAGAACTTGTTTTAATGAGAATAAAATCCTATTACGTAAAAGTTCTATCGCGGAAGAACATAAAGAAGACATTAAAAGAGTGTTGAGAACATTAAGATGGCAATAAAGTGAAGATCATACTTCGAGGAGTAATTAAACAAGAGCTATTTCTATCTACTTAATCCATTTCACAATAAAATGATGTAGCGGTAATCAGAACAAAAAGAAGAACACATACTTACTTGTATAATACTTCGGTATGTATCACATATAGGGTGGACCATTTCCTACATCATTATTTTATCGAAATCTCCCCTATTTTGAAAGATAGAGGAGTAATTTAAAAACAGAAAGTATACGGTTTTTAGAAAAATGTAAAGATATACCCAAAAACTTGTAACATTCTTGGTTTATTGAAATATTACCGAAAATATATTTTTTCGAATCTTTAGTAATGTATCGTTACTTGCTTATTATTGAAGATTCGAAATCAGCGTTTTTTAATTGCCTTCTAATGCAGATTCGAATGGCTTTAATGAACAATGCGAATTTAAAAGTTATCACGCAAATTGAGATCACCGTTTTTTAATTTCCATACATCGTTAACGCTACCAGGGCGTAGGCAGGGGGTTAAGGGGGGTCAGAACCCCCCATAGTTTCTCAATAAGTCGTTATAGAGCTACAGAACTGTAAATTTTGTGCGAAAAAAAGGTATCCGGCTCTTTTTATCGTTTACAAGATGATTTACCCGGCGTTGCACGGGCGATTACAATTTTAATTACTTTTTTAACTTGAATAAGCCCAATAATTCCAAATCATACACAAATGACATACTCTGATCAATCATCTTTTCATTTTCTTATAATTCCTTAAAACATAACTATTTTATTGCTTAAAAATTGAATAATAACTCAAATTTATTTTCTTTCGTCTTGTTTCAATTAAAAATGTACTAATAAAAATAATACTTCATGTACATTTATTACTAATTGTATACAAAACAATCTTTACTTGAGAAATACACCGCGCCGTATCGTGTTTTGACCAGGTATTTGCCGACGTAAGATCGAATCCCGTCCAAGTGATTTTTTTTTTTAAATTGGTAATATGTGCTTGTACTTAAAGTTTGGCGTTAGATCTGCAAGGTCCTAAATAGTAACTGTGCAAAATTTGGTCCCGATCGGTCAACGGACCTAGGATTCTATAGCGAACAAACAAACAAACAAACAAACAAACAAACACACAAACAAGCTCTTTTATATATATATATAGATTAAGATCGTGAAGGGCCATTGGGGCTTTGTCCACTTTTGCTATGCGGTAGCTACACCTCTGGTTTCACAGGTTCAAATAAAGAAATCAACGCTGCGCAATAATTTTCTTTTATTTACGTTGGTCGTGATTATTTTCGGCACGAAACACATTCGTGCACTCGTGCAATAATTTTTGGTGTGTATTATCCCCCGCGGCGACCAACGTCATTTGTCGAAAATAAAGAAATCACTGCGAATAAATCCGACATAAAATTTATTTACACTTGCTTAAGAACAATTCGAATGCGGCCGAGCAGTTTTTCTGTAACCAAAATATCGTTTCTACATTTTCCCACTGCCCTGTGCCATGTAATTTGTGGCAATGAAAAAATCGCGGCATATAATTTTGATATTTCTCGTACACCTTTATTGCTCGTCATAAAACTGCATTTGTAATAATATTGGCCGTAATTGCACTTGAAAATTCGCTGTGACTTTTATTGTTCGTATTCTGCGGCGATTTTACGGTTCCTGATTTAAGGTCATTTAAATATTGTTCGGTTTACTGGCAGGAAAGTGCACGGTGGCTGTTTTAAAACAACAGTAATTCACAAAACGAATACAAAGCAATGTAATTGCTAGCCTAAATGAATGCAAAAGATTGTTTTGCCGCTGTAGTTCCTGCTAGTGTCTTGTCATTATATCTAGATTGTATCAAATATGGCAGCAAAACGGAATAAAAATTTGTTTAGATAACATCTCGATACAGTAGCATCATTTAATTGTAACGTAGATTGTATCTTTTAGCCAATGGGTAGTGGAGTCCTGTAAAAAGACGGGAAGTTAGTGTTTTATTGCTTCATTAAGTAGTTAGCTCTGACTGAAGAACGTTTTATAATATTTGTGCCACTTAAGGGTAATTAAAAACATTAACTAAAACAAGCCGCTTAGTATTTTATTAGATAAATAATCGCCTATTAATTTTTTTGTAAAATCATGAGCCTCTAGAAAGCACAGTCGTTTTTGTTCTTCATTAATACTCAAAAAAGAATACCAACTGCTAGGAAAATGCTTGTTTTTATTATTTAGCGGGGTTTGCACAAATTTGCATGCCTTGATCTTTTCTTTGTAATTCTATTAAAGTGCAAATATCTCCATGCCTAACCAAATGCTTTTTTAATCTAACTATGTAAATCATCATGAATGGTGCATGGAAATGTGTTTTTATTTCTTTATCCTTGTTCTTCTATATTTGTAGAATAGTACCTAATTACATAACAAGAGTTATAAGAAGCATATTACGCACGAGTGGAAAATTTGCGTATTTCCACGAGTGCGTAATTGCTTTGCAACTCGTGTTATGTAGCTTACTTTTTCTACGATCGCATAATACCTACGATTTTAACGACTCTTTGGCTAATATACACATGTAATTACGTTGTCTTGTCAATTTTAAAGTAAGCCTACTTTGACATTTCTAGACAAGTGTGCGTTTTGCTTACCGTGCGTTATAACTCACTTACTAGGCATGCAGGAAATGTTTGGCTTGAGTCTACTTTGATCATTTCTTTAAAATAATGTGCTTTTTGCTTGCCGTGCGTAAGGATCCACTTACTATGCTTGCAGGCTGTACGGTAAGAGTCGTTTACATTAGTGGTCGCGGAAAAAAGCAACATTAAACAGTGGCGCATTTTTAATGGCATAATTGAGAGGTTTTAACTCATAAATTGCTCAATTTTGGGGATGTAAAAGTGAAAATTAGGAATAAAGTATGAATTTTACTAACATAAAACAAATGTTTAAATTTTAATGCCACTCGTTATGCTACATAATTAATAATTAATTTTGCTGCATAATGAAATTAAATTAATGTTTTTGCTTTAACTTGCATGAGTGAAGATTTGTCAAAAATTATAGATTATTTGCAATGCACGAGTTATATTTTGTCAGAAAATTTCCTTCACCTAACCTATCTTTCAAATTAAAATGTTGTTTAATTTAGATAAATTAAAGTATACCTACTACTTACGGCGATTGTTATTATTAATAGATCATTTATAACTAATTTTTAATTCAAGAATTATATTTTAATAACAATTAATGTACCAAATAGTATTTAGGTACATACATAATCTGTTATGTCAAATTTTACAAGTACTGTCAGAGTGGTGTGTCAGGGGTGTGGTTTAATCTATATTAAAGTAACGTTATTGGTCGCCGACATCTGTCAAAAAATTATCAAGACCAAAATACCTTATTCCCTCCCCAAATTTATATTTTCCACCAATCAAAAACTCAGATTTCTTAGAAACGACCAATAAACGCATGCTAATCTGTTAATTGCGAAAAGTATATTATCAGTGTATGATTATGTTTATTGGCCGTTTAAAGGAAATCTGAGTTTGTTATTGGTCAAAAACGCAAATTTGACAGGAGGATCAACTCCTGGCAGAGGAATGTAAAATTATTACCGTGTAATATTGCTCCTATTGGTAGTCTCTAAAAGATTTAAAATTAGTGATGGGTTGAAAACGCAAATTTGACAGGTGAAGGGAATTTTCTAAGTAATTTGTATCACAAACAGATAATATCTAGCAAATGAATATTAGTAATGACAGGATTTGGCCAATGGACATCAAAAAATGACAGTATTGGTAAAATTCGCCTCACTAATAGATAATATCTTGCAAATTGATATCATTATTTGGAAATTAGGCATAAGATATTGACAGTATCTGGTAATTTGGCTTAGAAATATAATTATGCCTTATAAGTTGACGTCAAAAATGACAGTATCTGGCAAATTGACATCGTAATACAGTAATTATGTAGTAAATTAATGTCAAAAAATTGACAATATTTTGCAAGCGAACCCACAAAATAAAAATAGCTTGCAAAATAACACAACAATATATAAATGTCTAAGTGAGTTGACTTTAAAAAGGACAAAATCTGGCAAATACTCATCACAAAATGACTATATCTAGAGAATATTGATGTAAGAAAATTTGAATGTCCAATAAGGGAACTACAAAAATGACAATATCTGCCAAATGAAAGTCGAGAAAGACAATTACTTTAATGGTGACACAATGCGCTCTATATTAAACGATCTTTGTTGTTGCCATGCTTGATGTTGTACGACAAACGTGTCTTTACGTTAAGAATGCCATTAATTAGCTTAATCTAACACGAATCAGTTAATGTTGCACTCATTACATTTAATTTTTTTGTAAGATCGCAGTTAGCCATGCAGGGAAACATGTGAGACTGCTCAACAACTGATAAATTAAATAACGTAACGGTAATGATTATGTAATTTTAAGATTAACTAATTCTTCCATACGTTTTAAGTTATTAAAACTGAAAGGTTCAAAGACATATAAATTCAAAAATAAGCGCCGTAATAAATACGGGTAATTAATTATACAGTTACGTTCAATATGTTCGATAATGTTGAATATAATTACCGAATTCCTCTAGCCATGTTGGTTGTACTGGATGTTGGTAAATAAGCAATTGCGTGGAATTCATTCGTAGTTGTCTTATTAGCGTCGGGTAATTATGAGGGAGAGAAATCTGAGACTACTTAATTTATTAAGTTTATAAGTCGTAATTAATGCGGTAGCTAATAATTAATTACTGCCATATGCTGGAGATTTCATTGAATAAGTGAGTTTTTATCGAATACCAGTTGTTTTTGATATTTCTATTATGAAGGCTTATTACTATAAATTGCAAGGAATTTATACGTTAGATACATTGAACTTACATCAAAAAGTTTGAAATTCATTCGGTATTTATTTAATTATTGTACTAGATTTAATTATTAAGGGTTTTTGAGATTAATAATTATATTATAAAGTAGAAAATAAAACGTTTAAGTGGTATTAACAGTTGATTGATGAAGTGCGAGGCTTAACCCACATCAAGGGCCTTAAAGGCCCTATTGCTTTCTGTGTAATTTTCGATCCACAGTTTTTTTTTTTGATTTCCTGTCAGGAATGGCTCTTTTGATGCTTTTTATATCATATTTTCTAAAAAATATTGCAAACTAATTTTGACAAATTATTTTAATAATTTATATTTATTAGAGTAAAGTACCCTAATATGGAACAGGTACCTATTATGGAATACATCAGTTTTATGACAATGAATAAGCGATATCTGTTGAAAAGTATATGTACCTATTTGTACATCGATCACACATTCGTAAATGTAAAATAGTTAAAAAATATTCACTAGATTACATAACAGTTTCAAATATATTTTTGACGTGCTACCGAGTTTTTGGGCTAAATCCCTCAGTGCAAAATATTATATGCTAGGGTAAACGATATAAAATATTTTATTGCATGTTTTTTTAGCACGAGCCTTTACATTTCAATTAAATAAACCAAAATTTTGATTGGGGCCATTTCATGTTTTACATATATACCGATTTTTGAAATGTCACATTGATACCTAATATGGAATACATAGAGGTGCCTTATAATGACTATGATTATGGTCACTTAGTTAGTACAGGGATATGGGTTCAGTGTCAAAAGTGTCAGAAATGGGCACACGAAAAATGTGCAAAATACCCAAAAAAAGCAATTCTATTATCCTACCTGTAAAAAATAAATAAATTATCAACATAAGTTCGAATGACTCTTGAATTATCATTTAATTTACATAAATAACAGAGTTTTGGTTTGGTTTAAGTAATAATGTAAATCAAAAAGAAATAAAAGATTAATCTATAACCAGTTGTTTATTTTAATGTACCTATATTTCCTATATAATTCTATATTCCATTTTAAGAACCCCTAGTATTCCATATTAGGTTCCCCGGGAGCTTAATATGGAATAGTAGTAACATTTAAAAAAAAATAGCTATATAAGAAATATCTACAGTAATATCGTACCAGAATTCGAGTAATGTGTTGCTTATTCATTACAAATTCCTTATAAATTTTTTGCAAAATTTTGTTGAATAAATGTGAATATTATTCCCGAATACAAAAAAGTATTCCATATTAGGGCACTTTACTCTAATATCCCACCCCGTATTCACACAACAAGGGCTTGAGAGACCCATAGCTAACAGCTTAAATGACAAGTTAACACAGTTTTGGAGAAACATTTTTGAATTTTTTTTTGATATGTGAATCTGATGGAACTGTGCATGTGGGACGCCAGCCTGGAGAAGCTACACAAAAAAAATCTTGGATTCGAAATTGTAAAATCACTAGTGCGTCCAATTCATAATACTGGTTTCAATCTTACAATACACAACTTTTTTACGGGTTTAGAACATAAAAGAATCATCAAAACATACCAGAGGTGTTTTAGCTATCTCCAAAACCGTTAGTATGTTTACTGCATGCGCCTACTCTGACGTTCAAACTAGATTTATAGACTGTAGCAAAAACTAACGCCCATTATAACATTCTTTAAAGAAAAAGTACACATAACTAAGCTTAATTTTTGCGTCAGTTGGAATTGCGTTAGAATTTGGAACATAAAAACGATTTTTGCGTAAGGCTGACCGCTTCAGGTTCCGCAATAACTTAAAACGAATTCGGAGATTCCAACACACGCGGGCAGCCGCGAAACCTCGCATCATTTACAATTCAAATCGCCTCAGTTTAGTATCTAATTTGAAAACCCGTTTGAACTTTTATAATTATTGGAAAATAACGAACACATATCGCTACGAAAAACAAATAAATTTCGGTTTCACGTCGTTTGGTTACGACAAACTGTGGGACTCGGCGAATTTTTGCGGTGAAATTTCGTTTCGACGAAAAGTGTAACGCAACAATTATGACGATAAATATTCATTAACGTCCGTCGAACAAGCGAACAAGGTGCATTGTTCTATTTGGTGCAGGAAACAGCCGAATTCTCATGGCTAATTCACACACCTATTTAAATAATTTATATTGTTCTAATATTATTAACGCTTAAACTTGGTCGTAATACAAATTTCACGGCGTCTCGGAACAAATACGTGTTTACATATATTTTAAATGAATGAGATACGTTACTAATTCGATCCACTCAGAAAATCTTGAGGAAGTGCTTATGCAGAATGACCTGAATAGAAATATAACACCCTGTATACGTACAATAATATTACTAAATACGCAATTATCAAATTCAATAATTAAAAGATGTAAAAATATGAGCCTATAATGTATAAATAATATAAGTAAATAGTTATTTACGTAACAAAACCGGAAAGTTGTACTTTACTGGACGAGTAGACAGTTTTGGCACGAGCCGTAGGCAAGTCCTGAAAGCATACGAGTCCAGTAAAGACACTTTACGAGTATGCTACGTGCAATATTTTTTCTTAGTCCGCCACTGACAACAAAATCACTATCGTCACCATCCACAACTAAACAATAACTTTACAAACTACATGTCGAAACTCGCTTGGTGGAATAATGACGCTTGTTTGACAGGGCAAATCAACAAAACAACTCATCACCATGGCAACGAGCTACTTTCCGGCCTAGGCCGGTAAAAACAATTCATTACCGTGGCAACCAGTTATTTTCTGGCCTAGGCCAGTAAAGATTTTCAAGCCTAAAAATTGATTTTCTCGACAAACGCAGAAAAATGTATTACCTATAGCGCTCTTTTAGGAAAAACTAAGACTTACGAAACAAAGCCAAAATTCAAGCAATCAAAATAATATAAGTCGTGATAAAATATGTCTTTTAACTGCTCTTTAAAAGCAAAAATTCAAAATAATACAACATTTTTGTGGCGGGTTTCTCGTCTACGTGAACGTTGTAGTCTCCGCACTTATTATAATTTCTTTAGCTATTTTTAACTTTTGTGTAAACTTAAAAAACTATAATTAGGTCTAAACTGAAGAAAACTGTTTTTTTAAATAATTTTTGTTTGTATATATATTTTCCTCTAATTATCCGTAATTCTTCAGACACCATAAATTTAATTTTAAGTTCTGGCAACTCGCTTGCTGTATCTACAATTCTTTTTATATCTTCAGCTATTTTTAATGTTTGCGTCTACTTACAAAGTTAAAACTAGTCTTAAACTGGAAAAAAGTATTTGTTTAACAATTTTCTACCATTGCCTGCTATTATATTTACCTAAATATCTGTATTTCGTAGAACACCAAAATATAAATTTTACGCTTTGGGGTTGCTTGCTTGAAGTATCCACAATTCTTGTTTTATCTTATATCTTTAGCTAATGCAAATAATTGCATGAAGTTAAAAAATTTAAATTAAGTTTAAATTGAAGAATTTTGTACTATTGGCTGTGTTTCCATTTGCCTATAATTATCCGTAATTCGTAAGACGAAAATTAAATTTGACGTTTTGGGTTGCGGGGTCTATAATTCTTGTCATATCTTAAACTATTTCAAACCTTTGCGTGAATTAAACAATTTGAAATCGGGCTTAAATAGAAGAACAATGTTTGTTTAACAATTTTTCACTGTGCCTTTTTATTTGAATAGTTATTCGCAATTCGTAAGAGACGATATAATAAATTTGACGTATTGGGTTGCTCGCTTGCAATATCTGCAATTCCTGTTATATCTTCAGATATTTCTAACCTTTGCATAAGCTTTAAAAAGTGTTATATCACTTGAATTGAAAAGAAATAATTGTTTAACAATTCTTGTCTATTAGTAACATATATACTTGGCTAATTATTTGTCTAGACGAGCTTAAAATAAGAAACCTATTAGTACTACGCGCCGGCCGATTGCAAACTTTCGTTACCAAGGCATAATTTACGTTAAAAAATTTTAATTACTTATCGACCATTTGATGAAATAAACAAAATCGTGGGAACCCAAAAAGTATACAAAATGAGTCTCATTATTCATCTCCGGGAATTGATAAATAGCTCAATTTTTATACAGCGAGACCACACTAGCGGTCGATAATTAATTTAACAGCCTTAGCTAATTTTCCTGGCAATACTTTTCAGAACAACCATTTTTACAACAATATTTTGTATTAAAGCGGAGTTTTTGTGTGTTATTGTGTGACTTTCAATAGCGCTCATTATGTATTAAAAGAACCTGCCGATTATCCGTGGACTATTACATCACAGACTTGCCACCGCAACTAAATTTTTCTTCCTGAAAAGATTTGGTCGGAGTTAGTTATACGAGGTAAGCGCCAAAATTTCCCGGCCTGACATAGATCTAGGTATCGCAGACGGGTCAAAATTTTTTAACACATTGGTTCAAGTCATATTAGCCTTGGAAAAAACAAAAATGGATTTTATGTCAATTAGTTTTCTTGAATTCGTTCATCGTCACGAAAATTGAGTATCGAGGTGTAAAATTTCTTACTCGCGAAGGTCTTTCTCGTCAAAGCATCAAAGTTCGACTGAATGGAGTGTACCCCGGGGACAATTCCCCGTCTTATTCTGTGGTAAAAGATTGGTCAAAACAGTTTCAAATGGGGCAAGAATCCTTGGAAGATGATGCAAGAACAGGAAGGACTGTGGAAGTGGTGACGGACGACAATATTGCCCTTGTTGAGAAACTCGTATTAGGCGATCGACGCTTGAAAGTGAAATAACTATCAAAAATATCGGGGCTTTCAGATACAAGCATTCGCCGGATTCTTCACGATCGGTTAGGCGTGAATAAAGTTAGTGCAAGGTGGATCCTCAAACATCTCTCAGCAGTTCAGCGCCAGCGTCGTGTTGATTGTGCTCGATCCTTTTTGGAGCTCTGTGGAGAAAATCCTGTGGGCGCGTTGAAGACAATTGATACAGGGGATGAAACCATGGTTCTCTACTATGATCCTTTGTCCAAAAGAGAATCGATGGAATGGAGGCGAAAAGGAGAAGCACCGCCAAGAAAGTTCAGGGTCTGTCAGTCGGCAAAAAAGGTGATGGGTACGATCTTTTGGAATTGTGAGGGCATTCTTCTCATAGATTTTAAAGAACGCAACGGGGAATATTATGCAGCACTCATGCACAAATTACGACAAAATATTCGGGAGTAAAGACGTGGGAAACTGACCAGAGGCGTGCGTTTAGTGCACGACAATGGCCCCGTGCACACTGCTGGAATTGCTCAAGCCGCAATTCGTGACTGCGGTTTTGAACAAATCGATCACCCTCCGTATAGTCCAGATATGCCCCCCAGTGACTATTGCCTGTTTGGAAATTTGAAAAAGGACCTTCGCGGGCGCCATTTCAGTGACGACCAAGAGGCGAAGGCTGCAGTTTGGGCAAATTTTGCCGACCAACCGAAGGCTAATTTTTTTAGGGTTATCGAATTGTTGTAATGTGCATTGATGTCAGGGGGGACTATATTGAAAAATAAAATTTAATTTTGAGCCTACGCCGTTTCTTTCATAGCCAGGCCGGGAAATTTTGGCGCTCACCTCGTACATAGATCATGGAACATAATGCGCTATTCAAGCAAATATTTTGCGCGGAACAGTTATAATTGCAGTTTCGTTTTGAATACAGCGGAAGGACGTAAGATTCTAATCAAGGCAAGCGATCTTTAATTAAAGCCCATAAATTACCGTTTTTACGGATTATCTCCGATATGCGTGTATAGTAATTTTCAATTTTTGCTCGTTTCCTAATATAAACCACAATGAAGTCATATTCTACTTAGCAAAATAAATTATTATACGTTTTACGACGTTCCATGGGAAGTTGTACGTTCATAATGCGCGCCTTGATTGAACCTGGATGTGTTTATACAAGCTAATTAACATATCACTCGCTTTAATAAGGATTGTTTAATGTGTATCAATTTGTTGGTTAATTAACCGGAATGTATTCAATCCTGGTCTGACCGTGTAATAGCGAAACAGTACTTGTTTTAATATATTTCTAAACGGCCATAAAGTAATTGAGCAATAAGTTCAACATCTGTATATTTCTCTAACAGATTCGCGTATTCAGCTGTCTTAGCTAGGCTGAATAAGTACATAAAATATTACTGGGATTATAAATTAAAGAAATTTAGTGCGCATTTATCCCCACCGGACGAACGTACGCTTCCAACGTCTAACAAATATGTTTCTATAGTTGATATATATTCTATCGCTTTCTTAACATATTCGAAATGACTTCGAATGCACGAGTTATAAATAAAATACATGGACCTATCTATAACACATCATTTTAGTAACAGGCTCGATTTATAAGTAAATTTAAACATATTTTCTACTACATTTAAAGTGTTGTAGGTGTGCAAACGATTTAAACAAAAATATTGTAGGTTAAGAGCGGAATACCAAACGAACTACTTAAATAAGGCGGACGAGAACTAACTGAAAAATTAACAACTCTAATTCAGATAATATATCAACATCAACACAGAATCCCAGATGAATGGCGAACCAGCACCATCATTGTATATACAGGGTGATTAATTGAGACCGGGTATTAAAAATATATGAAGAATGAAGAAAAATATTGATCTGAAATTTTGGTTATGACCATAATGGCATCTGATCTATTTAATGAAAATATTTTCAAGATGGCGACACTTTCTTATTTCAAATACAATGATTTATTTTTATTGCGTATTTGGATTTAAAACATTATTTTAGAGGGACTTTTGACAGCATTCCCTTTACTTAAGTGCAGTAGTTTTTTAGATTTTTTTACTTTTTTGAAAAATTTTCGATTTTCATCGTGATGCTTAATATTATCTACCGCCGCCATTTTTTAAAAGAGAACGCTTAAATTTAGACTATGCATAGAAGAAACCATGGAGTTCATCCTGGAATTTTTGCAATCGATGCATTACTTACAGGGTGTCCAAAATTTAATTTTCTTTTAATACAACTTCAAACCACTAAACCACATAAACAATAACTTAACAAACTACAGGAAAAAATTCTCTTGGTGGTATACTGACGCTTTTTTGACAGCGCAAATCAACAAGACAACTCATTAACATGGCAACCAGTTACTTCCTGGCCTAGGCCAGTAAAGATGTATTTTCCAACCTTAAAATTGATATGGAACAACTGAGTTTCTGGATGGACGCAAAAAAAAAATTGTACGTAACATACCCGTAAAGTTTCTTTACTGGACTCGTATGCTTCCATGACTCGTCCAAGAACTGCTTACTCGCCCAGTAAAGTACCACTTTCCAGTCTTGTTACGTAGGTAACTATTAAGCGCCGTATTCAATACTTGGCTCACAACAACAGCACCTAACAAATCTTAGCGCAAGTCCAATATTATGATAATCAGAAGCTTTAACGTACCGGTTTTGGTAAATACCGTCTCGTGTTGGTGTTTACCAAAGCAATTTTGAAAGTCGTTCAAATACCGGACAAGAATGCGCTGTTTGCGCTTCTTAAACTCAAAACAAACACGACCAAACGAGCCACATACGTGTTAAAGACATTTTTTATTTTACTTTTAAAGCAACGAAACCGCTTGCAATTTCCTCGCCAAACGAGCACATTAAAAAATGCCACCGGCGTAACGATTATATAGTTTAACAAGGACGACTTTTATTTTGTTATATTATTAAGCTCCTGGCTATATGTCAAAATTTAAACCATAAACTCCAGCTGCGCAAGAAAGTGTTTCGGTTTTTTTTTGCGCGCGGTTTTTATGCATCAAGCCGAACAAAAACAAAACAACATGTAAAAAAGAAAGTATTATTCTAGGAATCTGAGTCAACAACATTTTCACCTTCACCTAAGATTCGTGATGTTCTATAAAAATTGTTTGATATCTCCAAAAGCGATCCGCAATTAAATATAAATTTAGGCACTTAAATTTTGTTACAAAAAAAGCTGATCGTAGCGTGTACTTAATTCGAGTGTTTAAAAATAAAATCAAAAAGCAATAACGCTTAATCGCTTTTGCGTTGCCGAACTGTACAAATAATTGTATAAGAACCTTACCAGGCATTTATAACGACGGATCATTTTTCATTCTTAATTTGGACCGGAGCTATCAGCTGTCTGCTTGGGGTCATATCTGCAAAATAAAAGTTTGTGTCACAAGATGTTTCTACAAAATTCATGTAATTGCTTAGATCTGAGATATGTTCACGCTATATTTGTATAGTTTATAGTTGATAAGCTTCTAAAATGGAAATTAGAAAACGTGCAAACAAATCTGGATTTTAGAAAACTTAATTTAGAATTTTTACGAATCGCCAGTTCTGTAAATATACCAAATAGTCGTTAATGCCAATTTAGGGAGTGCTAACAAACTGTTATTGTGGTTTAATATTTAATAAACAAAGTGTAAAGTGGGGCGCTTCTATCTAGTTTTGAATTTTTATGTTTCTTAAAAATACAAGGTGTATCTTAAATATTGAAAAAAAATTGGAGGTGATTCCTTATTGAAAATTAAGGGGGGATTTTAATATAACGCCCTGTGAAGGTGGGAGATGATTAAAAATATTACTATAGAAAACCTTTTAATAAGTGTAAAACATCTACCAAATATTATTCCCCTACATTTATCCAAATTTGAAAAATATAAGAAAAACCTAATTTTACCACTCCCCTTTAGCGGGGTGTAAATCCGAAAGGAGACGTCTAAGAAAAAAAAATTTAATGAAAGACCCCCCTTAATTTTCGATAAGGTTTCGAATTTGTTTGCAATACTTTTAAGAAACACCCTTTACTTTATTTGTTGAAATATCCACTTAAAAACGAGATCATTTTGCCTAAAAACGTTAGGTTTTATTTACTTTAGATTGTGTGTCAAACTTTAGCATTTTTGAAACAGACAATTTGATTATTATTTTGTCAGTTTCAATAATGTCTATAGAAAAAATACCTATTGATTAAGTGAACTGTGTTGAATTTTTGTGTGAATGTTTTGCTTCAGAGTATTAAATATTTAATTAACAAATTTTTAAGAATAACGTAGATAATATGCTAAAGTTATTAAATAACATGGGCAAATTTCGATAGAATTTGTCTGCGTGCTTTGTTATTTGCAATCGATCTAATATTCATTGTTATTCTTCTAGAAATTAACTCGCTACACATTTTTCCAACTAGCAAAATGCGTCAAAGTGTCAAATTAAAACGAAATTTCAGATAAAATTACACCAAAGTCTAGTCGAGTACCACAGGTCGATTTTTAACCGTGTACCAAGCAGTTAAATCTTTCAATAACCGTCAAAGCACTAGTTACTGCATACTTTATCGGTAATTATTGTATTATTTGCAACAGCACAATCAGCAAAACAGCCGTAAAACTCAACAACAAAGTTATGCTACATTGTCAACAGAAGTCGACATTACCGGTACTTGAATGTTGAACACACAAACGCTCATTAACCAACAAAGCATAAACCATTTTAGTCAGTAATATTTATTTTACTGTTTATTTATAACTCATCACTGTTCATGCAAAGCGCGTTTTAAAATATAAGATATATGTCTCTATTAAACTGTTAATAAATATACAGTCCTAGTATTGAAGCTTATTCTCTAACAAAAACAGCATTTTATAGAGAACAAGTTGTAAGAATTAGAAGTTGAATAATATTTTCGCGAAATTAAGCATATTTTAGTTACTGAAAAAATAAATTCCAAGCACTTTAACTTATGTTTCAGAAGTTATTCAGAAAAATTAAGCTTAGTTTTTTTATTAGGTGTTTTCTTTATTATTGCATATATTACAAAACTTTTTTTTCTTGACTCCTGGAAAGGCGTCGGAGAGCGGTTTCGTGTTCTGGGTCCATTTCCATGCTAGTGTTTTTTTCTTTTTCTTGTCTTTTTTCTTTTTCTGATCTCAATTCCCTTATTTGATCCATCCCTTTTGTTCCTGGTCTCCCTATTTGTTTTTTGGTTGGTTTTCCAATTTCCATTATTTTTATCGCGATTCTGTCAGGTTTCGTTCTTACGATATGGCCATACTAGTTTAGTTGTTTCTTTTTTCTATTATTGATTCTTGTTCTGTTATTTCTCCAATGTGTTCGTTTCTTATTCTGTCTTATTTAGTTTTCCCCGCAATTTTATTGAGGTGTTTCATTTCGATGGTGTTAATTTTAGCCTCGTCTTTTTTCCTTAGTGTCCAGTTTTCGGATGCTTAGGTTATTGTCGGTAATGTTATCACATTATGTATTTTCATTTTCACCTTTATGTCGATGACTTTGTGTCATAGTATTGTTTTGTTTAACAAGCAATACATTTTTCTTGATTGTTTGCTCTATTTGTTAATTCATCATTTTTTTTTCCCATCCTCTGTTATTATGCTTCCCAAGTATTCGTATGTTGTTACTCTTTCCAGTATATTGTTTTAACATTTAATTTTGTTGTTGTTCTGATTGTCTTTTGGTTTTTCGTTTACGATCATGGCTTTTGTTTTATTTGTGTTCACTTCCATTTCATGTCCTCGATTTCTTCGGTCCAAAAGTTCACTAATTTTTGCATTTTGTTCTTAGTATTTGCTATTACTACCACGTCATCTCAGTTTAATAGGCTATACAGTGTAATTATTTCTAGATTTCTGTACCTACCCTATTGCAGTGTTCAGTTGTTTGTTTTTCTTTAATTTGTTTACCTATCTTGTCTATGAAAATTGTAAATAATAATGTGCTTAGGCTGTCTCCTTGTTTAATTTCCTTATTCATTCTGAATTCATTTAATCGTTGTCCTGCAACTTGTACTTTAGCTCTGACTGACTGATATGTGCTTCTAATTGGGTTTATTGTATATTATAAAACTAAAAATCCTCTTTTAGAGGACACTTTCAATCCTGTAAACGCTGCTCTAATCAGATTTTGTCAGAAGAAATAGAGCACAGTAGAAAGATTAAAGAAGAAACTAATGGTTAGCATTTGATTAAAATAAACTTTTCTAGCGTTACTTATCTGACGATATTCCTGCCGTAAAAGCATCGTTAATATGATTAAATAAATAATAATCTTGTGGAGTATAAGAGCAGAAGCGTTTTAATAAAGTTTACATTAAATTTCGCACTGTTATTCCGCAAAATTTTAGCATTTAAGATTGTAATATGTAAACAAGTCTACATTAGCGAACAACAAAGAACCGACCGACCTTACGGTTGAGCATAGCCTAGCGTGGAATATAAAACTAAAAAATGACGTAAAGATCAAGAGATAACACGATATCTAGGTGTAAACAAAATCCGACAGGAAGTGTTCAACGACCGTTGCAATGTAACACGTTACGATTCGTATTTAAGGCGGAAAAGAGTTGCTCTAACGGTGCGTGTTGCTCGAACAATTCGTCCTAAAACCCAGTAGTGCCGGTGGATATTTCCAAGTGACATTTCCGCAAAGTGGGTGACCTTCGGCCCGCTGTTTGTGGATCCCTGGCTGTGCAGCGGAAAGATCCGTCGAGGCAAGATGACCTATGAGGCAACGCCGGCTCGCACGTACTGATGGAATGCTGGGAACCGAACGCTTCTCGTTGTCTTACAAATTTACCAATTTCCTTCACGGTTACACTGATGAAT
Organism: Elmis aenea; assembly: GCA_947652605.1. Classification (NCBI taxonomy): domain Eukaryota; kingdom Metazoa; phylum Arthropoda; class Insecta; order Coleoptera; family Elmidae; genus Elmis; species Elmis aenea. The sequence continues at coordinate 52,348,352 of OX393580.1, read as the reverse complement.
AGCAAAACGAGACGAGAGCCTACTTAAATTTATTAATTTTATTGACGCTTAATACTACGGGCTGAATTAGTCTTGAGCGACCAGTGGTCAGGTTTTCTATTTCGGGACAAAAATTCCGTTAATTACAAAATATTTGGTAATCTTGTGAACCGGGAAGAAAAATCGGATTTATAGATCTAAGAAATTCATTTTTTATGTACCTATGTGCAATGATTTTCAACAAGTCATTCATACCAAAAGCAAGACAAGAATATAGTAAAATATAGAGTGGTCCAAATTCGATGGAATTACATGGGTATCTCGCTAATTATTCAAGATAGAGACACGGTTGTGTAAAGAAAAATGTGTAGTTGTTTAAGACTAACTCAGAACCGTTTTTAAAAATGGTGTATCATTTCTGGTTTTCAAGTTATTGGAAAAAAAGTCCTTTGTTGACAAATTTATATTGTGTCATATCTCTGTTATTGTTGTATATATCGAAGAAATTTGGAAGGATTAATTTTAGATATTTTAACGTAGAATTTGAAGGTATAAAAAGAAATGTTTTTCGCCTGTAAAAAGTGGGCACGGAATTTTTTTTCGTCATTAAAAAGTCATGACACAAACTTACCTTTTTTTAAATGGAAGCCATATAACATATTTTGTTCCTTATTTTTTTCTCATTCCAAATATTTAAGGGATGCTGTATTTATTTTCAATGAAACGCAAGTTGCTAAGGTTTTTAAGTTTGTGTTTTTTTAGGCAAAAACATACCTAGGCTGTGGAAACAAAAAAAGCTAGGTGTAGGTAAAACTTTTTAAAACCCAAGTCGTACAAGCTTCCAAGCGTTTTTAATTTGTTGTTAAGAGAAGCATAATAAAATGTTGAACAGAAGAAACAATAATATACTACACAACTGCTAATTCTTACTATATTGTTGTTATCTTTAATTATTTATAGTGTTTATCTCAACAACAAATTAAAAAACCTTCGTAACTTGCGTATTATTTAAAATAACTACATCAACCCTTATAGTTATATTCAGAATGAGAAAAAAATAAGGAATTGAAATAGGTCATAGCCAATTATAGCTTCCGTGCGTTTTTTTTTTTTTAGTTTCATCGAAGTTTACATAAAAATATCCGAAAAAATCTTTATAATTTTTTTGTTGATATTTACAACAATAACGGAGATATGACACAATATTCGACAAAAAAATCCTAATAACTCAAAAACCGGAAATTATAAAATATTTTTAAAACAGGTCTGAGTTTGTCTCAAAAAACTGCACATTTTTGGTAATTTAAGCGAGATACCCATGTAATCCCATCGAATTTGGACCACCCTGTATGCGCAATAATTTTCAATAAGTTAGTAGTAGGTACCTAAAGCTAGACAGTAAAGTAATAAAGTACTTGCATTATTGTTAATATAGCACTTATAGCCTGTTATCTGAAAAACCAAAGAGTTGGTACAATGATAAACTTTTTTTACGGAAAAGTTGTGTTCAAAAATATTTAATACGGTTGATTTATGACAGGATAAAAATATTATAATTTACAACAGTTTAGAGGTTCTTATACCACTAAAAATAAAACTTGAAGCCCTAAATCGCAAAGACATCACCTACTTAACTTAAGATGTCATTTTAAATTTTTTACTTAAAAATCTAAAATTGTAAATAGGGAAAATCATGTATGAAGTACTTTAGAAAAGAATAGAAAAACGTGGAGATATAAGAACAATTGTTCCTTTATTAAAATATTTACATAAGTACAGATACATGATGAATTTCTTCTGTAGTTGTACAAAATCTACAAGACACGGGAATTCCTGGGATTTTCATTTTTTAGGGTCTCGAGTCTTGGTATTAAAAAAAATCGTCGCATTTACAAATTTTTGTGGGTCTTCTAAACGCTAGAAAGGTCGCTTAAGTGCTGCGGTTTAACCGGCGGGCAAAGATTTGCATGAAACCCGAGACACACAAAGACGTGCGTCTATTTTTATCAAACAGTCGATTTTTTATTCCGTACACAAAATTTGAAAAAATTCTTCACACGATTTTATGTGCATGTTTAACCTACGCCTACTTTGTTTGCGTGGCTACTACTTTTCTTTTCTAGAAATCGTAAATCATAGACGAGAGCACAATGCACCATAATAAAACAATCCAGTGAAATTTCTTCCATTTAAATCGGTTATTCTGCAGATTAAGACAAACGGACACACACGAAGCAACAACAAACCACAACATATAATTAAACAAACGCGCAAAGAATATTAGCCATTCATTTAAAAGTATTTTATATACACAATGGAGCCGACCGTGGTAACGACGTTACAGCGTGTAACATCTTCCCTAACAAGAAATTTAGAATCCAGCGCCAAGACAGACGATATCTACATTACTCGTTTATCGCTGTCCTTGAGATCAAAATCTATAGCGGTCATAATTTTTCACTTGTGGATTCTTCGAGGTGTCAGTCCCGTCGTCCGTTACGATAAATAAAACCGTAACACGAAAATAGCCATTTCTTCTTCTAACAGGAATTCGTCAGCTGATTTACAGATTACAGAAGTCGCTTGGTGCTGTAACAATTGCCTGCAGTTATTCGCAGTGCAGGAAGCGACGCGTTGGAGGGGCACAGGTACTGTTACTCCGATCCAGGCGGCCTTGGTATGCTTGCAAACAGCTTCCCTTACGTCTCAAAGATTGCTCATGCAAATGTTAAACAAATGCACAGGCAGCGACTTTGTTAAAATACTTCTGCATCTCTTATATCCAGTGGTTATCAATGCATTACGATATTTAAAAAAAAAACACGCTCGCTTCTTCGACAAATTAACAACCAACATACCTGTCTAGATTTTAAAACAAAGTAATTTTTATCTTTTAATAAGTTACCAAGATCTGTAGCTAATTTTTAAATTTTTATGTGCGCGCAAAGATATAACAATAAAAGCTGCTGTTTTACGCCCGTTTAGACGAATATTCAGCCAAATTTCCATACTAATACCTAATGATCAAAAATGGTTAAACAAACATTTTTCTTTTTAAGTCCAATTTCACTATATTTGGTGTAGGCGAAGTATGAAAATAGCTAAAGATGTAACAGCAAGTGTGGAACCGACGCTAAAATCTAATACACTTCTATTTTAGGTACGCTTATCTAGACAAACAATCTGTCAAATATATGCGTTACTAATTGTCAACAATTGTTAAACAAACTTTTTTTTTCAATTAAAGCCTTATTGTACCACTTAATTTTCATCCAAACGTTACAAATAGCCAAAGAGATAGTAATAAACCTTTACAAGGTGCTAATAAACTTTTTCTATTTAACGCTTGTCTAGACAAATCATTAACAAAAAATAAACCTAATTACTAGTCAATAATTGTAAAACAAACATTTTTCTTCACTTTAAGCCTAAATTTATTTTTTTAAGTTCACAGAAAGTTTAAAAGCAGCAGAAAATATGACGATAAGTGCAGAGACTTTAACGTTCGGGTAAGCGAGGAACCCGCGACGTAATTCTTAGATTATTTTGCGCTTTTTTCTTAGGCAGTGCTTTTTCTAGTTGATTTTATTATGAGTTGCCACGTAGTTTTTGCTGCTCTAGATTGTGGCTGTGTTTAAAATTCGACAAAACTTCTAGTTTTCCCTGAAAACGTTACTAAACCAGATTTTATACCAAAAATTTGTTTTTTCAATTTCATTTGTAACTCGTGCTTAGTTGTGTAGGAGTTTCGGAGCATTCTTATTATTGTAGTAAATTTTCTTGATCATTTTTAAAGTAATTACCAAGGTTGGGCAAATTTGATTTTTATTTAAAAAATCAGCTGATTTAAATCACGATTTAAATTGTGATTTAAGTCAATTGATTTAAATCAGGCAAACCCGGGTAATTACCCAATTAAAGATCAATTTTTTTAGAATTTTGTCGACACTTCCAACCAACAATAGATAGTAATTAATCATTTGGTGCGTGAATGTATTACCAATTCGTATATTAAAAATATTAAAAACAAAGGTTCAGGCATTCATTCTTCAGCAGGAATGTAAATTCATTTATTTACCAAGTTTTAATTGAATCCGTCAACGGATGTGTCGAGTGAGAACGTGAAAGAACCGACTTGTACTTGTCAATTTGGCGGCTATACATCTAGTAGCTTACCTGCTCGAGTCTTAACCTCAAAGACTACCATATAAGCAACTTCAATTCACCAATAAATCATGCAGTGTGCTCACAAATAAGTTTTTCTCCACAAACATTGGTTACCGGGTAAACAAACTGCTTTTAAAACGAGACAAACAGAAACGCGAGCACGCAATTCAACATCCAAGAATTTTAACAATTTCAAAAAACCTGTACCTTATACGCAGTCAGAACAAGAAGTCTTCTTGTCAATTCTATATTAGGTCATCATTACCGCGATGCAAAAAAGCTGGATTATCTTTTAACAACAATTTAACAATCCGCATTTTTTGGAATTATTAAAAGGTTACAAGGAAATTATGAAGCCACTTCTTGTGACCCATATAAACAGTTTTGAAACGCAATGTAAACGTTGTCTGTTCGCGCGGACGAAATAATTAAAATAGTTAACGCTGTATACATACATGAAAGGACTCTTTTATTTTCGTTTAAACTTATAAATGTCAGTCAGTGTGTCGACTGAAGTCGTTAGTAAGTTTTCTAAACATGGACAAACAACATCTGTACCTAAATTATCTGACGTAAAAAAAATTATCAATATAACCGGTTTCCTCACAAGAGCAACTTCGTGTCCAGCATCCCAAACTCGATGTCTGTGGGTAATATATTGTATAATTAACAAGACAAATGCAAAAAACGTGTATAAAAATAAATAACTACAATCTATATACCGTGTCACAGCTGATATAGGGACGATCTATTTTGATGCGCGAAAATTTTTCGCAAAAAACTACTAACATTGAAATATGCAGCACAGGTGTGTTTTGATAAACGGCATACATTTCGGATGCCAGTTTTTAACGGAATAACTCGAGAAATTAATTAAAATTGCATTAATATTAAGCAAAAAGACGTTGTATATAATCTTAATGAAATCCGTTGAAATGCCATCTGCAATACGTGAAAGAAGTGTTAAAATGCTGCAGTTCTTTAACGGATATTTTATCATTAAAACAAAGTTTCCCAAACTTTTCAGACAGCGGATCGGTATTTTTTGTATTAATTTTTCGCAGCCTGCTTTATTAGGTACATGCAAAATATGGCTTACAAGTAATAATTATAATAACCGCTTGATCACAAAAATATGTGGACACCATGACATGATTCGAATACATTTTTTTTTTTTGCAGAATTTCAAAATATGGCTAAGGTTTCTTGTTTGGTGTGTAATTTTACATACAGGGTGGTCCAAATTCAATGGAATTTCATGGGTATCTCGCTTAATATTTAAGATAGAGAAACGGTTAAATTACCAAAAATGTGCAGTTTTTTGAGACAAACTCAGAACCGTTTTAAAAAATATTCTATCATTTCCGGTTTTTCAGTTATTACAAAAAAAGTGTTTCTTGTAAAATTTATAATGTGTCATATCTCCGTTATTGTTGTAAATATCGAAAAAGTTTATAAAGATTAATTTTAGATATTTTTATGTAAAATTTGATAATGCTAATAAAAAAAAAATTCGTTCGACGTTAAAAAGTTTGACACAAACTTTTTTTTTTTTAAATAGAAGTTGTAGTGAGCTATTAAAATTCCTTATTTTTTTCTAATTCCAAATATATCAAACGCTCGGTATAGTTGAAAATAATTTTATATTGTGCAACTATTATTGGTTAACAAAATTTGTATTAAATTTTTTTTTGTATCTTCACCAGTAACGAAGCCATGAAAATATTTGTCTTGCATGGAACACAAAAATGTGACATTAAGAATGTGTTTTTACATACCTATAACTCGAAAACGCTTGACTTTAGGTACAAAAATCTTGCATATGATTGATAGGAAATTTGATTTAGCAACGAAATAATACAAAATATATAGGTATTCGCTCTTTTTTAGAACATATCGAAATTTTGATAAACTAAATCTGTCATGAGCAAAAACGAGGTTATTTAGAATACCTGTAGAGGCACTTAATTTTTTTTATACGTACACTCTCCTTTACATGGTATTTTCGTTTTCTGATAATGTTGGTCACACAATGCATTTTTACTTTTAGTTTGTTTTAAAACGGCCTAATGAAAAATCCAGCTCTTCTAAGTTAAAAACAAATTCCAATAGTATAGCCCTGCATATTTTTTTTGTCAAAAAATCAAAGTTTAGCAATGAGTGATCTTAATGTTTTCTAAAAATGTTAAAGATTTCTCAAGCAATGCATTTATACATTAAGTATGTTCAAAAACGGCATAAAACAATTGTTACAGCTCTTCAAAATTTTGAAAAAGTGTATAGCTTTGCATTCTAACATACCTAAATACAACAACGAAAATAAAATTTTATTTTAAGGATTTTTTTAGTGCCATTAAAGCAATTGCAGATATCTTAAATCAGTTTTGATTTAAGAGCACACAAATTATCAACATTTCAAAGCCTAAACCTATAACAACAAAGGAAATCCCTGTTGATAATCTCGGATTTGAATCAGCCTGTATATCTTAACATTTCTTCTAGCTAACTAGTAGATCAACAGAACTCGAAATCAAGTTCATTTGACATTTAAATTTGCGACGAAATAACAACGATAAATAACCGGACGTCAAACTAATTCATTAAATATACCAAAGAAGAAAAAAACGTGATGCCTAAAGCATTTATTTCTCTTTATATGCTAAAGAGACGCTGGAAAAAAACTTTAGCGCTGACGATCTTATCACGGTTTTATAGCTGAAATTTTGCATTTTTCATCCTGTCAAGTACCTACAACAACTTTGATGTGTTGTGTACAATTTATTTACAGAGTTATTCTCTTATTTTTCCTTAATTGGTGTTTACAGTCAAATAACAGCATCCGTGTAGTCATTAGTCGCAATTTTATGAACGTAGTTTATCATAATATATAACCCAGCTTTTTTAAAATAAAGTGCGTGTTTCTCATTAGAACGATCATTATCATGGTTGCGAATTCTTTCAAAAACATTAACCTATATCCCTTACATTTAACACAAAACGTTATTTAATTTTAAACACTCTCAGACCCGGCCTAAGAACAACAAATCCTGAATTATAGGTAACATTAGAAAGTTTAGAGTTGTTTTTTTTTACACTTCGTTTTTACTGCTACGTTATATAAATAAAAATAAATTAAACGCTAGCTAATTTGTTAGTAATTGCCAGCATCAGCTTATCAACAAGCTTAATCAATGAGATACAGAAGAAAAACTTTAATGCGCTCTTGATTTTCTTTCGTGTGTAAAAGTTTGTGTAAATTATACGAAAACACTCGTAGAAAATCGCAGTTGGCCGCTATATTATCGAGTTGCGTGCATGACTCGATACACAAAACAATTGCAAAATAAGCAATTACACGTTAATTGTGCTAATAGATGCATTTTTTACGTGGAAATCTTCTCACAACTTTGATTTCTAATAGAAGGTTAATGAAGTCGGTTCTTAATCCCACTGATACATCACCTGTTTAATTGCCATGACACCTTACGGTGGGCGGAATTATAAAAACTAACTCAACTCCTTGGAGTGCGAACGTTCAAAACGTGAATGAATACAACACAGAATCTAATTTCAATCCGTCCGCAAATCCGGCAATGATATTTTTATACTTAAAATAACATTCTATGAACGTCATTCCAGAAACCTTAAATTAACTTTTTATGTCCGTAAAAACTTTGGAAATAATTTTAGCGAAAGGAACTGTTATTCAAAATATTTCTTTAATATTGTAAGAACCAATTACGGTGCGTAGCACATAACAGTTCCACACAAGGTTAGACAACAAGCCTCCAAAACATTCCCTCTAGTACCGCAATTAACCAATTATAACTAATAAAATACAAAACCTAATTAACTGCATGTCATTCGAAATAAAAACAAGCTTTTTATTGACTGTAATGTAAAGTTTATAATAATGAATACGTAAGGACTAATGAATTAACTTAGGTACGTTGAGAAAGTACCATAAGGGAGTTGAGACAAAACTCGTTGCGGAACTCGTTGCAATAATTATTTTTGTGAATACTTATCAAATTCTATTATCTATTAAATTAAATTATCAATTAAAGTGCAACCAAAGCACTTTTTTTTAAACAATTCTCGGTAACAATTAAAACTAATCTAAATAGGAGAGACCGGGGATGAAAGTAAAATTTTTTTGTTTTTATTTAATTTCTCATAGAGGAGTACCTACAAGTTTTTTTACATCCAAATTGATTTAATGATAAATTGGACATTTGTCTTCGTTTCAAAATATTTATTTCATGTGTTTTGTAAAGGATGTGAAAATAGTGACTCTGGCTGGCAAAAACAACCTTTATGACAGATGAAAACTAGCAATGTTGGTAGGGAGCGCTTAGGGCGACTAGATAAGGCCCTAAGCTATTTGAGATATGGTGCCCTTTATGTCCAGATATTATATATGTGAGTGCCAAATATGTTATATTTAAGTAAGTAGTAAGTACCTATATATGACAATTGCTCACTCGGACAATTTTTTTTTGGGGCCCCCAAGAAAGTGGGGGTCCTAAGCTATAGCTTGTGTGGCTTATACGTAAATCCTGCACTGCCGGTCGCCCCTACGTGCAACAATTAACAATTAAATAGCAAATTATTTCAACGGTAGATCAAACGACGAACCTTCGCCTAAATATTTTTAAATCTATTTGAGTTGTAGACTGTAACTATGAGCTTCTATAAATAACAATGATTAAATTTTATTAGTAATTTTGGACCATCTTAGTAAAATAACATTTTACAGTTTAAAAATAATAGGCAACTTTATATTGATACATATTGTGAAACGATGGAATTTCTTTAAGCTATAGTTATTTAATATTTTTTTAAAATGTGGTGCTGAAATAAATACACACGTCAAAATAATTATTAAGAAACTCAATGCAATGTAATCGGTTGAAATTTTAGTACCACAATTATCGTAGCTCTAATTAATTTTTAAATTTCCACAAACGGTGTTATGCGCGCCATTCGTCTGAGATTTTAATTCGATTCAGTGAATTTAAATTAGTTCAAAAATTTCCGCCTCGGGATTAATTCGTGTTATTGGGCAGTTTTACCGAATTTATTACTCATTTGTAAATTATTTTATTGGTCTTGAGCCATAAAAATGTTAATAGTTATTCCGTGCATAAACAAAATAGAGAAACTACAAAGAGTAACTAATTTAGTTTAAGCTTGTTATTCGAATTGCGTACACGTAATAAACAAATTTTATGCCCAACGTACTTAATTACGTGTTGTTTTTTTATGATTTCTCTTTATAAGTACATAAAATAGGCTACTAAACGCTGTAATACCCATGTGTCGGGTTGCTTCCTAGTCGAAGTTTTCATAAAAATGTGTATAATAAGTAATAAGTACTCCAATTTAACACAATACTTGCTTTATAAGATATGATAGGGTAAGTCCGGGATAGATGCCCCAACGGCGAAGATGCCCCATTAAAATAATTTCGTTATTAACGGACAGGTTGCGCTGGCTTTTTAAGGGTTGGTTTGTATTGCGTATGTGATTGTGTGCAGTGCTAATTTTTTTTTTTAAAACCTTATTCGGGCAAGTTATTTGCAAAAATTCATTTTTAGAGCTTCACAAAATTTATCACTATGGTTTGCTTGTACACGCATATCATGATAAAGTACTTTTATCATTGTTTTTGTAGTGCAATACATTTAGGCATACAATAGGTTAGTGTTCGTGCCAAAGTACATATTCTGGCGCAAAATTTAAATTTGATATTTGGCTGGGACATCTATACCGGACGATCGGGGAAGATGCCCGTGTTGGGTGTGGGGAAATGAACACAAACACAAAATGGAATGATGAGTGGGTTCAGTGCATGCATTGCAACAAATTAATGGTCCCGTGAAGGCTGTTCTAAATATGAAAATCTTTGTAATTTGTGTGGAAAAATAATGACATTAAAAAGAAATAAGTACTTAATTGTTAATATGTTTACTAAACATTTAGTTTCTGTTTATTAATTTGTAATTACATAATATTTTCGTAGGGGCATCTATACCTATACTAGTGGGGCATCTTTGCCCGACAGTTTGGTGAAGATGGCAAATACTCATATTTTAAGTTTTTAATTATTCGAATCATATAAATTTATAACAGCGTAAATTTTCAAGTTTAAATAAAATAATATACATAGAGTTGTCATACAACGTAGTTACAACCATAGTTTTTACTCCTTTGTCCAGAAAATATTAGCATCTAAAAAGGTGGGGCATCTATCCCGGACTTACCCTATGTAGATTATAAAATAAATTATAAAATTATCATAACGTGCAAAAGATAACTTCGTACCTAAAGGGTGGGCAAATTTCGATGTTTTCATAGGGAATGTCGGTAACTATAAGAGGTATCGAAAAACGGACCCCGCTTCCTCGATGTCTTTTCTCGAGAAAAAGTTAATGGTGAAAACTAAAATTGTTTATCGTCTTTTGTTTTCGAGTTATCACCTCTTATAGTTACCGACATTCCCTATGAAAACATCGAAATTTGCCCACCCTTTACATTGACGACAAAATTATTAGCAAAGAATGTGTGCGGTAGGGCGCCGTCTTGTTGGAACAGCACCTGTTTCTTGCCATGGTTGTATTTTTATTATTTGTTCTTTCAAACGTCGCAACAAGCTTGCATAATTGTATATCGCTTTTCCAGATAGACAATAAATATTACTCCATACGCGTCCTAATAAATTTTGTTATTAGGTTATTGTTTTGTCGTAGTATTTAATGTGCCGGGAGTAATTAGACACGCTTTGGTATCTTCGTGCATGTCTCCTTAATCTGTTATTATTTAAAATTATATTGTTTAGTATTGGCACGTTCCTAACTGTACCCATTGTTATTGCAGTGCATAAAATAGAATAAAAATCGAAATTGTATCGCATCCGATGGTAGGCAAAGTATCTAAATAAATAGGGGGACTCTTTCTATTGCCGCTGGAACGTATAATTTGGGAGTGCCAATTAAAAAGCGGCGTTAAAGGAGATTTCGATTTAACGTTCAAAGGTTGCCGCATCACGTTCCATATTATAAGTAAGATGTAATTAAAACTTAAAGATGATCCGTGATTCGACCGATCGACGGTTTCTCTAATTCAGCCACTGCGCCTATCTATTGACCGGTTCGTCGTCACGGGCCTAATATAGCCGCCGCGTGATGTGGGAGGTAAAAATAACGTTTTAACCCATATTTTATTCATAGTAATTTGTCTTCGAGGCTCGGAGATTATGTTTGATATCACTGCTCGGCGCATATTTCGTAATGTTACGTAGCGAACGACATTTGGAAACTGGTAATTGGTGATGAACGGCCTGCTTAAACATTCGAGTCTTATCTTTGACGTGTTGGCCATTTCCCGATCTGTAATTAGGATGTTGAATTTCTCTAAGCTAGTTTTCAAGAACTTGCACTACTTATTCCCGTGTTGGAATTGTGATTCCAACACGGGACCAATGGGAGCGCCATGAAATAAAGCTTAATGGCCTGGTCTGGTATACAGACGGGTCAAAAACGCAAAATGAAACAGGCTGCGGAATATGGGGAGCAGCACAACTGAGATGGCAAATCTGTAAGCCTTGGACAGTGTGCAACCATATTTCAAGCTGAGGTGTATGCTATGCACATGTGCAGAAACACTATTAGAAAGAGATTTTGATAACAAAAAAATCTTCATAGTGTCCGACAGCCAGCAGCGTTAAAAGCTCTTGGTTCGTCAGAAGTAAACTCAGGACTTGTTCTAAACTGCATACAAGCACTCAACATGCTAGGAAGCAGGAATAATGTTAAACTGGTATGGTGCCCAGGGCACACTAATATACCAGGGAACGAGAAGGCGGATCGCCTAGCCAAAATTGGCAGCGAGACACCTTTCTTCGGACAAGAACCCGCAGTTGGTACATCCTATGGAACAGCCAAGCGGTGTCTTAATGACATACTAACACAAGAGCATAATGCTCATTGGAAAAAAGTTGCAGGACAAGCCCATTCCAAAGCTATCCTGTCAATGTTCTCCAATGAGAAGACAGAAGAAATGCTCAGGATGAGCAGAGCAGACATCAGAGCAGCCACAGGGCTTGTCACAGGGCACTGTGGGTTAAACAAACACTTCTACATAATAGGGCTCTCTGAGACCGATATATGTAGAGGATGTGGTGAAGAAGAAGAAACTCCTCTGCACGTAATATGCCAGTGTGAAGGATTCACACCCTATCGGCGCAGACTTCTAGGGATGGAAAAAGCCAACCAAGATGAGCTAAGAAAAACACCCTTAAAGAAAATCCTGGAGTTTTTCAAAAACACAGGACTTCTTTGAGGGGCTATCACCAGAGGGTACAATAGACCAATAGGTCGCAGTACAGGAACCCGAAAGGGGACCACCTCCGTGGAAATAATAATAATAATATTCAGAGCGCACGCTTACTTATTTGTTTTTAAATAAAGACCAAAAACTTTGGAAAACCGATGCGTTTGAAATAAACTACTTCTTCTTGTTTAAATTGTCTTGAACAGGGTGGACCAACTTCGAATATTTTACGGGGTATCTCGGTTACCGTAATAGTTGGCGAAAACCTTATATCGTTCTCTTGGGCTATTTTTTTGAGAAAAGAACGCCTATGTAGGCAGATTTTTATATCGCTTTCCATTTTGGCACTACAGACAAAAATCAATATCAGATTTTTGCTAACCATTACGGTCACCGAGATACACCACAAAACATGCGAAGTCGAATATCGAGTTATCGGCGATAAATCGAAAACAAAAGAAGATTTTTCCATAACTTTTATAGTTACTGAAATTTCCTATAAAAACATCAAAATTTGCCCACCCTGTACCTACGTCTTGGGGATTATTTAGTATTTTTAAAACAAAGTTATCTTTTTTGCACTATGGAGTTTCATGACAAAAAAATGTGTATTACGTGTACGGTAATTTTTATGGCGTAATGCTGTTCAATTTTGTTGCTATACTTCCTAATTATTAAAAGCTAATTACATAGGAATTGGCAAGTAGACGTATCGAATTTGGAGGTGATAGATTTCATGGATATTTTAAGGCAATTAACGTATTACTATAAAAGTTTCGCCAAGAGGGATTTTATCGTCACTTTTCAATCTAACTGGGCCAAAACTAATTGCTCATGTCAAGGGCAGTACCAAGTTTACATTTAATTATATCTAATTACATGCGAAATAAAATTTTAGTGCAATATTGATAAATCAAGAGCAAGTGAGTGTTCTTGAAAGTAGCAATAAAAAAAAATTATATACGCAAGTAATATCCGCGTTTTAGAAAACATATTAAAGTTGTTTTTTGGGGTAGAGAATAAATTCGTATCGTTTTATTGGTTGTAATGACATTAACGAACAAGTGTTACAATAAAATGCTTAATATGGGTATAAAATAATTCACTTTGCAGTAAATACACTTCGTTATTGAATATTAATTTCTGCAAGATACATTAATATCGTAATTGACATTTACAGCTCCTATTTTATTAGATTTAATAATTCTAGTGCTACCTTCAACTTTACTTACGCAGTACTTATTTCTCTTCCGGTTACGTTTCATGTTTTGTGATATTAATTTTTAGTTATGGAGTGCAAGGTTGTCTGTTTTCTCATAAAATTCAACACTAAAAAGTCAATTTTCATTCTAAAAGCAATTACGCACTCGTGAAACTACGCACTCGCCGCTCGTGCGTAGTAATATGCTTCTTACAACTCTTGTTATGTAATAGGTATACTATTATAGAAACATTACCTCTGGATTTGATGAATCTACTAAAATAATTGGGTTAGTTGTATTTTTCGTCTTTTAGATTCAAAGCATATAATAGTGAAGACATTTAAATAAAACGAACTGCTTTGACATGACTCTTACATACAGGGTGGGGCAGAGAAACTATCTTTTTTCAATGGGCCGTGGTAAAGCGAGGAGAGGCAGTGGAGGGGCGGGGATGGTATTAGGGAAATTTGTTCTTCAACCTTCGTCAGTCTTAAAATGCTTAGGACTAAAGAGCAGCGCGCGTTTGCGGTAGAAGCTTACGTTTCACGAGGCCACTCGATCGTCGCGGTGCAATGTGCATTTCGTTTATGTTATGAAATTCCCCCTTGACGTGCTATTCCCCCCGGGTATCGTGGGTAAAAACCTTCAGGGGAGCTGGAAGTGTGTCCAGCAGAAGGTCAGGAAAAAGACGGATCGTTAGAACACCCCAAAACATCGAGGCAGTTCGAGGGTCAATCTTGCGGTCTCCTAGGCGCTCCGCCCGCAAACATGCAGCTGCCCTTCGTTTGTCAGATCGTTCAGCCCTTGAAAATAGGGATGTAGGCGAAGTATGGTTTCAGTAGGATAAGGCCACGGCCAACACATCGCGAATTTCAATAGAGGTTTTAAGGCAAACCTTCCCGGGCGGCTGATATCCAGAAAGGCGACATTCCGGGGCCGGCACGCTCGCCAGATTTAGCCCCCTGCGATTATTTTCTGTGGGGCTACCTCAAATCTCTTACAACAACAACCATCCCACAACCCTGCAAGCCTTAAAAACCAATATTCGTGACGAAATAGCCCGCATACCGGTTGCTATGCTGGAGAGAGTTGACAGAAACTTCAAAAATCGATTAAATCGCTGCATCGACATTAACGGTCGTCACCTTTAAAATGTTGTTTTTAAAACTGCATAATTTCAAATTTCCCATGTCATATTACTACTAGACAAAAAAATGCAAAGTTTTTATTTTGTAGTTTTTTTTTTGTTTACCTTTGAAAAAAGATAGTTTCTCTGCCCCACCCTGTATAACTTACCTACAATTTTTTATCGACTTTAAATATTCGCAAAAATATAAATCTTATAATAAATTTATTCTTAAAAAATTTCTATTAAGACTCCACTAAATAATTTATTTATAAATAATTACGTGTTAAGCGATAGTAAGAAATGAATTTAAACAGCAATAATTCCTTCAGACGTTAAACTGGTAGAACATAACACGGGCGAAATAAATACGATATTGCATAAATTTATTTAACGTTATAGACCCCATGGAGCGTTCATTTTGTGAATACACGATATATAAAACACAAATGCCATATTTGTCGGTACTAATTAAATACAAAATTATGTTCTGACAGGTCCATTTAGAAGAATAATTAAACGCGTGAGTGATATGATGCTTTGCTCTTTTAGAGCGTTGATTTTTTTTAACGAAATACATTTGCGTTTTTGCTGTAGGTGCTATTTGTTCGCAAATTTGTAGCATACATCGCTGTGCTAACCAAATTAATATATTCTGGCTCTGTTATCGTACTAATGATTGGTTAGACCTTTGAAATGTTGATTGGAAATTGTTTTTGATGAAAATAAGAACAGTCTTTTGTCCATACTAAATACTGTTTAATTTGGTACGGTGTAGCGTGACGGACCGTACTGTATATTGGCCGCACTGTTGTGGAAGAGTACTTTTTAATAATAATAAACACAGCATTGATCAGATTTTAGCGACAACATATCTTGACCCTCCCTTGTAAGTTTTATCTTAAATTCTTAAAATGCAATAAAGATTTTTTAAAACATGTTTAAAGTGAGCCAATAAAAATATTGAAAATTCTTAGAAAAAAATGCTTTCAATAACCCAAACGATTTATTTTTGCAACATAATTAAGGAGGGCAATATTTGTATGTGGTCATAAGTCTTTAAGGAAAACATTGCCCTTTTTCTTCGCGGCTTGATTTAAAAAGTATTCTCGGATCATTTACGTGTGCTTTTTTGTTCTTTAATAATGTGCAATTTTATATTTTTAACTGTTACCTGATGTTTCAAATTACGCGATAACAGTTATACGCAAGTTGTAGCTGTTATTTCCGACTATAATGTTCTTAAACGAAGATAAAAGTGCTAAACTAACCAGTTACATGTCTGCTTCTAACTCGTAAGTGTCACGAATCTAGCTGCGGAATAAAATATTTAATGTACATTTGAGCTTTTTCTAATCATAAAATTTTGCGTACATGCATAAGTTTGCAATTCCAGCTTTACGAGCTGTTTCGACGTGACTTTTAGTGCAATCACATTGTAATAATGTTCGGTTGTAATGCATGCAATATAAACGATTAAGACTCGTGGGCGTCACGTAGGATTTGGTCGCGTGTCAAAATCTCATTTTTTAACATTAATTGGTCGTTTGGATTCAACCGTTAAACCTTAATTGATAAATTAACGAACTGCCCATTAAATTAAGGTTAAAATATGTGCCCGAAATGACGAAATCTCATGAAACGGCTTAAGGTGTAGGAGAATTTTAAGTATTGAGGTTAAGTATTGGCTGCGTACGAAAAACTTAGAACAATTATCGCGTCCTTAATCAGCTAAATGTGTTTAAACATAGTTAAAAGATTTCGGCGCATTTTTTCGCCAGGTCAAAGTTGATTTTGTATACTGTCTTAACGTAAAAATTGGCTCCTGCGAGCTTCTACCTGGTCTAAAGCCACATTGCGCCTCTTCCAAATTTCTTTCGAAATGCTTCCTTATCTCTCCTCTAAAATTCTTACATATTATTTTTCTACTACACTAAGAAGAGACATTCCTTGAATAATTTGTATTTCTACCACCATTACTCTTTCTGATATACCTTCCCATCTTTTTATCTTTTCACTTCATTGTTTTCTTACTACGCAGGCTACCCCAGCTTCAGTAAATTTAGTTTCTTTTACTTCACTATATTCGAGTAAATGCATGGGGATCTCGTTTATCTTAAGAGCTACGAGGTCGGTTAAATTAGGGCAAAGTTGCGAAATTAGATGCTCATTAATAATCCAAAGAGAAATTGGAAATATCTCAAACGGTATCCGAGAAAATTAGGAAAAACTGAAAAGTCCATTTTTGAAAATCGTTTATAACTCCTTTGGAGTTTGAAATATTTTAGATGTGTAAAAAAGTTGCCCAAGCAACTTTTTAAGCCGAATCGGATGGTGGTCACAAATTTTTCCTAGGTCGATTCGTTTTTGTTTTAGACAACAAACTTTGTTTTTTCTTATGGGCAGCATATCGCGTTTTTCTTCGTTATTAAAGTTCATTTTTACGACTAACAGGCCTTCAAAACTTTTAGTTTGTTGGTCGGTTGTCATGGAAACAACATAAACTACAATGACCGGCCTACCTGATTTATAATGGTTATTGTTTAAAACGTATTTTTTGAAATTTGACAATGAAAGTAAAAGTAAAATACCATGATACATCAATGGATTTAGAAAAATAAATGCTATTTGATAATGTAAATAGCAAAAATTGCGCCCATAAGAAAAAACAAAGTTGGTTGTCATAAAACAAAAACGAATCGTTCTAGGAAAAATTTGTGACCAACATCCGATTCGGCTTAAAAAGTTGCTTGGGCAATGTCTTTACACATTTAAAATATTTCATACTCCAAAGGAGTTACCGACGATTTTCCAAAATCATATTTTCCAGTTTTTCCTAATTTTCTCGGATACCGTTTAAGATATTTCCAATTTCTCTTTGGATTATTAATGAGCATCTAATTTCGCAACTTTGCCCTAATTTAACCGACCTCGTAGCTCTTAAGATAAGCGAGATTCCCATGCATTTACTCGAATTTGGGACACCCTGTATATTAATATTTATAAAAGACCACTTCAAGAGCTACAAAATGAAATGACACATATACAGTAAAAAGCTGTATTCACTATATTCACCTTTAATCCTATTGCAATGTTTTTGGACGTTCAATAATTAATTATCAGTGTCGTAAAGATTACTTATTTTATCTATAAACTGTGTGGTGTTACTCAAAGAGAAATTTTTCAGTGAGGCACAGCTGCAATATGTTGCAAATAAAGTACAATTTAATCTTTCGTAACCCATATATCGCGAAATTAATAACAAACCACTAAAGCATGTTTATTTGTTGTTCCACGTCTGGAGTCAATTTACGATGCCCGTGTCGACGGTCAAGTTCTATTTAAACTTGGTGAATTATGCTCGCACACTGACCCATGCTGTGATTCACTCTTCTTGCTGTTTTCCACAACGGCAATAATTTCTCCCGGTGAAAATAACTATAACTGTTAAACCTAAACGCCCTGAGCGAAATTTCTTTACTGGACATTGTTAACAGCCTCTCGAAACAAAATAAATATATCTCCGAGGTTGTTCACTATAATTTAAATCGTGTAGGCGTGTTGGCAATACTGAAATATTGGCAACGAGGAAATGTAACGTCTACCAAGAGACGACGACAAGAAAAAATTGCAAATTTATACGTAACAAATGATACCGATTGTGTTGTAGTGTGGGAACGTGTCGCGATGCGTAAAATACAGATATATCTCTTTTATTAATTATAATGTGTTGAAGTCGTCTAGGGAAAAAAATCCAGGCACACAAATGGTTACTAATACAAACACATCTATTGCTCCTAAGTAAGATTTTAAATATGACAGCGTGATATATTTGTTTTGTACTCCTTCACATATATTTTCACATTCCTTGTCCATACTTATATGTAAAATATTGCTTTCTTGTTGCAGATTTTTGAAAACGTGGATAAATACCTTTGCCATTCAGAATCTAGCCAATATGATGGAAGTAAGCAAATTTTAAATGCACCAGGTAAGCTTTATTTTTCTTAATGATAGCACAACGACACAGATTAGTACCATTATATTAATTGTGTAATTTAGAATTTTCTTATTTGTTTTGACTTTTTGTAGTATTAAATCGAAATGTCTTGATATTTGATGATACACGAATGTAAATCTATTTTTGGAAGATTAAAACTTTGTTCTGGGTTTGTTAAATGTCCCACAATTAATGAGATTTTATTTCAATCTTCCAAAAATAGATTTATTAGGTTGTCTTCTTTATGGGTAACGATTAAAATAAGTTTCACTTGCAGCTTCAGAATTATTATTACTTTGAATAGAACATTGTAACATATCATACTTTTCGTAATATTCGTAAGCCATTTCGTGTTTTTAAGGTACAAAAATATAAACCATCAACAATTAAACGTGATTATTTCTGTCAAACTATCGTTAAAACAACCGAATGGCAGTCTGTTTTACCAGGTATATTTTTAATGACATAAAACTACTATAGAAAAACGGGAAATATGAAATATTACCTAATTTTTGCTATAATGTAAGGAAAATGAATAAATCAACCCCACATGATATAAAGGGTGTTGATGACCAACCGGCCAAACTTAAGGAGCATGTTCGTTGAGTCAGTATAAGCAAAAAATGTTATATAAACCATGGTCCAAAATCGATGGTTATTGAGTTATAGACCTTTAAAGTTTATAAAAAAAAGATCAATTTTAGCATAAAAAAGTATGAAATACCGCTTTTATCTGCTAAAATATTGATTTAATAACAAAATGTTTTTTATAAAAGATGCATCGCTATCTTTTTTGCGCTTTATGGTATAGGTACTCGATTTTTTTTTGTTTTTACGGTTTATTTGCTATGGCAACCAAGCTAGTTATGTTAAATAGAACGCCCAGTATATTATTACATTTTTGGATTTCTCTTTAATTGTACTTTATAAAATGTTAAAGGTCATATAGGCCTAAAATTAACCGTTTTCGAGTAATTCACCTGTTTTTGAAAATTTTGAGCTCTGTAGTACTTTCAATTTTGGCCTTACAGACGAAAACTAAAATTTCATTATTTTTGAAAATTTACTATCGCTTCTTTATTTATTAGAATAAAACAAAATATGAAAGTTTTTTAAACAGATTTTTATGCTTAATTTAAAAACCAAATTAAATTTTTTTTAGCGACTTGGACTTTCAAGAAATGAAGTAAAATTGTATTTTTTTTTAAATAAAAATCTCAGCTGGCCATTACTTTATATGAAAGAGCATTTTTTAGCTTTTCAAAAGTATATAGTTTTATAAATTTGTTGCAAAAAAAACCAGATAAGGCTGATTTTGTAAAAATTTCCTTATCAAAGTTTGCGATTATTTCGGGTGAGGTTTGCAATTATTTAACAACTATTTAAGCAAAAATTTAAAAATCATGCACTTTTCAAATGGGTTGCGTTTTTTTTAATATTACTTCCCACATGACCAGAATAATAAAACAAATTTATTGTGTCAATAAAAAAAATCATTTACACTACACTATAATTTATTATTTAAAAGAGAAAACTTTGAAGCTCTAAGTGAAGTAAATTTGGTGCAAAATTTGTGCAGCTATTAAACAAAGCAATTGAAAAGAATACAGTTAGTGCCATCATTAAAAGCTTGAAAGATTAGACTCAAGAAAAGTGACTAAAAAATGTTAAGTAAGTACATTAAATTATGCTTATGTTCAAAATTAATCACCGAAATCGTTCCATTTTTCAAAAAATAAGCTCCATCAGGCAATTTACAAAAGATATTTTTTGTTGATAATTAGATAGGTGATTTTTAACTAAACTTATTGGTATTAAAGTTATAATTGATCACTTACATAAACCTTTCATTTATAAAATAATCATTTCCACGTTTTAATAATTTTATGAAACCTACTTACTACAAACGTATATAGAATTCCTATTTATCGTATTACTATCTTTAAACAATGCCATTATTTATTTGCCGAACATGTTCTATGGCATACAACAAGAACCAAATTCAATAATAAGTTTATGCATCTACCGTCGTAATTTTCACGTTATTGCCTATAACGAGCCACAAAAATTTTCATCTCATGATGATAAATTAATTTTATGTTGCTGCTCATATTGGTAATCATACTTAAACGAAACATTTTAGCCTTCTATATATCTTTTACGAATCGCGGACGGTCTATGTATGAACAGAACATTTACTAAAATATATTTATTCTTTACAATTAAATTAGTTTGTCTATTAATGAATCAACCATTTTACAATATACATGTTACCTCTAGAACAACTAATAAATTTATATGGTATTTTGGTTGGTACGTTTAGCGTGCATCTAAAAAGTGTTGAAAATAAGATTTAAACAAGTAATTGAAAAAAAATTGTTGTGAATTACTAGTTTCAGCAACGCCAAATACTGGCTTAGACGATTTGACAATAAAGAGAGTTTTTTGGCTTTTCAAAATATACAGTTTTATAAATTTGTTGCAAAAAATAACCGAGATATGGCTAGTTTTGTAAAAATTTCCATATTAGAGTAAACCCGGGCAAAAGTCCGCACCGGGGTAAAAGTCCTATTAGGGATAGGAAGGACTGGAGAGTTAAGAGAGAATAGGTTTTATTATAGGTAGTTGAGATACAGTATATGTGGTGGACACATATAGTTCTAGCTTGATCGGCAGTTAAACCGCTGCTTAAATGAGCTAAGTGTGAAAATGCTTGGCTTGTTATAGTTTTCGATGATCTTTTATTAGGCAGTGATATTTAAAAGTCTCTCACAACCGGCATGCAACTTTTTTTATATAAACACCCTCCATTTTAGCTACACAATCATGTCGCCAAACGTTTCTTACTTAAACTAAAGATGCCGTCATATTGCTTCTATCGTAATTAGCACGCATGGGGGCAAAAAGCCGCAGTCTTGACTGGGGTAAAAGGCCGTACACGGGCTTTTGTCCCGTCTATTTAATTTGGAAAGATTCAAATCCACATTTACGTCTGATCACGAAGCAAGTTTGGCTGATCACTGTAGATAGATAGATGGACGTAAGGTCTACGGAATTACTAGAAAAAAAAATCGGCGGTTGGCTTTTGACTTTGCTTCGCAAAATAACATCGTAAACGATTTTAATAAGGAGTCACAAATGGCGGGAGACGACTGGACCAAAAGTTTTTTTTATCTCGACACAAATTTTCTTTTAAACACCCAAAAAGACAAGCGTCGGAAGGATTATAGGTTTCAATAAAGTCCAAATAGAAAGATTCTACGATAATTTAACGAACAGCCATGTGAGAGAAGGGGAAACGAAATTGTTTGCCCAGGTTGTTAAGAAATATATGAAGATCCACCAGTCGAGGACTAGGTTGTGCAGTAAATCCCACAACTAGTGGCACGAAAGTTGCTCAAATTTTGAAACCGGCGAGTTCGCCTGTGATTTTTGTTGAATTCGTCAAATATTTTTTGTGTTCTTTTAAATGTGATATTTTTTTAAATTTTGTTACAGGACTGAACTTTTATTTTGTATTTTTGAAGAGAATTAACTTTCATTTTATAAAATAACACACCGTATATTAATGTGTCAAAGATGTAAACATTTTAATTAGACGAATGCGCGACGGACTTTTGCCCCATCAATTTGGACTTTTGCCCCATAGGGTGGGGCAAAAGTACCAATCTACATCAAACCATAAAAAAAATTATTTTTATTTGAATTCGTTACTTTTGGTGGCAACCGATTTTATGATGCAATGAGAAGTGTCTAATGTGTTCATAAAAAAAATGTTGACCCGTTAAACATAAAACTTACTTACTTAGGGAGTTGAGAACTTAAGTGCGGACTTTTGCCCGGGCTTACTCTAAAGTTTGTCATGATTTCCTAAACAAGTGATGTTTGCAATTAATAAACAACTGAACGTCATATCCAAGTAAGTTTTCAACTTTAAAGCAAATCCGTGTATCTTTTTGTATTTTATAACTGTTTATTGTTAACATGGCTAAACTTGAAAAGTTTAATATGTTAGACGTTTACATTGTAAGTGCTAAAAAACGTAGCGGCTGCTTGGAAGTAATGTTTAGTTGTTTAATAATTATTGCAAACATCACTTGTTTACGAAATCATGATAAACTTTGATAGGAAATTTTTCACAAAATTAGCCATATATCGGTTATTTTTTGCAACAAATATATAAAACTATATATTTTTGAAAAGCTAAATAAATGCCCTTCCATATAAAGTCATGGCCAAATGGGGTTTCTATTTAAAAAAATATAATTTTACTACTACTACTATCTCAAAAGTAAAAAAATAGCAAACTTTATATTTTTGAAAAGCGCAAAAAGTAAGCTTTCGATTTATATCAAAGCCAAGTATGGTTGCCATTTAAAATAAAAAAGTTAGGTGTAATATATCGATATTTATATGAGTAAAAAAAATTAACATTGCTATCTTATTAAGGACAAAAAACCATGCAAAAAATGTCTTTAAAGTTTTTCTCTATCTTTTCGTTTAAGCGAAAAATTTAACATTTTTGAAAATTACCAAAAATCAATTTTTGGCTATATTTCGAAAATTAAAAAAGATATCAAAAATCTGTTTACCGCAATGAATTGCTCTCGAAAAAATCAATCGAAACTACGTACTTAGTTTTTTTAAATCTCTGATAATAACCGAGATACCCTGTACGTCGTGGGCGGGTTTGTTTCTTGATCTACCGTTGAAGTCTCCCCGACGCGTGCGAAGTTTTAATTGTCCCAGAATAAATATTGATTTATTATACATCTAAACCTTACGCAAACACAACAGAACGATCCTTACGGCGTATTTTTAACTTAACCATTAAATAAATTCACGTTTAAGTCGCCCTACGGTCTGTGCTTCTTCCGCTTGATGTAAAATAATTATTTTGGGAAAAAAACAACATGTAAAGTGCATTAATTTCGGAAGCAACTGTGACTCCATCAAACAACCTGCCTATTGTTGAATACTCCAAGTCGGCAAGTCTCTAATTATCGCGTACACCTGGCCTAAATACTGGCACCTTGCAACTTGCACCTCGGAATACTCGAAAAAACCCATGCATTTCAATAAATGTTTACACATGTCTTCGCACGCCTAACTCTAATGGGCTCGGCATAGCGTAATAAGAACACTCCCTGCTTTATTACAAGCCGGTTAACGTAGCTCCAGGACTAGCGTTGCTTTACTTTATGGCATCGCTGGCTTATTGTAGTTTGATGTGCAGCTAACAATATACGGATTTGCACTTCCTTAAAAGATGTTTATCTCGCGATTCATTCATATTCGATCTAACAAAAGTGTCGGTGTAACGTGCTCGTTTTATTGTCGTCTCATTATTAATTCACACAGCGTTGTTCGATAAATGTCATAACAATGAGAATATTTTACGCTGTTATGTAACGCGCCGGATAAACACTTTATAAAATAATTCGCTATTTGTTTATTGGATATTTAAAACAAAGTTAATATTGTTGACTACAAAATGCATATAGAAAATATTTAGAGGGCTCAAGATAGTCTTTTAAAGCAATAAGTTTTCTCAGTAAAAATTCCCCAAAGTGATGAAATATTAATGACCATTTACCCACAAAAAGGAATTTAAAAAAATTGTATGTAAAGTTAGTTTTACCCTTACACCTTATGGGTAAAACAAAAGAGAATGGATTATATGTAAAGTTAGTAAAATCTATCAATTTAAACCAATATTTGAACATTTGATTAGTATTACAACTCCCAACAGAAAAATTCGATTATATCTACAAAATTGACACTGTTTCACATCGTTTCGAAAAGTATTAAAAAAATGACTCACCAAAAATAAACAAATAATCCTAGCTTCACACTCCTAACACCTACCTACAACAAAAAGTAGTTTTTAAACACAAAACCACACAATTATAAGTGTAATCTACAAATATAGAGCTATTCGTTTTTCTTCACTTAGTGGCAAGTATAATAAATAAGTAATATATACAAAAACACATTGCTAAAACAAAAATTTTAAAAAAGAATTCTACGAATAAATAATTTAAGTGCAGATTATCGGTCTTTTCCTATAGATTTAAACTAATAGCTTGCCTGAATTGATCTTTTTAAACTTTTAAAGACCACACATTTCTTTAATAATACATACAATTTCATACAGAACAAGTTAACGAAATAAAAAGCATACTAAAACTGATGTTATACTATTCCATTTACTTACAATGAATTAAAAATCAAAAATTATATTTTTTGGTGACCAACACTAACACAACACTACAATAATTGTAAAATCATTTAAACAGTCGTTTTGTAATACACAGTAATACAACTACACTGTATAACGACATACTTTGAAAGAAACTTTGAACGGCTTTAATGCTCATCAAACACATGTTACCTAAAATTCAATAAAAACTCTTAAAATGTAGTTCGAAATTTTGCTAAAAAAAGCGCATAGCAGTTGTGTAGTTACAAGGCCGTGCTATTAGACAGAGGAGTACTTTGGAATTTTTAATTAACCATCCTATCTAGGTACATAAACTAAGATATATAGAATTGCTACTGACGAAGCTTATAATTAAGGGAAAAATGTAGCTTTTATGGCATTTTCATGTGTTAATACTTCACCTAATATCAAATATTTATTTCTTGAAGTGCAAGTATTATTGATTTTTGGGACGTACTCAGAAAAATATATTTACCTACTTAGCTGACTAAGATTTGTCTTAAATATAACCTTTCTCTTTTTTGTTACAAGCCTTTTGACGTTTGAATATTTTTTTTTCATCCCTAATAATTCTTTTCGTTCTTTGATATTTTTACGCTACCAAAATGTAATAAATGTTTTATTCTTGTACAAATTTTCTGCAAAGTTATTAAGTTAGCTTTTTGTAAAGTTTCTTTATTTTAAAATCGTTTTGAAAATGCTTATCGTCAAAAATTCTCGTGTTAAATGAAGTCGTTAAATATTCGTACAATAAAAAAACGGGCAATAGAATTTGACATTAATGTATTTATATTTGTGACTAGAGTTGTGTTGTGGTAGGCGAAAAGACAAGACGTGTACACGGTTATCGGCGATAAAAAGTATCGAATTTCGAGCATTATCACGAGAGCAGTGTACCACAAAGTTTATCAAAGTTCATAAACTAGATTCAAGTGCAAAGCGTGGTTGTTTTAGATTAATAAAAGAAAGAAAAAATAAATATATTAATTAAATTAACACGTCAATAAAGAACTGCATATGAGGTGATAAAGCTGACGTAGCGTGTTAACTCAATAGGACGTCACGTGATAGTTATAGTGCAAGCACATTAAACTAATAACTGTGTAGTTAATTAAATTTTTTTAAATATAATCTTATAAATAAAGTTAAATAAAATAAAATATTATCCGTGGACAAATTTTTTAAAGCGAGTGGTAGTAGTGATAAAAGAAAAAGAGACAAAGAAGAGAAAAACAAAGAAGAAAGCGGAATATTCAGAACGAGCAAACTAGTGATCAGATCACCAGACCAAACAAAAACCAAAGAAGTAAATATACCTACCAACTTTAGATTTGTACATTCAGTCAACAGAAGAAAAACAAATGGATGAATTAGTAAAAGTAATTAACCAATTGGTGGAAGAAGTTAAAAAGATAAGGGAAGAACAAAAAGCATTTAGGGACGAATTTATTGCAACAAAAAAAGAAAACGAAGAGCTTAGAAAACAGATGCTCAGTTTAGAAAACAGAATAGAAGAAAAAGAAAAAAAAGAAAAGAAATTAAACATTGTGATAAAGGGAGCAAAATTTGATAAAAGTAACGGGACAGCAGGTATGGAAGAATTTCTAGATCAAAATTTGGGAGTCAAAGTAGATATCAAACAGATGTATGAGGTGGGTCAAAAATATGGAAAAAGCATGACAATAGCAACCATAAGTAAATGGGAGGACAAAATAAAGATAATGCAGAATAAGAGCAGATTAAAGGGTCAAAACGTTTACATAGACAATGACCTAACAGTAAAAGAAAGAGAAATACAAAGAAAAATCAGAGAAGAGGCAGAAAAAGAAAGAAAAACAGGCAAGAACGTCAGAGTAGCTTACCAAAAATTAATAGTAAATGATAACATCTGGCTATGGAATAAAGAGAAAGAGGAGCTAGAGCAAAAAACAGACCCAAAAAACTAAGGTCGGAAAACAAGTTACAGAACAAATGGCACGAACACAACACGAAAACGGACAAGAATAAGGAAAAACAGATAGCAATCAAAGCACGAGATATTAACAATGACAAAAATAGAGATAGGAAAGACAAAATAAGAATACATCAAATGGAAAGACATAAAAAGACTAGCACAAGACAGAAAAACATGGAAAAAAATCAGCACAACACAACTCAACAGTCCTACACCTAACAGTAGAAGGACTCATGACTAAATAATAAAATATTTGTGACTTGTAGATTCAAAAATGGTTGTAGAGCATCTATTTTAAATATTTGTTTATTGTGCCTTGCAAGCATAAATTTATTTTTGATTTGTTGAATAATTGGCTACGAGTTTAAAAATTAATATAAAGCGATTATTTTAAACAGCATTTAAAAAACTTATCGATAACATTTAGTGCATAATTAAAAGTTTGAGAAATCTCCTTTGTCACATTTTAAAAATTTATTTAGAAAGTTTTAAGCTAGGCTCATTCTTAATCTTTCTAGAGCTTCTGCTAGTATTTCGATGATTTAAAACCTAGGTAGGAGCAAAAGTATTTTCGTTTTTTAACATGATATTTATTTTTAATATTCTTAACAAACTAAATTAAATCAAAAATCAAAATATAGTCCATTGTATTGAATGGTCTTAATCCATTTTTTTGCCAGGTTTTCAATTCCCCTCCGGTACCATTCTTGGGACTTAGAGTCGAAGAACTCGCGACACCCTTCTTCTACTTCCTGAACATTAGCAAAGTCCCGCCCAGTCAGGAAATGCGCCATTGACCGGAACATGTGGTAATCCGATGGTGCTAGGTCGGGACTGTATGCAGGGTGTGGTAGCACTTCTATTCCATCAAGATCCTCCAGTTTCCGGAGGGTCATTTGGGCCGTATGCGGCCTAGCGTTGTCTTGCTGTAACAGCACTCGTCGTCGGTTGACCAAAGCAGGGTATTTTCGTTGTAAGGATGCGTACACTTGATCAAGCTGCTCGCAGTAGAGTTCCGCGTTGATCGCTCGACCATCAGGAACCAACTCAAAGTGAAGCACACCTTCGTAATTCCACCAGACGCAAAGCATAACCTTGGTTTCGAATCTTCCGCGCTTTACCACAGGTTCTCCACGTTGGCCTCTACTTAACCACTGGTTTGATCTACTGGGATTACGAAGGTAGATCCACTTTTCGTCGCAGGTCACAATCCGGCGAAAGAACCGATGGTCTTGAGGGTTGCTGAGTAGTTCTCTACATACACTGACCCGACGTTCTGTTTGCTCTGGTGACAAATCAAGGGGTATTTCTCTACAGCGTTTTTTGGAGTTACCTAGCTTATCTAGGTGGCGACCTATAGTCCATCGCGAAGGCCCAAGTTCGTGCGATAAATTTGTAGTAGTTGTTGCTGGCGATTCCTCGACGGCTTGAAGTAGGGCCCCCTGGTCTACCATGGAGGGCCGCCCAGAACGAGCTTGTTTTTGAAGGCTGGTATCGCCGTTTTTGAATTTTATATACCAATTTTGTGCAGTACGATTTGAGATAGTATCCTGACCTTCCACATCACGTATAGTTCGTGCGGCATCAGCGGCGCTTCGCCCCAACTTCCAGTGGTGACGTAAAATTGCAAGAACTTTAACATTTGTTTCAGACATTTAAAGAACTTTTAACCACAAGCAATTAAACTAACTGACACAAAAACTAAACTAGAAGATGCGTTTTTTAATTTGACATATAACTTGTCAAACTTTTATCAATTGTTTAGTATCCAAGATGACTAGAAAAAAAACGAAAATACTTTTGCTCCTACCTAATATTATACGTTTCCAAATATTGATGCAACCGTTGGAATAATTTAGCAGATAAACAAGTGTCGTGCCATCCTAAATGTTATCATTTGGGTTAAGACGAAAATGAGAAATACGTTAATATATAAAACATCACGCAACCTGTGCTTGATTAGATACATTTCAAAATACAAGTTTTTCAAATATCAACCTGTCACGCTCGGTTAGTTTGGCAGCCCACTTTTTCCTTTGATAAGTAGTGTGACCGGTGCTCATCAGATTACGATCTCGGCTTAACAGGTGCCACGGCGTAGCGACAAGAAGTTGTTGAAGAAGCGAACTGTTATATCGGGAACCTTGAAAACGGATACGGATGACCAAGTGCTTCGATAAATTGGGTGACAACGGACGCGGACTCGTGGAAGCCTTAGGGAAACAGGATATGAGAAACCTGCATTTAATTTTTTATGAAGGACGCGAGTATTTCGTCGTGAATTTTGCCTTAACTTATGCTAAATCTGTTGTAACCAGGGTGGATAAAAATCATGATTTTAAAAAAAAAAACAAAAAAATCGATTTATTTGATTTAAATCAGATTTTTTGGATTTAAATCAAATGTACCATATTATCGAATTTAGTGACATATTCACATGCTATTTCTGTTTTGTGCTAATATATTTAATAACCAATATATTTAATTCATTGGTGAATTTTTGTCCAAATGAAAAGTTAAATAAGTATATTGATTAAGAATTTTGAAAAAATCAGTGCTAAATGGTGATGTTTAATTAATTACATACAGGGTGAGTCATTAGTGCGGGATCGGTCGATTGGTGCTAAACGGCTTGAGATATGAAGTTGAATCAAATGCTATTTTATACAGTTTTTTCTAAACAACACAATAAAAATATTTTCAAATATACAGGGTGAGTCACCTTTCTGGAACTAATAGCAACTTTTATATTTCAAATACAACACCCAATTTTTTATTTAATATTTTTGACCGCCTTAATTTTAGCTTTGCATCAATATCAAATACTACAGGTTTTTATACGGCGTTGTAAAAAAAAAATGATTTTCTAAATTATTCAAGGTTTTAAGTCTTTATTTAAAAAATTCTCCTGAAGTTATTTTGAAGTACAGAGTTTTAATTTGGTATGGACATGCAGAAAAAATTTCTCTGTTCGCTCGATATGAAAAAATTTGATTCACACATACAGGCGTGTTTATAAATAGGTGGCAACTTTCATGATTTTCAAAAGCTCGTAACTCGATTTTTTCAAAGGCGAACCCCTGTATTTTTTATGTCATCGAATTCGTCTTTAAAAGAGCTTCATATTTTGTTAAGTATGTCCTATACCCAAAACTTATACTTTTCGAGATATTCGATATTTTTCTTCAAATCGTTATTGAAGCAATAGAGTGCCTTGAAACTTGAAAAAACTGACTGTAACGTCAAAAACTTTGCATTTATTTTTTGAATCATTGCATTTCCACAATGAATATTACTTTACAAGAGCAAATTAATATGGTTTATTCACCATTTAGTGTATTTTATTACTAATAGTAATACAATTTTGTTTTACTATAAATACTATATTGTATCTACTCATATAATCTGTGATTTAAATTGATAATTTATTAAAAAAATCACTTGATTTAAATCGTGATTTAAATCAATTGATTTAAATCTGCTCAACCCTGGTTGTAACTACTAGTTGCTAAGCTTAATTCTGTGAACAGAATGGCTCATAAATACGAGGGTAAAGTCAAATTTATTGAAAATATAATATATCGTTCATATATCCTAAGTTTTTTTTAGTATGTTCAAGACAATTCCTTTCAGCAATAATTATTAGAATTCACCATAGTTACTTTCTATTCCTCAAAAGCTCCCAGCTAAGCTTTTTACAAGGTACTTGCAAAATAATTGCGAAGAGCAGTATCAATATTCCCGTCAGTCAAAAATTTTTACGTAGAAAATTTCCAAAAATATCCAAAAATTGCATATTGCACAGTCAGGTGAGCAGGGTTGACGCTCGATTACCTTTTTTAGGCCAAAAACTGGAGAGTTAAAGCTACCCTATCAAAAGATGCATAATCCCTTTTCTGAATCTTCTCTCTACTGAATCTTTCAGGCAAACATTTTTCCGTGAACCACATTGCTATCTTCTATGCATCTAGCTTAATTGCATTGATCAGGTCCGTACTCCTAAAGACATTTGGAAGCATAATTTGTTCATTACTCGCTGCCTTTTATATATTGATTTACACACAAAAATTGTACTTATATGTTGTCAACAATCTTTTAAACGTAGAGTAAAGTGCGCTAATATGGAACAGTTACCTATTATGGAATACATCAGTTTTATGACAATGAATAAGCGATATCTGTTGAAAGGTATATGTACCTATTTGTACGTTGATCATACATTCCCAAATGTAAAATAGTTAAAAAATATTCACTAGATTACATAACAGATTCAAATATATTTTTGACGTGCTACTGAGTTTTTATGCAAAATCTTATAGTAGTAACATTAAAAAAAAATAGCTATATAAGAAATATCTACCGTAATATCGTACCAGAATTCGAGTAATGTGTTGCGTATTCATTACAAATTCCTTATAATTTGTTTTGCAAAATTTTGTTGAATAAATGTGAATATTATTGCCGAATACAAAAAAGTATTCCATATTAGGACACTTTACTCTTCTAACAATTCTATTAATGTACCTAGTGCTGTAAGAAGTATTTTTCTTTTAAAAAAAAATAAAGCTGCACGAAAATCGATTAATTTTTAAAAGAAATGCAGAACAAACTTAATCCGATAAAAGACAATTAAATACTTTATATTTTTTGAAAAACATCACTTTGTTTATAAACAGGTTGTAAGTATTTAGAAAATATTTGATAAATATTTTGTACAATCTTACTGTATAAATAATTTTTTAATCATATTGGCAGTATCGTATTTATTCATTAAAAAAAAAACAATAAACTTAAATGTAGGCGTAGTTAAACTTTTTGGGAATCATATTCTAAACAATTGTTTACGTTTCTGCGAACAATTTCTAAAGTTTACAACAAATATTTTAATTCAGAGCCCACAAAAATGTCGAGACACTAAAACGCAATTTTTAATTAATTAAATTACCATCAGTCGATGATAACGGTCAATAATTAAAAGATTCCTGAACATACACAAGCCACTGCCACTTATTTTTATTAGTTGGATTTGTTTTCGGCATCCAAATGAATGATTCATGTTTTTTTCTATATTTTTTATTTAGAGAAAGTAGTGTTTTAATATTTATAAATTTCTAATGCGCACCGCTTTGTAGGTCGGCCAGCGAAAGTGATTAGTTTGAATTTGTTTTTCCGATTTATAACTCAATACTGAATAAATTTCATTAACAAATTACCTTAAACACGTTAAGTATGATTAAAATAAACAATAAATTTGTTTGAAACAATTGTCAATCATTAAGCGCAGAATGATTTCTTTATTAATACCGAGAGCATTATTAATGTTACTGAATTTGATATGAAGTGAGTTAGAAAGAGAGAGCTATATTATCGGAAACATTATATTTGCATGTTCGTATAGCTCAGACTAATAATTTATTAGATTACCATACGCAAAGTTCATTATACCTAATAAAAAAAGTTGTTTGCCGTTAAGAAAAAACTAATTGCCTGTTGTAATTTAAGATTTAATATTGATGCCATTAGTTTTAAAGTGTACAAATACACGGAGAAGCTAATTACAAAATTTAATTATCATTGTACATGAACATAAACAAATTTGTTTGATAATAATAATGTTATTGAATGAGCGCTAAAGAACTTGTGTGATTATTTGATTTGATGGTCGAATCTGTACCCCAAGGCAAACTACGAACGGACGGTGCGAACCAAAGTTAAAAGCGGATGTTGCCTGGATTTGTGTCTATAAGAAAACCAAATTTGCATTCCTGGTGTTTTGCTTATTTATTGTGACGTGCACAGCCTTCATCAACAATGAAAAACTTTATAATTTGCTTCGACTAAGCTAAGCTAGCAAACTTTTGGATATTTAGATTACTGTCAGAGTTTTAAAATTACATCCATGTTATGTGGGCAAAAAATACTGCAACGTCAAAATCTTTAGTGGTTATTTTCACTAAATAGGAAAAATGTGCAATTTTTTTCTCGGAAAATTCGCAAAAAGTTTTAAACTAAACCAAGTGCCTTAAAACTTTACACACAATGCATTATTTACACCAAAAGTAGGTAACAAATAATTACTCTCAGTGCAATCAAATTCTGATTGAAAATTTTCATCAAAAGAAGAATATTTCTAAAAACATATTTTCTATAAAAAAAAATTACATTTGGAAAATATTTGAAGGCATGAGAAGCAATAACACCTTAAAATACTTGTAATTTTGTTTGAACATTGCATAGTTTCGAAACAAAATACATGTACATAATTATTTTATTTGAATAAATATAATTTGGTATTATACATTCATTATTTTTAAAAAAAGTATTAATTTTCCAAAAATTTTGGAAAAGCAGTTTTTTCTCCCGCGTGCCAATAAATTTTTTCCACCTGCCAGCTGTGGCAAGCGTGCCATAGGTTCGCCACCCCTGTCCTAGTGTATACCTTGCGATTTTTTTAAATAAAAATTCAAATAATTTGCAATGACCTTTACATTTTAAAAAATATTATAGATATCCCAAGTATCATTTTTCCGTCTTAAGGTTGATTAAAAAACGGCCTAAAACAATTTTTCACAGCTTTTCAAAATTTTGGAAAGATTCCAAGTATATAACCTTGCGATTATTTTTTTGGTAAACATTCAAAAAAATCGCAATGACTATTACATTTTTTTAAATATTATAGACACTTAAGCAACGTTTTTGGGTTGTTAAAGAACGGCCTTAAAGATTTATTTACAGCTTTTCGAAATTTTGGAAATGATCCAAGTTGCATTTTTTGTTGACAAAAATTGGTTTTGACATGGACTTTAAAGAAATATTAAAGACAAATTAAGAGTATTATTTTTCTTCTATGTTTGTTTAAAAACGGCCTATAGTAACTTTTCACAGCATTTGAAATTAAAAATATATATATTTATGGGTCTTAACCGTCCACAAGTATCTTTAGCGCAGAGCTTTTGAGTGCTACCTTAGTTTACTACTTCCACTTTATTTTAACCGCAGATATCTGAGCATTGCCAGACAATTCACACACACACTATATGTAAATATTATGCTGCAAGGTGTCTGCTTATTACACAAACGCGCGCTCGGCAATTATCATTTAAATATTAAGTCGTTTTAACGTTTTCAGCTAATTACTGCCTTTACCTTCATTGCGTTTTAATTAACAATTTTTGTTTAATGGGAATAGAATACAACCTTTGCATATTCAATTAACGCCACATGAACAGAATATCAATTACAAATTTAATGCTTGTTACTTTTTGCTAGTGTGAAGTGTAAAAATCCGAAAACACGTAAACCAACTCTAATTGAACGTTATTTCATGGTGCACCTTGTCCTAAAAAATAGTTGAGTTACTGTGACTTTCTTTAACCAAATATAGTCCAACCGATTGCACCGTATTTAAAAATCAATCATATACTATTTGGTTTTCGAGCTTAAGGCACACTGACCACATAACAAACACACAAATAAGTTATATAAACAAACGAGAACTCTAGCATTAATTATTCATTGTGATATTGATTGGAATTATGAACAAACTTCCCGAAATGGTAAAAGCCAATCTACGTTACAGTAATTTCATTGCGTTAGGTACTTATTTAAAACATTGCTAGTAAAGAAAATAAGACTATTATGGTCTATAAATCAGGGCCGATCTTAGGTCGATTGCAGTAATAACAGGGCCCCACAAATGACAACAACAAAATTCAAACAAAACCAAAAATATTAGGTCATTATAAAAAAAAAAGGGATCTTAACTACGCGGTAATTATCTTCTGTAGATAAGTATTTTATTTCTTTTTTCTTGATTTATTAATAAATACTTGTAATAAAATGAATAATATGTATATTCATTGTTTAAACAGTGTAGTATAAAAACAAGAGTCAATAGATAATTATAGACGAACCTAATTGTAACAATTTTTTTTTCGTTCAAGAACGAAACCGAAAAAAATATATTCCAAAACCGGTTTTAACCGGGGTAAGTTGTACGGCAAAATAATTTACACAGCTCATAAGCAGTGGGTAAATATATTAGTATTCATCAACAAAATTAATATTTGATTCCAAAATACACAATAGCAAAATGAAAAAATAAATAAAAATCTTTGGTAGGTACAATAGAAGATGATACCTAAGTGAACATAGACCCCAAGTACATAAAACAAATTGGATGGAATCCACAATTAACCACGATTCCAACGTCAAATGGGCGTTTACACAAAAAAATAAAACTTGATAAAATATTTTTTAAATGATAATCTGATCTATAAAGTTTATTCTCAACCACCAAAAATAAAAAAAAAAAATCGTCCAGTTCCGAGAAATAAATTTTTAAAATGCCCTTTATATTTCAAATTCTGAAACGCGCTGTGATTGGCCGTGACGTCACTCCCCGCACAGTCCATGTGCAGCGGACTAGTTCCTATGCATCGCATAATGACAAGTTGTTATATATTTTAATATAATATGTTTTTTCTTTTATTAACTATGTATATTATTGCAATGTACGTAAATTATTATTGTGACAAGTTCTACACCTTTTTTTTGGGATATTCAGAACGAATAAAGATTATTATTATTATTATGTTAGGCGCGAAGCGCGCGACGAAGACGCCGCGAGGGCGTACTTTGGCCGTCGATTGTAAATAATAAACGTAATCGAACAACAATTACAATTTATTATAATGAATAAAATACAAACAGTACAGCCTTTTAACAGTATTAGCAAAAGAATGATCTCAAGCCAACCCCGAGACCCCTCAGGGTGGCTTCACAACATATCTTAAGTGTTTTTAACATAAACAAATATGACATTCCTGGACCAGGCATATTTGTGTTCAAATATTCTTTATGTATACAGTATTGCGAGAGGTTTTAACTAGTTGCTAGTTTAGTGTATATTTCATTATAAAACAAAGCAACTGTGTAAGTAAATTAATTATTTTGTAGAAATAATTCGATATTACTAAGGTCATTTAACAGGTGAAAATATAAACAAAAAGTATGTTTCAGTTTATTGTTTAATAATAGGTGATTGTAAACATTAAAAAAATGTATCTACTACTCTTTTAGTCATAGCTATATCTAAAAAACTTACAAAATTAATCTTAAATTCGAGGTAAATAAAATATGGGCTATATATAATAGTAGATAATTGATAAAGTTGGTTTCTCCTGTTGTTTGATTATACATAGGTTAAATAAACGAAAAGTTGCTGGTTTTCAAACAGGTTTATTCGTTGCAAATTCTTTTTTTAAAAAAGATCCGACATGTTTCGCCGATGTTATTGTATCGGCATCCTCAGGGCTAAAAATTATATATATAATTTTTCGGATCTTTTAAAAAAAAAGAATTTGCAACGAATAAACCTGTTTGAAAACCAGCAACTTTTCGTTTATTTAATAGTAGATAATGTTCAATTCAATGATTCTACTATATTAATTTACACTTATAAGTTTTGAATGTTATCAGTTTTATGCTTAGATCATATAAAAAAAGGTATATGGCTTTTTGTAAAACAAGCACTGTTAGTTCAGTATAAATATAATACAAATTTCATAAACGAAGCAACAGTGCTTTAAGACTAATCAGCATTTTTAATCAAACATAAACATGCACCAAATAGCATACTTCAAATAGGTATTGTTTAAAACTGCAGATTTTTTTGTTGGAAAGTAATAGGCTACTTCATATTACATATTATTGCCATATGATTAATGCTTAATGCTAATGATAATGCTTAATGATAATGTTTTTCACTTTAGTGTATTTTTTTTTGCATAAATACTATTTAATATTTTTTTAGTTTATTCAAATTTTAAATGGTCTTCGCAACAATATAATTTAGTTTTTTCGCTTACGTCGGAAATACAACGTCTTGCTGCATCAAACCATTTTTTTCTTTTGGTGGAATTATCCGGAATAGCAAAAAACAATTTTTCTGTTTTTTTTTGTAGAAGTGGTCTTACATTCAGGCACAAAACACCACTTTCTTCTGTACGACGACATGGTTGCGTTATATTTACAACAAGCACACACGTGTGATTTGCCTCATCGAGGAGTACGTACGGATTGTGACGTCATTTCTCGTGCGCATCGTTTAAGCCGTTTACGGCGCAACTTGCCGCGGGAAAACTTTCATCGTTAATAATAAATAAACGAAGTTGATTTAAACAATTTTAACTTCACATATGATATTCTGAACACCAAATCTATCAAATTCTGAAAAAATTAAAAATTAGTGTAAACGCCCATTGTAATGAATCCACCAATAGCCAACAAAATTTAGTACATAATAATCTAGGTACTTTTTTGTTCCCCTTATAGAGATCGCCTATAAGTCACTCGACAGGACGACAGGTGACACAACGCATCAACTTTTAGGCGAAAAATAGTGACTCTAGCTGGCAAAAACTTAAACTCTATGACAGATGAAAACTAGCAATGTAGGTAGGGTGGATGTAAATGACATTGCTCAAGCGCGTAGGGAGACAACAAAAATTAAAGAAACTGTTACAACCTACCCGTGTTACTTTCATCCCCAGTCTCCCCTACAATGTTTGATAAGTTTAGAAAAGTGTAAAAATATTTTTAAAATTTCATAGAATTAGGACGGTATATTTTTTTAATCTTCTATAAGGCTTGTCCCATTAAACCTGGAAATATTCTGAAAAATCTCGCACGATTTAAGGGCAGGTCAACAAAGTTAATTGTGAATTACGCGTAACCCTTTTAGAAATGCAATTTTCTGCATGCACCAGTCTCACCCGTGACTAAATATTTAAATTAATCATTAACACTCGCCTGTCCCCGATAAAGCTGTATTAATATTGGAGAACGTGAC
Organism: Elmis aenea; assembly: GCA_947652605.1. Lineage (NCBI taxonomy): Eukaryota > Metazoa > Arthropoda > Insecta > Coleoptera > Elmidae > Elmis > Elmis aenea. The sequence continues at coordinate 52,310,515 of OX393580.1, read as the reverse complement.
ACTAATTCAAAATTGGAAAGATTAGCAAAAGAGAAGAGACGTCCAACTCTATTAATACCCTTTACTAATTACATGTATTTATAATGTCACGTCACATGAGATGCATAAATTATAAGAGAACCACGCGAACTCGGCAAAGATTGTTTTTATGTGACACACTTTACAAAATAAACAACTACACACTCAAGTTCATAAAATAATAACTCGCAGGCAATGCTTCATTAATAGAATGGAATGAATACAGTTAAAAAATACTAATTTAATGTTAAACACAAGAAACCAAGATAAACTGAGACGGTTGTCGACATTTACGAGTTTCAAAACGTGTCAAACATTATCAACACTTAATATTTTAAACATTTACCTAAATTTCACATCAACTTAAAAGAAACGTTCGAAACATTATCGATTTTTGTTTAAATTGAAGAAAAAACACATACACTACAAGAAAATTAAATGAAACACGGTTATAACTTGTAAATACAACACAACTTTTGGAGAGATTTGATGTGTGATTGGTTCTTGGGTTATTACAAAGATATTTATGTTTATTTAAAGAAAAACCTACTAACCAGTTATGGTAGGTTACGGCAAGTCGCCAGGGAACAACCGCATTAATTGATAGATAAAATAGAAACAAGCCGAAAAATACCTATTTTAATATATTTGTACTGACTTTTAACAAGGTTTTTCGTTAATGGTTTATCTGGCTTAGAACTGATTTGAAAAAGTAACCTTAGCACTTTGAAGTACTAAATTAATATTACCTATGTTCGTTACAAATGTTTTCTTATTATAACTTTAATTGTAGCCAACACATGCTAAGTAATACACAAGCTAGAGCAAATAATATTTAAGTTTAACACCATTTTTAAATATATCTATACAGGGATATACAGGGTGTCCCAAATTCGAGTAATGCATGGGGATCTCGCTTATCGTAAGAGCTACGAAGTCGGTTAAACTAGGACAAAGTTGCGAAATTAGATGCTCATCAAATATCTGCAAAGAAATTTTTCATAGCTGTTCAAAAGCTATTCAAGAAAAACTGAAAAAATTTATTTTCGTTTTTTTGCCCCATTTCCTACATTTTTTAAGATATCGACAATCTGGAAGCACTTCTCAAATTTTTGTGGTAAAATATCATTTAAGATATTAGGTGTCATATAGGTATCATTAAAATCAGAAGACAAAATGCTATCCGACTGAGATAATTTTTTTCGCCGTATTTAAAAAAATGAAGTAGATGTTTCTGAAGCGACGAAACGTTGTTGGAAATTTTATGTTATCTCAAAATATAAAGCGTAAGAAGTTGCCACGGAGAAGAGCTTTCAGATTGTCGATGAAAAAAATATAGGAAATTGGACAAAATAACGAAAATCAAATTTTTCAGGTTTTCTTGAATAACTTTTGAACTAAGACAGCTATGAAATGAATATCGATATCGCCCTCCCCTAGTCTTTAAATCTATCTTCTCTCTAACGGTTTTCGTGTTTCCCATACTCTTCATGTTGAAACATGCACCTTGCATACAGTTTTAACAGATAAGTATTTGTAGTGAGTCATAATAAAGATTTATTAATCTGTTATGAGATTGCAGACTGTATCTTTGCTCGGTCGGAAATTGGCCAATGATATTAGGCAACAGTAAGATATCGCCTCATTTTAATACGATAATTATCGTAAATTAAACGAATTATCATATGACTATAGCGTTCATAGAGTTTGCATAACCGGCCTAATAAAACCTCGCGAATATTATAGCCCTGTTGTAATAATAACTTAATTTATGTAAACAATTAAAATTGCCTTTGTTATGCGCGTTGTACCGACTTGGTCTATCGATTGCCGAGCTGAACAATAATTACCTATGCGAAGAACATTAAAATTGTTAAAAATCCCAATAGCTGATGTCGAATTACAAGAAAATTAATGGATGGAAAGATATTCATTTCATTTGCATGCAATCGCATAACTTTTTTTGTGGTTGTAAATTCTTGTTTAGAAATGGCTTTAAAAATGATTAACATGTTTTGTAGCTGTGAGGTATTAGTGTCAGACTGTAAAAAAAAATTACGTGTAATTAGCCGTGGCATCTTTGTGTATAGAGAATTAGGAGAACAAAATAGTGGCACTAATTGAATTTGTTCTGAAAAAAACTGCGCGAAATTAATTGTAGAAAATTATAAATTGCGGGGTTTTAATAATTCTACCGCACACAGAGTGTGTTAAAAATCCAGGAACAGTTAAATTTCCGGTTATTTTTGTTTAATGAGGTTGCGTTTGATAAGTTTTCACTGAAGCTATGTCCAAAGTATTTGTAGTTACTTGAAGTTTGAACAATATCTCTACTGCTCCTTTTTAGATGAATTCATTTATGTTCCCAAATTTGTAGTTAGAGTTTTCGTTATTCCAAATTCATAATTTTCTCTTTTTGATATGGAAAATCGCTTATGCTTAAGTATTGGTCAAAATGTTATAAAGATTTTCGATAACTATTTTTAAGAGAAGTTGTTTTTTGGGAAAATTAGCTCTAAGGACATAAGTCAGACATTCAAAAATTATTGTTATTACTGACAGGGGAGGGTCACGATATTATATTGTCGCTAGAATCTGATCAAGGCTGTGTTTATTGCATCAAGAACATCCAAACTAAATGTTTTGCAGAGTTAAACGTACCACTGGTCATTTCCTTCGGAAAAAGAGGGAAAAAACTAAAAAGTTGAATAATAAAGGCAATTTTTGCAATCGCGTTGGCTCAGAAATCGTCAGAGATAAAATCGAAATGCGCGCATCCTTTGCAAGTAAATTGGTACAAATTTTTTGAAAAAGTCTTAAACGGTTCCGGTGAAAAACGCGAAAAACGAGACCCTTGTAAAAACGGTTTTCCCTATGTTAAACGCCTATGCAAGTCGCATAGATTTAGTTATACAACTTCTCAAATCGTTGCGCTTTTATAGGGGTATCGTTTTTGACGTTTTTCTCCGGAACCATTTAAGATTTTTTCAAAAACTTTCCACCATTTTATTCTTTGTTTTAACATCCAAGTAAAAAAAATTATGTGTTGCAAATGGTCCATTATCTTCAGTTCTTGCGTTAACTGAATTTTATACGCAAGCAAATGCAAATGCTTATGTAAAATTGTTCACAAACTGGTTTGAGCAATGCCTAATTCTTAAGAACGTCTTGAAATCGATGTTGATGGGTCATTTGGGATACTTTCACGTACAGCAGTAATGTTCTCAGCATAGCGTGCAGATTTTGGTTTCCCTGAAGGTAATTTATTGTAAACTGATCCAGTTTCTCTAATTTTTTTACGCTAAATTTCTAACTGTCTTTGGAGTGAGACGACTAAATGCTCCGAAATAATCCCGAATTTTGCTATGGGTTTCTTTTGTTGAACGTCCATAATTTTTAATTTAATAATTAATATAATAATATCTAATGATACGTTATTCTTGTATATAACTTAAATTAGGGTGAACAAAATTCCACCAGAATACAATAAACATAAACAATCTGTAGTTATTGGCATTTAAAATCCCAAAGCTCCATTTGGAAAATTCTTTATTTTAAACACCTTTTTCACCCTCAAAAGCAAGAAAATTTTCACAATTAATTGTTTTAAGAGCACCAGCCGCATCCTACATTATCTCACCTTCCGTTAGAGCCATTTGCATTTTTCTGCCTTTTGTATTATGTAGAGAGCATTACATCTTTACAGACTAATTATGCAATCTTATGCGTCACTGACATTGTAAAGATTGGCTGAATTTCAAATAACAAACTATGCAACGTTTTTGCCAGTGATGGATTTATGTTCTCCTGAAGAACAAAGTTACCCAAAAAGACACCACAATTTTTAAAACCTGTTGACAGTAGCTGTAGCTAAATATCTTTAAAATAATGTAGAATTGTATTGAAATATTACGATTACATAGATTCTGTAAGTGTAGTGAAAATAACTTGTGTCTAATCACTGCTTAAGTCAGCCAGGAGGCAAAAATTCCTTTTATAAATTATTTCAACACTTATGTGTCCATATGCTCGCAATTGGCAATCAATTTATCCAATTTATTGATGTTAGTAAAATTATAAATTCCGTTATGAACATCTCTCCGCATTTCTAACTCATCTTTAATTTTTATGGCGCCATTAATATGAAGAGTGCAAAATATTTCACGTTTATCTCCGACGTAAACATTCAATTTAAATACGGTGGCAAGAGATGTCGAGTAAAATTGGGTCACTTATCTGGTTCTTCATTTGCGGACAATCAGGTTGTTTCCAGCGCGGATTTTAATTTATTAATTCTTACAATTAACGAGTTTTATTACGGTTTTCAATGTCTCCGATTTTAACGACTCATTGTACGACTTTTTTAATATTTTAATTACCGCATTTTTTCTTAATCCGCTTTGATAACGGCAAGGAAAAGTTTCGCAAACAAGTGGACATGAATTTAATGTCGGCGTGTTTAATATAAATGAGTTTATTGTGTTTCCATGATGACGGAAATATTATGGTAATATGACAGAATGTTTTTAATATAACTTAGATATGCTTGAATGATTTCGTGTTTCTTTGTGTTGAGTTCCGGATTATGTCGTTATGTGGAGCTCCATTGTGTGGCAAAGAAACAATATTAACGGCACTTATTTTCTGTGTTGTCACTTGGGGAGTGCTTTTTTGAAAATGTTTAAAAATTGCCGTGTGGAAAATTATTGCGCGGTCAATTGAAACACCGCAGCAATACGCGCATAAAACTTATACAAAGTAAATAATTTGTTGTAAGGTCAAATTCATGCAAGTACATAATTTTTAAACCGTGAAATGAACTAATATACCGGGTGTATTAGAAGTCCTGCTGCGCTAAAAAATTGAATTAAATAAAGTTGCTCACCAAAGCTACGCCCATCAGAGGGTTTAAAATAGTTTTGCCTTATACAGGACGTCCAAAAACGACATCAATTTCGGGTTTTAGACAGGATATTTCATGTACAGGGTGGTCCAAATTCGATGGTATTACATGGGCATCTCGCTTAATAGTCAAGATCAGGGGTTCCCAACCTTATTGTGGCGCGGGCGCAATCGCGATTGAGAAAAATAGTGGCGGGCGTAGGTCGGATTTAAAAAATAATGAAGTATAATGTACAGGGTGTTCCAAATTCGATGGAATTGCATGCTTACCTCGCTTAATAGGCACGATTGAAAAACGGTTAAATTACCAAAAATGTGTAGTTATTTGGGAGAAACTCAAAAATATTTTATCATTTCCGGTTTTGAAGTTATTTAAAAAAACTGTTTTTTTGTTATATTTATAATGTGTCATATCTCTCTTATTGTTGTAAGTATCGAAAAAGATTATGAAGATTATTTTTAGATGCTTTTATGTAGATTTTGAAATTATTTAAAAAAAAAATGCACTCGCTGGTAAAAAGTTATGACACAAACTTACCTTTTTTTAAAAGGAAGCTATAGTTTGCTATAACCTATTTAAATTTCTTATTTTATTCCCGTTTCAAATATATAAAGCCCGTGTGACACGGTATAGTTTTCTATATAGAAAACGATATAGAATATCTTATATAGTTTTTCTTGTATAGATTTCAATATAGAATTCCAAACGTTTAAAACTGTGTATGACACGGTATAAGATTTTCTATATAGAAAACGATATAGAATATCTTGTATTGATTGTCTTGTATAGATTTCAATATAAAATTCTAAACGTTTAAAACTGTGTATGACACGGAGGACATATTTTATAAAAAATTTACTAACCATGCACATGCGCCTAAACAGTAGAAACACAGATGAGGCCCAAACAGAATGCGAGTTTCGGGTTTTGAGTATTGATGGTAGAAGTACAGATTTCAAAGAAAGAATTGGTAGGGGTGGTAGTGGCACATGGCTCGAATGAGAATGCGGCAGAAGAGGGATAACAGTGGTGGTATACTACGGTTCCTGCGACAGTTCGATGGCATGTCCATCCGGAGCTAACTATATCGATGTTTGAAGGTCGCGAAAAAGTATGTCAAGGTCGTCGACAATGGTACCGGGGGGTGTTGCCGAAGAAGTCTTTCAAGGTCGTCGACAATGACCAGGAGGTGGTTGCTGAAGGAGTCTGAAATGTTTGAGGGTGTGATTTTTGGGGTTGCCAAAAAAGTCTTTCAAGGTCGTCGACAATGACCAGGAGGTGGTTGCTGAAGGAGTCTTTGAAATGTTTGAGGGCGCGGTTTTTGGGGTTGCCGAAGAAGTCTTTCAAGGTCGTCGACAATGACCAGGAGGTGGTTGCTGAAGGAGTCTTTGAAATGTTTGAGGGTGTGATTTTTGTCGACGACCTTGAAAGACTTCTTCGGAAACCCCAAAAATCACACCCTCAAACATTTCAAAGACTCCTTCAGCAACCACCCTCTGGTCATTGTCGACGACCTTGAAAGACTTCTTCGGCAACACCCCCCGGTCATTGTTGACGACCTTGAAAGACTTCTTCGCGATCTTCAAACATCGATCATAGTAAGCTCCGGATGAACATGCCATCGAACTGTCGCAGGAACCGTAGTATACCACTACTTTTATGCTCTTCTGCCGCATTCTCATTCGAGCCATATGCCACTACCACCCCTACCAATTCTTTCTTTGAAATCTGTACTTCTACCTATATGCACTCCCTCTAAAACAAGGTATTTATCCCTTGTAATTGCCATTTTAAACAATAACTCATTCTTCTTCGGATTACCAAGAATTAACTGTTAACAGGAATTTCTATTGCTTTTATTTCCTTTAGCTGCAGATGTTCAAAATCAGCCGCTATTAGTCACGAACTGAATGCGCATCTGTAGCACGCACTTTCTATATCAAAACTTATATGGAAATAGAACAAGTCGTATAGTATTTTCTATACAAGAAACTATATAGAATTTCGTACAAAAAACCTGTATGACACGATATAAAATTTTCTATATAGTTTTTGATATCGTTTTCTATATAGAAAACTATACCGTGTCACACGGGCTTAAGAGTTGATTATTAAAGGTTTTCAAATTTTTCAAAATATGAAAAACAAAAAGTAGACTGTGAAAACAAAAAAAAAACAAGAAAAACAGGAAATCTATATATATAAAATAGCTTGTTTGTGTGTTTGTTTGTTTGTTTGTTTGTTCGCTATACAATCCTAGGTCCGTTGACCGATCGGGACAAAATTTTGCACAGTAACTATTTAGGACCTTGCAGATCTAACGCCAAACTTTAAGTACAAGCACATATTACCAATTTAAAAAAAATAAAAATTACTTGGACGGGATTCGATCTTACGTCGGCAAATACCTGATCATAACACGATACGGCGCGGTGTATTTCACGAGTAAAGATTGTTTTGTATACAATTAGTAATAAATGTACATGAAGTTTTATTTTTATTAGTACATTTTTAATTGAAACAAGACGAAAGAAAATAAATTTGAGTTATTATTCAATTTTTAAGCAATAAATAGTTATTTTTTAAGGAATTATAAAAAAATGAAAAGATGATTGATCAGAGTATGTCATTTGTGTATGATTTGGAATTATTGGGCTTATTCAAGTTAAAACAGTAATTAAAATTGTAATCACCCGTGCAACGCCGGGTAAACCATCTTGTAGAATATATTTGATAACTGTTCTGAGTTTGTCCCAAAAAACTGCACATTTTTGGTAATTTAACCGTTTATCTTGAGTATTAAGCGAGATACCCACGTAATCCCATCGAATTTGGACCACCCTGAAAATACTGGCTGTATATCGGGTGATCGAAAATGATTAATGCCCGCTAACATCGGCTCGAAAAAAAAACAACCAAGTTTATGTTGGTATCGTAGTGTAAATGTCGTAGTATTACAGGTGGAGTGGGGATGGACTGCGGTCAGTGTAGCCTATTTAGCGAATTTTTCGCTAAATCTAGCGAGATTTTAAAAACTAAAGCAACTTTTTATTTCCTTACTTTAAAGGTTTTATTGTTTTTTTTTTCTCGTTATTTTAACACTTTGTAGCGGGCGCATGCAAATAGCTCCGCAGGCGCACGTGCGCCCGCGGGCACAAGGTTGGGAATCCCTGTTCTAGATAGAGAAACGGTTAAATTACCAAAAATTTACAGTGGTTGTTGACTAGTTAAAATTTTAGGATAATATAAAGGTTGTTCCTTATGCCCGGTCCATTTAGTCAAACTTCAAACACGAATAAATCAGTTTTTTTAAATGGAACACCCTATATATTTTTACATTTTCTTATTGATCATGTCATTTTCTTTAAAAAGTATTAAAGGTCAATTATGTCTAAAATTAGTATTTCTTGAGTTATTGCGGTTTTCTTGATGATTTACGAAAAAAACACAATATTTAATACAATTAACCTAGTAGGTTTTAAAAATATTTTAATTAATTGTTAAAGAAATACAAGTTTTATACATTTTTTTTGTGTTTGGGAAAAGGGTCAATTTTTAACTTGATCTGTTAGAAAAAAATATGTAATATTTAAGTAGTTGAAATAACAGTTTTATAACATAAATATATCATCGAACGACCATTATTTAATTTTATAATTTTCCTCATAGTTTTTAATTTTGAAGGGCCTCAAAAACATTGTTTGCCCCGGGCCTCGCATTTACTCAGAAAAGTCCTTCACGTGCATACATAAATCTTTAGCCAAAAACATTCTTTAATAAGCAGCTATAGGTACATCCTATAAAATTTTATCAAAATTAATGTTTTTAGGTCTTATAAACCGCATTAACAAGCAAAACACAAAACTAAAATAGACGTTAACAGAAACATCGGAAATTAAGTATAAAATATTTGATCAGTTTTCGGTCTAAGGTCCACGCGAGTATGTAAATTTTAAAAATATGTCGCAATTAAAATTGGCAGTACGATATGTCAGGCATTTTTACTGCCGGTAAAACAAAGCATTTACCGACAAATTAAAATAAAATTTTAGGAAACCACGAACAGAAGTTCCTTCAGCGCATACCATCTGTTTAATTGCGCCAGACAAAATCGACATTGATAAAACGCAAGACCTACATCGGTCGAATTCTTTCCTTTGCATAATTGGCGACAATCTTAAGCCCGCGCAATAAATAAATTTTTAATTAAAACGGACAAAAGTATACTTAATCCGCGCACAAACAAAATTAGCGGAGTCAAGAGTGAAGATTAATATTAATTAATTATCCGCGATGATTTTAATGGCTTCGTTTTTTGTTCTCTTTTTCGAATAATAATCGTAATTTCCACTGCAAAATAGGTTCCTCTGCCTTAAAAGCGCTAGAAATTTTGATGACCGTTTTTTAACCATAAAACGTGGCATTCGAGTGTCTTAACAGCGGCATGTCAATCTTGAGCACGCTAAATTATTCAAGGAGGTCATTGTGTGTCGAAATTAAAACATAAATTGTAATTTATGGACGACTTTAATAATGTTACGTCCAAAAATTTTTAAGACAGTTATGAGAAACTTGGAATTATATTTTGTATACTAATTCAATTTTTAACACGGCAATTTTGCATATAAATAGCGTCGTAAATTAATATTTTTGTTTAAGAATATGTCGGAACAGTTAATATGGTTAAAAAGTTAAAACAAATTGTTAATTTGCATGCGGTTTTGGTTGAGCACCTGCTATTAGCCATCTAATTACGACCTAAATAAATCGGTTTTAGTAAAATCGAGTGTAGTTTTTGCAAATTTTTTGCATTTTAAATTTTCCAGTATGAATACCCAATACTGGGACTTCCTTAATTAAAGAAATAAATTTTTGAACTGTCTTGCAAAATGTTTAAGGAGGTACAAGTTCTTTCCAAATACAGGGTGTCCCAGATAACAAATCCAGCAAGAGGATCTTGCTTATTATAAAAGATACAAGTTTTCTTACCTGAAATCCTGAAATGATTAAGTACATGGGAGTAAATAGAAAGAAAATGCTGCTAAGAATCATAAATAAAGCATGGCAGAAAAAAGATATTCCAAAGGACTGGGAGGTATCTGCTATATTAACGATATTTAAGCGATAGTAAAAAATGCGAAAACTATAAAGGCATATCTCTTCTTAGTGTAGTAGAAAAATTATATGAAATAATTTTGGAGGAGAGATTAAGGAAGCATTCGAAAGAAATTTGGAAGAGGCGCAATATGGCTTTAGACCGGGAAGAAGCACGAAGGATCTAATTTTTACGTTGACAGAAGTGGAAAAACAATGGAACATTCAAAGATGCTGTACTTGTGCTTTATCGACTTGTCTAAAGCCTTCTATAGAGTGCCAAGGGAAAAGATCTGGAGGATATTGAAACAAAGTACAGTGGGTGAAGGATTATTAAACGCCATCAAGAGTAGTTTATATGAGTGGTAGAAATTATGTGCGAACCTATAACAGCAGTTCCCAGGAATTAATAACAACATTGGGAATAACACAAAGAGGCACTAAGTACACTGCTCTTTATAATTTTCATGGATAAAATAATTAAAGAATGTAAGCAAAACGCAAAGAAAGCCTACTGGGGTTGGAATAAACTAAAACCAATATCCTTAACAGAATTAGGCTTTGCAGATGATGTGGTGCTATTAGCTAAAAGCGAAAAGGACTTGCAATCCAATCTAAACATATGGGCAGATACATTAAGTAGATATAATATGAATATTGATATAACAGAGACAAAGGTTATGGTTATCGCGAAAAATCATGAACCAGTTACAATTATGCTAGACCAAAAAAAGATAGAGCAGGTAGCGAATTTTAAATATTTAGGAACAATAATTGCAGAGAATGGTAAATTGGAGGAAGATCTGAATAATAGAATAGCGGCAGTGACGAAATTTTACTACGTTACTAATGAATGTTCGATAAGCAATAAGGAGATATCAAAAGAAACGAAGATGCGAGTTTTTAATGCAGTGTATGTATCCATTTTCACGTACAGTTCAGAAACTTGGAACAAAAACAAAGAATAACAGATATTAAGAAACAGATATTAAGAAACAGATATTAAGAAACAGATGGAGACGATTCAATTAAGATGGCTTGGACATCTATTACCCATGCCAGAAGGTAGATACGCGAAAATAGGATAGAAAATGAAGATGGAGGGAAAAAGAAATAGAGGAAGACCAAGAATAAAATTGGAAAAGGAAGTGAGGCAGAGACTAGAAGAAAAAGAAGTCAGCTGGAGAGATGTGCCACAATTAACTAACAATAGGAAGAAGTGGAGAAACTTAATACAGAGATAGAAAAGCTTACCTCGACACCGAAAGGTACAAGAGGAACCGATTAAGAAGAAAAGAAGAAAAATATAAATTTATTTGGCTCATATAATATCCCACAAGTACGATATTCTAATTCCATAAACAATGCATCCATTCTTACCTTCGTCTCCACACGGTATACAAAATCAACTTTGACCTGGCGAAAAAATGCGCCGAAATCTTTTAACTATGTTTAAACACATTTAGCTGATTAAGGACGCGATAATTGTTCTAAGTTTTTCGTACGCAGCCAATACTTAACCTCAATACTTAAAATTCTCCTACACCTTAAGCCGTTTCATGAGATTTCGTCATTTCGGGCACATATTTTAACCTTAATTTAATGGGCAGTTCGTTAATTTATCAATTAAGGTTTAACGGTTGAATCCAAACGACCAATTAATGTTAAAAAATGAGATTTTGACACGCGACCAAAGGTAGCGAATTTTAAATATTTAGGAACAATAATTGCAGTAAATGGTAAATTGGAGGAAGATCTGAATAACAGAATACCGGCAGTGACGAAATTTTACTGCGCCACTAATAAATGTTTGATAAATAAGAAGGAGATACGCGAAAATAGGATGGAAAATGAAAATGGAAGGAAAAATTAATAAAGGAAGAACAATAAAAAAAAAATGAGAAAAAGAAGTGAGGCAGAGAAGAAAAAGGATTCAGCTGGAGAGATGTACCACAATAATTAGCTAACGATAGGCAAAAGTTGAGGAACATAACACAGAAATAGAAAAGCATACCTCGACACCGAAAGGTACAAGAGAATCCGATTAAGAAGAAAAAGAAGGGTACTTAAGAAATAGCTAGCACGTTAGGGGGTACGCCAAGAAAGAAGGTTGAAACAAAAATGCTGCAGTTAAGAATGTAATGCGAACGATGCGAGGTGTTAGAGCGCAGTTAATTTTAAAGCTGCGTTTTAGAAAAAGTAATATTATTATCGTACTTCTTCAACGGCCATGAAATGCTAATCTTGTTGTAAAATTGCGCTCTGAAATGCAGTATCGGAGGCGTTCAAGAGAAAATGACGATCAATTCCTAAAAACTTCTCCGAGCGATAAAATCATTCCGTTTCTTCTATTTATCGCAACTGCAAACGATGTAATTTCTCTAGTAGTAGGTACCGCATGTGGAGTGGAAGTCTTTGATCTTTTAAATTGCAGAACGCTCAAAGTCGTTTTTATGGATCAATTAAACCTCGCAGATTTGGGTCGCGCATTATTGTTTCGTCAAAATACCCCGGCGTTCGTTAACTACACGATTACAACGAATTACCAACCGGAAACGTATCGGAGCGGAGGAAAATAATGCGATATTAATGCAGTGACCACTGCGCGCGATTGGAAATTAAGTTGTATGTAACACGTTTTCCCATAGCTGTCAATCAACGGCACATCACGATGCGGTTGATGGAATATTTTATTAAACAAATTATTAAAGTCTGTGTGCGCGATTTCTCCCGTAATTATAGCTGTAGACGTTTTTCAAAATAACTAAATCCAAAAGTTTTGTAATTGATTATTTGCTGGTATATAATTTTAGATATTGCGTAAACCGGGAAAATCTTGCAAATGATTTGCGCGCTTATAATGTCGTTTGCATACGTAGATTGCAACGAAAATGTACAGTTATCAGGAATTTTACGCACAAGATAAGCCTGTTTTGAGCCAAAAAATGACTTAAAATTAAAAATCGTACGCTTAATCCTGCTGTTTTCCTCCGTTACATTACCCACTTGTAGTCCTTCGGGTCATAACGACCCGATGCTGTAAAATATTTAAAAAAAACCATTGGCATTTAACGAGCCACAATTTTATTAATCATAACAAGCACTATTAGCAAGAAACAGTTTAAATCTACAACATAGAATATGAATAACAATAAAAATAATAAATGGGTCATAATATAAAATGTATTATTTCTGACAGTTGAGGCAAAAATAGGTAACATGAGATTTACAAATATGTTACTCTACGACCACTATTGTAAATGAGTCTTACCGTACAGCCTGCATGCGTACATAGTAAGTGAGCAAGTGCCAGAAAGTAGATACGCGAAAATAGGATGGAAAATGAACTTGGAGGGAAAAAGAAATAGAGGAAGACCAAGAATAAAATGGGAAAAAGAAGTAAGGCAGAGACTAGAAGAAAAAGGAGTCTGCTGGAGAGTTGTGCCACAATTAGCTAACGATAGGCAGGAGTGGAGATACATAACCCAGAAATAGACACCGAAAAGTACAAGAGGAACCGATTAAGAAGAGTTATTTTCAATTTCTGTATCTTCAGGAAAATATTAAATAAAATGATGTTGAATAAATGCTTTCTTTGAATTAAAATTTACGGAATTAAAAAAAAAAACAAAGAAATGCAATTTGCCATTTTATATGGTAAACCAGGCGTACCCCCTGGCACAGCCCCGCGTACCCACGTTTGGGAACCACTGCATTAGTGCATTCCTTGCGCTGAAATCAAATTCGTTTTGACACAACATCAGTTTTGTAATTCCGTCGTATCACATTAATACCGTAATAACACACACTCATTTTGTAATCCATGTTGGTGCGGCTACGCAGACCATGAATTATTTTGCTCGACTTCATATTTTCGGTTCTAATTTTGTAACGAGAACGCAGCGGTGCCGGTCCGGTGCGTCCTCAACCAGTCGTTAGCCCAGAATTAGAGAGGCAACGCAAAGCTGTCGGACACAAACCTTGATAACATGTGCGTTCCGGGCGTTGACAATAATTTCCACTTGATTTGTCCGCCGGCTTCCGGTTCGAGTGTCAATTGTCTACACAGGCGTGAGAATAACATGAGACAGACGAATAAAGCGACCGAGTCAAGGCCGACTGTAATTTATGAACGGCTAAGCCACAGAGTCTTAAGTGGAACTCATGGCGATATAAGTTAAAGGTGATAAATGAATATTAAACCGATGCTTTATTGAACGTTATGGCATTACACGTTCTTTAAATTGACTAAGTATGTTCGCCTGTCACATGCTCGTTTAGATTATTATGTTTTCGGCCAAATTACTTAACAAACTAAACAAGCAACTTACACAAATTGACATACTGTTATAAACTTCATCAGGTGAAGGAAGAGAATGATAAATTCACGCGACAATAGGCATTTATTTTTTACTGTACGAGTAAAGGATTGGTTTCAGCTGAAAACTTTTTTTCCGACAAGAATTTGGCGTCTTCTCTCGTAAAGAAGTTTACAAATCCCGAATAGTTTTACCACAATCCCCTCCTGTAATTATAGATCCCTTTGTTAGCAATAGAGAGACAAATGATGACATTGCTGAACTAACAGAAAAAACATATAACTCTCTGGACAATTCTACCCCATGTGCCTCCATATTCCTAAACTAAGCAAAAGCAATTGACACCGTGAACCAAATTATACCACTTAAAAAATTAAATTCAATTGGAATAAGAAGTTGTGCCCTTAACTTATTTAAAACTTATTTATCTGAAAATCAAATTGTTTAAGTGGGTGGTTACTCTAGTTCCTCAAAAATTATCACATGTGGTGTGTCTCAAGGAACAGTTCTAGGCCCAATATTATTTTTAATTTATATTAATCCAATATCCATCGCTCTCTGATAGCATACGCAGATGACACTGTTCTGTTCCTTGGGGCAAGTACATGAGCTGAAGTTGAGAATATGGCGGTGCAGGATCTTGAATTTTTTAAACAATGGTTTGATACTAATATCCTCACTCTTAATTATAAAAAAAAGTAATTTTATTACATTTGCTGTACTATATAAAAACCATCAACCAAATTGGGAGAATACTAAAATTCTTAATATTAAATGTAATCTTATAAATAACTGTGATTGTACTTGTCTAATAACTACTCTGTAAAATATCTAGGAATTACAATATATAAATTTATGAGGTGGGACATACACACTAATAATCTATGTACCCGAGTTAGAAAAACTATATACCTGTTCAAAAAATTATGAACAATTCTATCTATTCCTACCTTACGTACTTTTTACTTTGCATTGGTACTATTTCTTTTAACTTACGGAATTATAGCATGGGGTAATGCAGCCGACACTTATAGAAACAACTTAAACATCTTCCATAAAATTTTTATTAAGACTTTATATAAGAAACCATAGCGTTATCCTTCAGCCCAACTATAGGTACATTGAAACTAATTTCTTTTCTGTTACTAAACTTTACTTACTAAATGTTTTGTATCACATAAAAAATCTGATTATTTAATAACTATACCAATAAAATATTATAACACAAAAAGTCACTTTTTTGCTACATTATATCGCAGTAACAAAAAAGTTGTTCAAAGATCTTTTATTTATGTTGCACCAAAAATTTGCAATGCCTTTAATTCGTATATACTTGAACACAAAATCGAACTAAACTTAAGTTGGAGAAAAGTCGCAAAAAAGTTTACTCATTTATTGTCAACTTGAGGGTGGCAAAGTATGTGTAATTCATTAGAATAATTTAATATTTTTGAAAGCTTATGTAGGAATTTTCATACTTTATTCTACTACTTAGGTCTGTCTACTTTATCGTCTCATGATAATCGATAAATTGAAACCTAAAATGATAGCCACATACACCTTATGGTTTGTGGTGTTGCCTTTTTATAATAAAAGGGCTTGGATCAACCCAAAAGAAAATGTGTTAGCCAATTTTCCCAATACACCGCCTTTATCTGTCACATGCAATTTTTGAGTTGGAGCAAATACATATACTATTAAATGGGTTGTTTTTTTCAAACAATAAAGACATAAAACTCTAGCTGATTGTGTTTTATTTGCTTTATTTACCGACATTATAAGTAATTACAACAAACGAACGGACAATTACATAATTACCGAGCCCGGTTAATGAATGTAGATCTTTACTGCTGTAATTACGATTTCTTCATTCTCTTAAGCGGTGTAGGAAATTAGCAGCTAATTTGAGTTTGCTATTAAAATATTTAATACAGGTTTATACCTAAATTATACGTTAAAATTTGTGTTGCTTGTTTTACGGTAATAAAATTCACGTTCGACTCATAAAACGCACATAAAAATATCGAAGATTTAGGTACATGTATTATCCTTCTAAAAGTGGGTCGGGTTTTATACCCTACAATTATTAAATGTTGATTTATTTATTTACCGCTATCTCATTCAACTGCTTTTATCATAGAAAGTCCGATTCGTTAACATATTTAGTTTGCTTTTATTTTTAACAACAGCAGGACAACGTTCAATATAGTGTTACGAAACAAAGCTTGAATATCTTGATGTTTATTCGGAATATATTATTATTTTATACCAAAAATAAATGTCAAAAACTTATAAATTATCTTATAGGTTTATGGGTTTAATTTTTTTAAATTCATGTAAAATTTAGATTAGAAATTCTTACAACCTGTGTATTATTTTGAAACTTCACTAGCCAGCAACCACTATGATACTACCTAGTGTTACTTATCGAGAAAGCAGTATAATTTGGTTTACTTATTTCTCGAAAATAGTGTTTCTACTTGAAGAAAAAAAAATCATTAATTTATTTAATAAAATATGCTCATATTCCTAGACGTAGCCCAGGCGTTTGACAAAGTCTGGCATGAAGGACTAGAGAAGAAGCTAAAGAACATGTTGCCAAAACAATATGCCAAAATAATAAAATCTTACATATATGATTGAATGTTTCGAGTAAAAGCAAGAGAGAGATTACTCGAACATGAGAAATATAAATGCAGGAGTACCCCAAGGCAGTGTTTTGGGACCTATTTTATACTTGCTGTACACTTTCGACATTCCACAGATTTAAAACGGAATGACCATCTACAGTCTACACAGAGATCTGAAGATCCCAACCGTCAGAGAAGAGATAAAAAGTTCGCAGAAAAGCACGAGGGAAGTCTTCACTTCCATGGCAACACCGAGGTGCTGCAGCTCCTAGATCAGAGGTGTCCAAACTACGGCCCGCGGGCCAAACCCGGCCCGGCAGGCGATTTTATCCGGCCCGCCAAGGATTTTGAAAAATTTCGTAAAATATAAATGTAGCGTGGCGCGTCGGTATTAGATCTCGCGCAGATGAAGAGCGCATTCGGTTAGAATGAGCACGGTATCACGCTCGAAAAAGTACAGTCTGGTATTCAAGTTTTTTCTGTATTCTGCGATACGACTCGGCCGCTCGACTACATGAATGATTTTGTACTCTGACTGTACGTAGGCGGCGCGGAGCGGCAGACTGCACTCAACTGCAGTGCCTGCAAAGCTACGAGATTGTCCACGACAAACCAAAAATTCGTCGGCCGCGGAGCTTATTTACATTCTTTACAGAAAAGAATCACCCTGAACCGCTTTTATCGGATGCAGAATGGCTCTGGAAGTTGGCAATTTTTGCAGATGTCGTGACACACGTAAATAACTTGAATTTAAAGCTCCAAGGTAAAAACAACTTAATTTGTGATTTATTCGAGCAAATCAAAGCATTCAGAGCCAAGCTGATATTGCTCGAAAGTCATATGAATGAATGTAATTTTTCCCATTTCACGTGCTGTGAAAAATTTAGTACAGAAACTGACGAAAGATTTCCCACCATATTTGCAGTAAAAGTAATCGCGGATTTAAAACTAGAATTTCAAAAGCGTTTTTCTGATCTTGACATAAATTCAAGGGAAATTCGGCTGTTTCAAAATCCATATGACTGCAACGTTGGCGACGTTTCAAGTCAGTTTCAAATGGAAATAATTGATCTTCAAGCTAGCGATCAAATCAAGAACCAATACAAGGAAGGAAACTTGATCGATTTTTACAAATTTTTGGACGCAAAAGAGTTTCCAAATTTAAAGCAATTGGCTGGTAAATTTATTTCTATGTATGGCACTACCTATATGTGCGAACAAACTTTTTCCAGGATGAAGTATCTGAAATCTAAATATAGGGCAAATTTATCGGATGATCATTTGCAATCATTGCTAATAATTGGTGTTTCCGATTTAAATCCCAACTTTGAAGAAACTCTCCAGGAAAAAACCCAGTTCCACCATTCCCATTAAAAATTGCATGAAATAATTTTATAATAATATAATTTAGACATGTTTGTTTGGTATTGTTATATCTGTAATTTACTATAAAAAATAAAATTCAATGCTGCTTTACTTGTAATAAGGTTTTTTAATTCACATATTTACAATGCTTGGCCCCCGCTAATGAATTTAAATACCAAACTGGCCCTCGCAGCAAAAAGTTTGGACGCCTCTGTCCTAGATAATGCTGGTTTGAAAAGAAGGCTTAAGAGGGTCAAACCTTTTGACTTGGCGTAGTGTATATCGCGATACAGTGCTAAAGCAGAGCATAGTGAACCTGTGCGTAAAGCCTAGTTTTCATTAGTAGTTAGCGGTAGAGTGTACTAGCATACTATTTATCCAAACTACTCTACTCTACCGGATTTGGTAGAGTAACCGTTCACACGCAAATGTAAAATTATGTGATAGTGATAGTTATACAGTGACACATTACAATCACAACAATGAACATCAGCCGTCGTCGTTTTGCTGTGAAAAATACACTCTACTTTACCAACGCTGTCCAAACCCGTTTTCATTGGTATAGTGCCGGTAGAGTAGAGTAAAATTCGGTGGTGGGAGAAGGCGAGTAGAGTTAACTATCCCACCGTGCTAGCTTACTCTACTCTACGAAGATCTCGTACTCTACTCTACCAATCGCGTTTACATTGGTAGAGTTGCAAGGATAGTTAGTACTTGCCAAGCTACTCTACCGCTAACTCTACTAATGAAAACTAGGCTTAACACGACAAACTTCTGTTTTATGTTAGAAACCAAGAAACACCAATGGGGACATCTTGGAAAAATACCTAGTCTTTAAGAATTTTAGAATATAATTGTAGGTTATTCTCCTTCTTAGACTAGTAACAATATTTTAATATAAAAAAAAACAAGTTTCTCGAAAATAGTGTTTCTACTTGAGAAAAAAAATCATTAATTTATTTACATTTATTAACGAACAAATTTGTTGCTTGCGAAACTTGCTAACGTTTTATAATACTTATTTTCGAGTTTTAATTCTTCTCCTGCTTTGTTTGAAAATTAAGCTACAACAAAAAGTCTAATAGCCGTTGTGGAAACACTATTTAGTGCGCCTATTTAGTGCATGTCCTTTATTAAATTAAATGTAATTAAACTGATACTGGCGCGATAATCTACGGCGCTGTTTGAAATGCCAGCTCAGTAATCACCGGACTTCGCAATGTTTAAAAGGCATGGCTAAAAGCTAATGACTTTAATTACTTTTTATTTCATGAAAAAGCAACTGTGTGATGCCTGACCCAATTTTGCTTAAAAATATTTTGAGTGTAATTTGCTGGCAGCAGTAGTTAAATAGAAAAGTAAATTGCTAACAATTTGTTTTGGTCATTTTATTGTGCAGAAGATTGTTTCAATAGCGCTTCAAAATTGTTTTTAAAATTAATTAATTTAAGTGGTTACGTAAATTTTTAAACAAATAATTGAGTTTAGAAACAGTAATAATATTGCTACTAAAAACCTAACCTAAGATTCGTTTGTGACATTAAATGTAGGGAGAGGCTACACACACCTAGGCAGGTCAAAAAAACTGATTTGTTAATATCTTTATTCGATGGTGTAACCTTTAGTTATATTCTTCGAAAATTGTAACGACAATTTCCAAAATTGGCGAAGTTACAGCTAGTCAAGCGCCCCCCTGTGCGCAGGTATAATAAGCTCGGTATACTACAGATAGACACATCTATAAAACGCGTCTACTCAACTTCATTTTAGCCCGCTAAAACTGGGGTGCGTCTTATACTTGGGTACTCCAAAATATGCCATTATACATTAGGTTTGTTCCAATAAGCGATTTAAAACCAATCCATGAATCAGTACATGAACTGGTTTATTCGCATGCGCGAACTATGTACTAACAAATGTATTGGCCAGTATTAGCCAGGTTGCTACGATAATTTTGTTGATTTACATTGCGTAACTAAACACAGTTCTTGTTGCTACATAACCGCTAACGATGCGTGCTAAATGACATTTAAGCAATTGATGTTGGGGGTAAAAAATAAACGCTACGTTTTAAAATCTTGAGAATGTTATCAAAAACGTTTATTTTAATCGATTTGTGTTATTTTCCAATGCAATGTATATTTATTTGCGCTATTTTAAGCTGGGTATCAGGAATTTATCAAAGAACCTGCAAGCCTCAAGGGTTTAACACTCTATTAGTTCCTCCTACATTCGATAGATTTCTATGCCTTGCTATTGCTTCATTCGTGACTACGTTTCTTTTTGCCCATGCATATTTTTATTGAACGTCTGGTTTTTGGGACGTCTGTTCGTGAGCACAGTGTGGTAAATATGAATGGAAAAACTTTTCGCAGCCATAAAAATGCGAAATGGCTTTAAAAATAAATTTTTTACGACATGTCGGTAGTAAACTGTTAGTTTAGCGAGGTGTGATAAGAACTAGGCAGTTTTCTCATTCGGCGAACTTGCTATGGGATAGTGCATGCTCCACTTCCCCGGCACAATGTGTAACTGATCTGACTCCGCTTCACCGCGTCCTGGTGCCGCGTCCATATCACTCCATCTACATCATCTCGGCCATTATATCGCCCACTTTATGCACCGCTTTTTACTTTCGAGTATTTTTAGGTCCATTATTACAATATCACTGTCATGGCGTCTCTATGACTTGCAAATAGTTGGCGAGAAAAAAGTGTAACACCCAGATTTATACGGAACCAATTATAATAATAGTCAAGAAAAAAAAGCATTGTTTGAACATATTAAAGTCTCCTGCGAAAAATATTTACTAACCGTGACGTATCGTGCTGTTCAATACAGACTTCGCTTGCTTATTTTGTTACGGGTTTGTAATCTGTGACAATTTTTTTTGCGCGCAAACGGTAGACAAATAAATTTACCACAGTTCAAATACAATAGCAGCTGAAGGTTGCACGTGCTATGGAAACCTTTTGTACTTTTTAGCAAAATTATTGTTGCACGAGACTGCAGTACAGCTAGCTCCAAAAAAAAACCGGAATCTATTATAATCCTTATAAATTGAATTTGATATTTTCGGTTCTTATTAAAACCAATGAGATATGTTTTTCTTCTTTTAGTTACAAAAATTTTACTCTTACCAAAAATTGTGTTTTTTAAATCATGGATACTTCTGGAAAATTTTCAAAAAGTTTGGGCACTTGAAAACCATTTTGAAAACTATTAAGGTCGATTATTATTTTTAATAGTGTGTTGAACATCTTTAGAAACTTCGGGTTAACTGTAGGACTTCCGAATTTTCGTTAAAAATAATTGCATTGGTGCTTGCTTGTGAGTTTTTGAAAAATTTTGGGAACCTTTAAATAAAACAGCTGTTTTTTTTTAAGAATCAACACTTTTTGGTTATTATAGATAGGTTAACAGAGGTCCCATTGCATGGCCTCCCAGGTCACCGGACCTAACCCCTTTTGATTTTTATCTATGGGGAACTATTAAAGAAAAGCCACATACTGTTAATGATCTGCAAACCAACACAAGAGCAGCCATAGCAGAAATCAGACATAATACTTTATTAAACATGCAAAGTGAAACATTTAAACGGAATCAACTGCGTTTAAGAAATTGCGGCTACTTTTATGCGTTATTACAATTATTAATTTAATTTATAGTCATATTATTTAAACGGGTTATTATCTAATAATAATAATAATAATAATAGCCACGAAGAATTTTATTTGTTATTGTTTAATAAAATAATTTTTATTGGTAATTTCAATTGTTTCTGATGATGAGATATTAATCAAAAAAACGTGACATTCTTGACCAAATCGAAAGCACTCTTATACAATCTAGTAATGATTTCGTTTTATTTGCAAATTCTGAGAAAGGTAATAAAAATACATTTTGCCAATCGAAATAAAATAAGCTTTTTAATGAACACATAGCCAACTATGGTTGCCTTTTAAAAAAATCAGGTTTGGCTTATACAGTGAGCTCGCGTTATAAGCAACTAACGGCGGCCAATTCCGATCTAAAAGTTGCTTATAACGTGAAAGTTGCTTATATGATAGAAATAGAAACGATTCGATTTTTAACATAAATAAATCTTGTTTTTAGTAGTAAAACTAAAAATAAAAGTTTACACCATAACAACGAGATCGTTGTCGCGTTGCTATGGTGATCTGTACGTACCTATGTCAAACGAAATACGCGCGTGCCACGTACCTTTAGTCGTGATCTATGTACTTATACATCTCTCAAATAAAAAAATATGATGTGATTTCATGGCAAGTATACAGAGCGGATAAAACGGCCTTATTTTACAAGTGTTTACCGGACAAAACTCTTGTTCATACACGTAAAAAATATTCCCGGGAGAAAAATATCTAAGCAACGAGTTAGGTACTATTATACCGTGTGCTAATTCCACCGACAATCATAAATTGAACTTACGGTCTTTGGTAAATTATATAAAGCCAAAAAATTTTAGTAATTTAACCTACGAGTTTATTATATTATTATACAGCGTCATTCAAAAAGTCTGCAACAAATTGAAAAATTTTTTATTATTGATTTCTCAGAAAATTTTATTCTTGATAAAAGTTGGTGCATGGTCTAAAACTAATTTTAAGATGAAAAAAGTTCTATAAAAAATCATAGGACGCTAGATTTTAGCGACTTTTTGAAATATTCGCAAGAATAAAGTGCTCTTATTTTAAGAGAAACAAAAAAACTATTTAAAAAAAATATTTAGAATCTAAAAATAAGCTTAAATTTAAATTTAGATCGTCACATTCTAATTTTTATTTTTTAAGAAACTTAAACATTAAAAAAGTGCAACAAATAGAACCATTTTTTATTATCAATTTGTCAGAAAATTTTATTTTTGTTAAAGTTGGTACATACATGGTCTACAACTAATTTTAAGATGAAAAAAAGTTGAATAAAAAGTCAGGATATTTTCCATTTGTTGCAGACTTTAAATGTTGAAACTTCTTAAAAAATAAAAATTAGAATTTGACCCTCAGAATTTAAACCTAGTTCGGTTTTTAGATTCTTAATAACTTTTTTCGATAAAAATAAAATTTTCCATTTGTTGCAGACTTTTTGAATGTTAAAATTTCTTAAAAAATAAAAATTGAAATTTGACCGTCAAAATTTAAATCTAGCCTTATTTTGGGATTTTTAAAAACTCTGTCCATAATTTTTTTTGTATCTCTTAAAATATTTCAAAGATCACTAATATCTAGTGTCATTTGATTTTTTATTGAACTTTTTTCATCTTAAAATTAGTTTTAGACCATGCACCAACTTTTATCAGGAATACAATTTTCTGAGAAAAAAATAATAAAAAACTTTTCCATTCGTTGCAGACTTTTTGAATGACACTGTATATTATTAATCTCCTAAAAATAAAATGACTGTTAAAAAATCTATTGTTGATCTAGATTTCACACGATATTTTACTGCCCTTGAAAATAACCTGAATGTTAAAAAAAAAAAATTAAAGTGCTATATCACTCAAAATTTTCGTAAAAATGTAAATATTTTGAAAACTGTTGACTTTAGACCCATATAACCTTTTACATTTATTAAAGTAAATTTTAAGACAAATTCAAAAATGTAAAAATATACAGATGTTCTATTCAAAATTTCAAAGTTTGAGTCCGTTTCCCGTTGAACCGGAAGTCGCATTGCAACCTTAATATTTCCATCGAATCCGAAAAATACCATAACGCTCAGATACAAAATTTCATTGTTATATCTGCAATAGTATTTTAGATATTTGTATTTTTAACTGTCACACTGACAGTTGCTTATATCGTGTACTTTGATACGATAGTTGCTTATATCGAGTGTTGCTTATAACGCGAGTTGCTTATATCGTGGGTTGCTTATAACGCGAGCTCACTGTATCTCAAAACTCGAGTAGGCTATGGCTTTTTTGATAATTTCTTTCCCTAATTTTACGTAAAAATATCTACAGGAATCATTTCACATTTTGGTTTTAACATGGGTAGCTATGGAACTATTTTCCATAAAAAAATCGTCTGTAAATATTTTATTTTTTTAATATTTAAAGAAAGTAAAGCTGTAGGTCAATCTTAAAATGGCATTAAGTTTGCATAAAAATGTTGTCCAATTATTAAAATAACAAAGTTACCCTTAAAACAAATGTACATTGTCACCCTGTATAGTTTATTATTTTGCCACAATTTTTATAAGAAAATCAATAAAATCTGGTGGATATTAAAAAAATTCCAAGAATACTCTTAAACATTACCGTTTTTTCTTTTGACCAATCAGTATACCAAAACCATAATTGAAATGACAATGACATTTACATACCAGCGAGCACAAAAAAACTTGGGTAGTTATTTAAAATTGTCTTAAAAAAAATCATAATATCTCATTGATTTTAATTGGCCTCTGCTATTTTACTTTTTTATTAGGAAATGCTTACAGATTAACCGCACAAAATCATGTTTATTGCCCCGACAGAAGGTGAATGAATACACGTGTTACATATTTTTGTAATTGTGAATGAATCACGGGTTTTTCCTTCTGGTGTTGCTTGAACCTCAAACACGCTACCACTAAGCAAAAATTGCATAGTACAAGGTATTTTATGCCGGTGCTGAAAAGTCTAGTTACAGTTACCTGATGGATTCAATTATTTTGTTACAGTCGAATTACTATAGCGACCATAATTACGGGGCCAAGTTCGGAGGCAATGCATGTTATTAGACGACTAGAATTAAAGGAGTTTCCAAGCTTAAAATGTAATTAGGGTTTTTACACTGTGTTACTTTTTGATATATTACAAGAAAATGGAACTGTGTTGCACCCACGGCAGTTTATATTAAGCAAAAGATCGGTAAAAGTAAATTTTAATAACTCTTTTGGAGAAAAATCTTTTTAATTACAAAACCATTGCATACATTGGAAAGAACATACTTTTCTTTAAAAATGTGAAATTTTCAGTTATAATATAGTTAAGGAACATTATTTTGCCGGAAACATTTTGACAAAAGTTTGTTGCTTTGGTTGGTAACATCCCGAGACAAAATGACCTGAACAAAATCCTAAACCGAAGGCAAGGGATTTTGTCATTCATTTTGTCGAAGGATGTTATCTATAAAAAATTGAATTTCGCTATCTTATTAAGGACAAAAAACTATGCAAAAATTTCTAAAGTTTATTTTTATCTTTTCGTCTAAGCGAGATATTTAACATTTTTGAAAATTGACAAAAATCGGTTTTTGGCTATATTTCGAAAATTAAAAAAGATATCAAAAATCTGTTTACGACAATGAATTCCTCTTGAAAAAATAAATCGAGACTACGTACTTGGTTTTTTTCTATCTCTGATAATAACCGAGATACCCCCCCTGTATGGGCATCGAAAATACGCCACCCTGAACATAGACCGTATCAATCAATTCTTCTTTTGGAAAATTCATATTGAATATGTTATACTCATTTATTTATGTTTTAACAATTGACAGCAATTTACTCTGACATTTGTTACTACAGAAATTATTGTTTCTATTGTCAAAGTCGGGGCCTACTCCGACAAAACTAGGAAATTCCTACACAACGCTTATAAGAATAAGTAAAATGTAAATATCTCACAAAATATTCATTTTAGGTATAGGTAAGTATAAAGAAAAGTTGAAGAAAAACAAAAATGCAACAAAATGACGTAATAATATAGAGGGTGTGCCATTTGAAAAAATAAAGTTATTGATGTTTGAAAATTGGGAAGTTGGCACATCTATAAGAAACACCCTGTATTATATAAATTAATTTTGATGTATTTAGACTGTGACTACACCTTTTGACTTTGTATGTACAAAATATCATTTGCCAATTATTATTCATAACGTTGTGCTCTTGACGTATTGTACCCTGTTTTTCTGGAAATTCAAAGATTTTTTGAGATAAATTGGCAACGTCGCAACAAAATGAAAAAACATAATACTGTCACATGGAGATTTTTTTGCTGAATTCGATTATGCAAAAATATACTGGGTGTTCAATTTAAAAAAAATACCTTTAGTGACGCCCCACTTTTATGAAACACCCTGTATACTTGAAACTAATTTTAAAACATGCACGTCTAGAAATACTATAAGTTTCATTAAAAACTTTTTTTTAATAAGTTGACTTTAAGGGTAATAATGGACTTTATCGCACTATTGGCGCACCCTGTATATTAAATATTTTCTTTCTCTTTATTATCTATAAAATATGTTAATATTAACATGGATACGTAATTTAGTAATTATTAATATATATTTTTAATTTGTTTACAAAAAATTATGCGACTTAATTTTTTTTCTTAGCCACACTTTTTATTACTTGCATTTGCAAATTTACTACTTTTAAAGAAGGCACATTTCAGAAAGGACGATATAGAGAACGTTTTCTTAAATCGTACCTTTAACACTATGTTATAAAAAGACAAAACAAATTAATTTGTCCTTGGCAAAAGCTTAAGCATGTAGTATGTAGTAGGTGTTTTGAACATCAAACTACAATTTGTTTTATTAAATCGCGTATAAATTAGGACCAAATCGACAATATAACATAAAATGTCTTAAGTAGTACGATTTTGGCAACTCTCCCCTGTTAGCAAAAAATCTTAACACTCCATATCTCACACAACGTGTGGCACAGGCAAAAAAAAACTAACACATGTACCCAAAGCATAAAAAACTTGTCGCGATTCAAAAACAACGCAAGCTGAAACTTATCTGACAAGTGATAGACATCGACAAATCATTAACTATGTATCAAACACTCGAAAAGATTCGAATTTATGTAGACATTTCAAAGTTTAATCTAGACGCAATCAGTTACCGCGTTCTATATTCCACATCTGGGCATGTAAATGCAACCGAGAAACAAGGAAATGATAATTTGCTATTTTAATGCAACTTTTGGTTATTGTATACAATTTATTTAAACATTGCAGTGCAATAAATTAACCACGCCATCAAATGCAGGTGCATTTATGCAATATAATTTAGGTTAAAATGAATTATTACCTATTTCGTACGAGTAACGTGCGGCCAGCCATAATTGAAACTTACTGTTCGCTTGACAATTATTTATTAAATTTCTAGCAACTGTTTGTAACACGTAATGTAATTGAAATTTTGAATATTCTCCCTATTTGGGCTCTACAAGTTGTGCTAACAAGCTGCGCGCTTATTACAAACGCACATACAGTTCCTGTTAGCGCGTAATTACAAATTTAACTAAACTCTGCGTAAACGCAGTGACGCGGAACTTCAACTATCGATATAATTAATGACGATGATTTTTATTTGGACAAAGAATAAATTGCTTCATTTGTGGAACGAGTGGGTAACAATAATTCTTTCGATTAACATCCTTAGATAGTTAGGATGCATTCAAATTGCACCTAACTTTTTAAAATTGGATCGCTTTGATGTTGCCGTTAAATAAACAACGTCGGTACGAATGCTTCAGCTGACAGCAATGATAAAGAGATTAATTTGACCGGAAACTCACAATAACGTTCGTAATATGTTCCAAAATTTGACCTGAATGCGTTAAAAAAATATTCTGAATTGTGTTCGTCTGTCGAGACAGGACCGGTCTTCTATATATCGGGGCCCAGGTGCAACAACTGTTTTAGGGGCCCCTAAAAAAAAATTAAATAAAATTATGTAAGTATGCTCTAGCGTGTCAAAAAATTTGCAAAATTACTTAAGCACATGCCCTAAGTCGGAAGTCGGGGTGCATTGCACCAACTGCACTCCACACTTGACTGGCCCTGGTCGAGACCGCCTGTTTAAGAAAATTTGACATGAAAAAATCTATTGTAAACCTTTTATTGCCTACCAGTCTACTCCAACAAAATAAAATATCATGAATCATGACCCAAAAATTATCGGTTTCTGCTCGTAGTTCTGAACAACCAATAAATCTTCGCGTATGATGAATTACTGAAATCTCCTCTTTTTTCAACAAACAATTTCACAGTTCAACTAAGCAGGCGTCACTTTATTTGATTGAACGCGGTACTTCTCACCAAGACAAGTAGTAACATTAGAAAACACGGTTCGTAACGTGTTCTTACACTGCGGAAAATAATCTGTGAACGTCTCCTAGGCGATCCCTCATCAATACCTGTCATAAAATTTAACCCAGAAACAAGGAAGATTATAAGTTATCACTACATGGAACACCTAGTGTGACGCGGATGTGTTTTACGGATACCTTGTCAACTACATCGTTTATTTTGCAGAGTTATTATCTTCGAGTTTTAGTATAATTTTGAAAACGGCACGGAATTAAAGTTTTCTTTAGCAAATAGTTTAATAATCGGGGAAAAACGATATATGGTTGCTCCCAGGGCCTTTCAGTGTAACACCACTTTTATAGTAATGTCCATATCTATGGTTATTCAACTTTTTCACTTTTTCGTAAAACTGCGACGCCATTTTAGAAGTATTTGAAAATAATATAGCTTTTCAAGAGTTGTTGATAGTTTTCTGTGGACATTTATCGTGTGATCATCCGTCAAACCCACGCAAAACCACTTTGATCAAGAACTGCATCGAATAAACATTAGCCAGTCGTCACCTTTAAACTTTTTGCATTGTCCTAGCGCTAATAATTCACTTACACAGATATAATAGTTAGGTACATAAACGCTTATTAATTAAAGTTTCAGTGCATTCGGAAACACGCATGATTAATCGAACACCGCAATATTTTCTCCCATATTATGCAAGGTCTAAGTGACGTTTGGAGATAGAAGTCTTGCTTGGGCTGACACTTTAACAAATGGATCCAAATGTATAATTATTTAAGTAACAGCAAAGATAATACATCATCACGGAAATAAAAATGTTAATAACTATTGAGTGATTTTAGAATCGACAAGCTGCTTTTCACAGTTATTTTTTAATCAGAGCCCATTAAATTCTGCATAATTTTTAAACTATCCTGCTAATTCTATTACGGAACGAGTTTCTAAAACACACTAAAATTGTTGTAAACAATATTTAAATATATTGGAAGGCTTGTTGCTTTGTCTTTCGACCATAACAGTGCGTTTTCACTTGAAGAATTTGGCTAATTTGATTTTTATCGATTCTGTCGTGTTTTGTAGTCGTAGCTAATTAGGTTAGTTGTGCAGGTTTGAGTGGCAGCTTTTCAAGTTAGTTTACAAAGTTTAATTAAAATTCTGGCTGATGTATGTGCAATAAATAAAATAATTGTTCCTAGAATCACTGCACTATAGTGAAAAAGAAATTAGCGATTAAATTGCGCATTTATTAGGTTAAAAACGGCATGTTATGGAATAATTTACATTGGGTTTTGGAGACTTCAATGAGTTGTTCGACGGGAAACCTGATCGTGGTTTCTGATTGATTGATTAGATGTAATTCTATACTACTATAATTATTAGTTTTAAAAAAATGTCGGGGAAGAATTTGTGGATATATTTACACAAAATAAAATTCCACATAAATCTTTTAATTTACATTGTAAGGATAAACTTGAATGTATTTAAATAGAATTATCATTGAAGCCATCAACATGAGCGTCCGCAGGGGGGCAAATGGGGTACCTGCCCCCCCCCCCATGAGAGTAAAAAATAGTACTTGTAAAAATAAATCATAAAACTTAAAAAAATAAATTAAAACTTATACAGGGTGCTTCATTAGTGCGCCGGGCTTTCATAGCGAAGGAGATAGAAAGAAAACTTAAATACATAAAATTATTGGTTTGAAAGGATCTACGTCGTAAAATTATTTTTAGCTATACAGGGTGTCCCATTTTTGCGCTATAACAAAAACAAAGATTTTTTAAATGGAACACCCTATATTTTTAGATCTTCGGATGTCATTTTTTAACCTCCACATGAATGTCTGTTCACTTTTTGATTTTGTGTCAGTGTTGCCAACTTATAATATTTTTTTCCGTAAGAAGCTTAATTTTAAAAAATCGTAGCGACCTCGTTTCTTGAAGTTAAGCAATAAGTTTTAGTAATAATGTTAGTCCGGTTAGGGAGCAACATTTTAATAATAAAAAATTAAAATTTAGTGATACAGAGTGTTCACAAAAAAATGGCAAACTTCAAAGTGACATAACTCATTTTTTTCAAATGTAACCACTCTTATTTTATTTCGCTATTCGATAGTTTTTCTTCTCCTTCAATTTTTACATGGGTTGTCCTATGGCTAAACTCCGTAGTTGTTGAGATATTCAATACTTAGCACCTTTAATTGCAATTTTATGCACCGAAGTAGGCCGCGCTGGTGCAAAACAAATGCAAAAATGTAAGCAAGTTTCAACTTGACATTTGAATAAATTTTCTTACATCGAAACGTAAAACGGTTTTTATTGCGAATATATAAAAAGTTAAAAAAAACTAACGCCGTACGCACAAAAAACCTGAAAGTGATATTTTACGATAGTTCAAAAGTCTCTACTCACCTACCACTTTGTCGGTACAACCGACCGACAATTCCGATAAATTGTTTAATGTGTAGTCTGTCACCCGACCAACCCGACAGTTGGACAAGTTCGAACGGTCGGGTGGCCAGATAATCCAACAAGCCAACCGCCCCACCACATTCCTCTAGAAAAGGACTATTAAACCGAAAATTTAACGCTGTTTATAAATTTGTTATCCACAAAATGGCATCAGAGCCAAAATAATAAAAAAAAAATATGACGTTTATGCTGTGTGGTTGGACTGGTCGGGAGGTGTGTAGACAACACCCAACACGGAGTTCCCGACGCGACGGTCGGCTCCGACAAGTTGGATAATGAGTAGAGACCTTTATACCTGCTGCAAGAGTACTTTTATCTATTTCGTAGTAAAAGAAGACGAAAAATTATCAAAATGAATTTCGAAAAAGACGAACTAGTCGATATGATTTCTGTACTAGAGAAGACTTATAGAAATTGCTTATTGTCGAACGGTATTTATGCGAGACGTTATCCAGAAAGAAGACTGATACAAAATCAGAAAGCGAGAACAGACATTCATGTAGAGGTTAAAAAATGACATCCGAAGACCTAAAAATATACAGGGTGTTCCATTTAAAAAAATCTTTGTTTTTGTTATAGCGCAAAAATGGAACACCCTGTATAGCTGAAAATAATTTTAAGACGTAGATCTTTTCAAACCAATAATTTTATGTATTAAAGTTTTTTTTTCTATCTCCTATGGGCGGGGCGCTATAAAAGCCCGACGCACTAATGCAGGACCATGTATGGCACTTTAATGTAGCATTTTGGTATTTTTTAAAGAAATTTTGGGTCATTTTCATGAAGCATTTGATTCCTATCCATTTTGAAGTGCCTGTTTTAGGTACATTTACATTTGTTTAATTACAAAACAACCAACAGGTTACGAGCGAGTAGGCATCGAACTGACAGTAAATAGGTATCCCGAGCGGCAATTATACATAAAAAAATAAATATGTATTGCAGCTACATCGGTTGGCGCAAGATCCGTAAAGGGCAAAATGCAATTCTCAATCATCATTACCGTCCATCAGGCCGTTTATTGGTCGTACGGGCCGCTCTGTCTCAATATCTGTTTATTGCCTCCATACGCAGCGTAGTGTTTTATTTCAGCGCACTTTAGCGGAATACTAAGCAGGCGGGTCTGATTAAAAACTGGCTTACACCTCGAGGGGGACATCAATAATTCAAAAGTGAAGCATAAAATAAGCGCGAATCACTATTGAATCGAACGACAGCTTTATTAGCAACAAATCTCACACGACAATACACCGTACCTACCCGCAACTAGTTTAAAAAATAATTACGGCCCTAAACGTTAAAAACGGGCATAAAAAAGTTAACGAAGTCGTAAAAGCTAGGACTGTTGGCCCATATAATAAATTGTTATGTCTAGCAGAGGTACGATAATTACTCGAGTTAATTGTTGAGATCTTAAAGCACTTCCTGTAATTATTATTTGTTGTGTATAGAGAGTAACAGTTTAAGGAAATTATACATGGCATAAACATGTACAGCTTATTAAAAAATTTACGCGTCATACTGAGCTGCAAGACAAAAAAACAATTAAAAACAGCAGAGCTTACAATGTACAGTGCGCGAGTGCTGGTCTGGCGAAATAATTGCAGAAAGCAAATAAAAATATTGTACCTACAGCGGCATAGCCAGGGGGGCGGAAAGGAGGTGGTCCGCCCCGGGCGGCACTTTTAGTCTACATAATACCCAAATGGGGTAAAAATTAAAATCTTGGTGTAATGAAGTAACAGTAGATATAATAATCAGTGCTGGCACTAGCGTTAGTACCAATGGAAAATTAACATAAAAAAAAATTCTTATCGAAGTTAGAGGGTAAAGCTGGCTAGTCGACCTGGCTACACTGAAACCCCGCCCCCTTGTAACGACAGAAATTACAAGTAATAAAATTTATGATAGGGTACCAACCATTCAATAAAATTGTAAAACATTTTTTTTATTTTAGGCATTAAATTCCATGCAGTTTTATACTTATTGTATATCAAACATTTGGTTTGAGTTATAAATCTCTTTCTATATTAAGTCTCATTTTGAATATCTTAATAAATCTGTAAATAAATGGATAAAGGTGCTAATCTATTTAAAAAAAATACATACCCAAGTAGCACAAAATATTGGCCAAATATTGTTACGCGGGCCCAATATTGGCAACATTCAGCCAATATAGGCTTTTTCTAGTTTTTGATGAATCACCAATATCGGACAACTCAATGTTAATGTTATTGGTCCAATATGTTTATATTGTTTTGTAGTAGATTATAAGTTTAAAATTTGAATTTGGCGCTCCAGGATGTAGATGGAGTTAGTGTATAGCGTATGTTAGGTTACCGTTGGTGGAATTGTATTGTAATTGGCAGAATGAGAGTGCGAATAAATGTTGTTACGTTACTCGTTTTATGTTTGCCCTCTTAGAAAGTTTAGAACAATTTATGTGGATTTATGTGAGCCATCACCACAGTGTTCAGAAGAGGGATCAGGAACTGATGAAGTAATTAGTTTATAGTGTTGGATTAACAGGTTATTTTATAGTATTTAAATATTCGCACTGTAAACGTAAAACACATTTTTGAGGTTAAGTTTTACCACGTTTCAATTTAAAAAATGAGTAAACACGAAAGCATAAGCATGTCGGTTGATGATATAATAGCCAATGCAGCAAAAGCTACGATAGTTAGTGAGAATGCTAGAATGAAATCAAAAAAAGTGGCGGCTTATACCAAATTTCGATGGAAGTCCTGAGTCGGTCATCGATATGTGGTTTAGTCGGATATCAATAGTGAAAAACACTTATCAAGTGGAAGGAATATATCACCATGCTCCTAGTTCTTGTTGGAAAACTTTCAGATTAGTCTTGAAGTATTACAGTCATGGCATGAAATTGTCGGTCAAATACAGACTTGTAAAAAAATTATGCTTGGTTTTCTGTAATTTTTTTTATATTTTTAGTTTGAATAAACCATTTATACAGCCTTATTGGACTATTATTGGATATTAACATTTCTAAACCATAAAAACATATGAAGGAGTTTTATGCATATACAGAGTGTGTAAAAATTGGCGGAAGGGCTACACGGAGCGATGTTCTTCGT
The DNA here is from genome assembly GCA_947652605.1 of Elmis aenea. Taxonomy (NCBI): domain Eukaryota; kingdom Metazoa; phylum Arthropoda; class Insecta; order Coleoptera; family Elmidae; genus Elmis; species Elmis aenea. The sequence goes on along the minus strand of OX393580.1, from coordinate 52,276,542 downwards.
AAAATTCTAAGTCGAAAATCTTAATACGAAAATGTTGTACCATGCTTCCTATGGCCTCAGGAACCATTTAAAGAAAAAAAAAATTGGCAACATTGCATACATTGATTTGCGTTTGAACATTTTTTTATCAGCAATTTTTTCTTAGGTATTTACATTTTTTGTTCGAACTGAAAGCCTTCAGTTCGTAAACATAGCTGCAAACGTTTGGGTATCGTAAAACACAAACAAGAAATAATTACGAGAAAAACAGAGATGACAGCTAAGGACAATGTTGCCATATGTATTACTGTCATTAAAATCAGTGATTTACATATTTTCAACACCAATTTTTGAAAGGAAGAACACAATATCTAGGAAAAAATACTATTCGAAATCTATTTTTATTCCAAATTGCAGCTTTTTCATTTGCAAGTATTAAATAATAACGCCTATTAAAGGACTAAATGTCAAAGCTTTGAGGACCTCTTGCAGACACAGCAAGCATGGTACAACATTTTCGTATTAAGATTTTCGACTTAGAATTTTACGAAGAACATCGCCCCGTGTAACCCTTCCGCCAATTTTTACACACCCTGTATAACATTGTACCATTCAGAGTGAATAATATTGGTTGAATATATTTTTATTGTGTATAGTATACATTTCACGTTATATTAATCTAATATCATTTAATAAAATAGATCCTTTATAAAAAAATGCTATTGAATTATTATTAATTTAAAATATTTCACCAATAATAAAAAATGTTGGCATATCTATATTTTACCAGTATTGTGTGTCAATTTTTAGCCAATGTTGGCCCATTATTTTGTGCTACTGGGGTAAAAATGTTTTTTTTTGTGAAATTTTGACATGAAAAGGTGGTTCTTTTTTAACAGTTATTTAAAATTTAAAAACACATGTTGACTGTATTTAAGCGTAGAGAAGACACCAAATTCCTTACTAAATATAGTAAACCATACTTTTAAAAAATGTTTAACTAACATATTCAAAAACAAAATAGGTGCTAACTATGTTTACATAAATGCTTGACATTATAAACGGCGATAAGTATTTTAAGTATTTTGAGGTGATTTTGACTGTCTAGCTGACTAGCATCTAGGTGAAGTTGATCATTAAGTTAAAAATCTCATTTCGAACATCGTAATATATCTGCAAAACCGATAAAATCAACTTCATAGCGGTCTGTTTTGCAAGAATTTAAAAAAAATGTTTTTTGTGAAATAGTGATATGGAAAGGTGTTTTTTTTAAACGTTAATAAAATTAATTTAAAAACACAAATGAATACAGTATACAAGCGTAGAGAAGACACCAAATTCCTTACTAAATATAGTGAAACATACTTTCAAAAAATGTTTAACTAACATATTCAAAAACAAAATAGGTGCTAACTATGTTTACATAAATTCGTGACATTATAAACGCTGGTACCGTTGAAATTGATAACATAAAACAACTTACGCACCAAAATTTTTCGTATTGCGTAGTTCCGCTTTGATGTGAACATTTTTCTATATCAATAAATCTTAACAATTTTCTAAAAAACCGTTTTCGAACGTTCCCTTTACCTAACAAGTTATTTTTATTTTAATTTAGTCTCTCTACCGTCTCCCTACCGTCAGGTGTGGGACTTGGTTAATCTTATTTAAATTTGTTTTGTGTAGTTTTTCTACAGTAAAAGTGTACATTAAAGTGTTAAATACAAATTGCAAACGATTTATTCTGTGTATTTACGTCTATAAAATTTTTATGAAGCAAATCACGTTAGTGATCAACTCCACCCCAATCGAGATAAGGTTTTCATCAACATATATTTTTTGTATAAACGAATACGTTGCAATATTGACAATTTTAAATACTATAATTAAAGATAAGGTTAGTATCCACAATATATCATTAAAATAATATAACTTTTACACCGATATTTGACACTTTTTGTTTACGAATTAAAACCGGTTAACTTTGTTCCGTTTACAGTATTTCTTACTGTCTTTTAATTACATTAATTAATGCTTTAGAAGCGAAACATCGTCAGCATCAAATTTAAATTAAGCAAAGGCGAAAAGTAAATTGAAAAATTGCATATAAATGAGTTAGGGTATGTAAATTTTCAAAAACTTTGGAACTCTTCTTTGAGGATACCGCCTTTGGTATTCGTTTCTTGCTGCCAATGCACTATCATTACAAAGTCCATACAAAAAATGAATATCAGCGTATTCCTTACTTGTAAGTATATAACATGTTTTGACAACAAAGTGGTGACAAAACAACGGTTATTAAAACGATATTTGGTGTTATTAACATCACACAAATAACATTATCACCAGTAACACTGAAAACTTGACACTTAAGTAACACAAATTCAGTTTCCCGGGTAGCCATCATAGCCACCTAACTAGAATTGGCCATCAAAGGAGTTATAAAGATACCTTCGATTTATTTTTACGTTTGATAGTTAGCTTCTTAAAAAATGATTAGGGGTAGTTTTGTAAAGCATTTCAAACTTCATAAAAAGCCTTGAAACTGATGACGATGTACGTAATATTATGAATAGTGCCGATGCTATGGCAATTTTAAAAACAAAACATTATTTCTCGGAAGAGTCTAAGAGAAAATCAAAGATTTTAAATTTTTAATTTTTTTCTGTAAAAACTGCTTTATAACTTTTAAGCCATTGCCTATAGACAAAAAACGAATGAAACCAATTTTGTAGAAAATTTCATGCCCTATTGTGTAGCTTTAAGATATTTTAAGATAAAATTGATATTTTGATGACAGAGCCTTTTAAATGCAGAAGTGTAAAAAAATCTAGTAAGTGTTGTTATCTGCTTAGCATTTGATTTTAGAAAAAAGTTTGGTTGTGGCTATTTGCACCTACAGTAGTTACGAATAATTGGCACCAGGACTGTGGAGTCGGAGTTTAGGAGAAATTTCTGCTCAGTGGAGTCGGAGTCGGAAAAAATGTACCGACTCCGACTCCGACTCCGAGTACAACAAAAAATTGCGAGGTGGTCCTTTGCCGCAAAATTTAAACTCAATTTTTAAATAATTTTCTTATGTATATTATTTTTTTCCTATATTAAACACCATAAAATGTCTTAGTATTTAATTTGGTCGGAGTCGGAGTCGGAGTCGACTTTTTTTTCCCGACTCCGCAGCCCTGATTTGCACCTACAGTAGGTACGAATAATTGGCTATTTTCACCTACTGTATAGGCATATACCGCTTGTAACTGAGTTCTGGTACACCCCCTTTTTTACTTTAGTTTTAATTTTTAATAACCTCAAATAATTTTTGGACAAATATTTATTTGCCGTTACCTGCATAAATTGAATTTTATTATGTCAACAAGTGTCCGAAAAAGGTTTTTCGTACATTTTAATTAACATTTAGGTTACTTTAATCGGTTTTGAAGGTCGCAGACCATTTTTTGACCAATAACATATATTTGTGTTGAAAGGCTGCCTGCCTCAAAGACAAAATATTATAAAAACTTATTTAGATATCCTATTAATCGTAGTATTTTGTGCATAATTACAACAAATTATCATTAATTTTTTTAATTAAATATCTGTATTAGTTACAACTATAATTTGTTTTGTTGCACTTAGGCACAGTGTACTGCGATTAATAGGATATCTTAACAAGGTTTTATAATATTTTAAGTCTGTGAAGCAGCAATCCCACACAAATATAAGTTATTGAGATTGTTAAATTCGTCAGGAAATACTTTATTTAAACAAGTGCATGTACTACTGCATTTGCATTTGTCAAGAAACCGATTTGCAATCTTCAAAGCCGATTAAAGTAACCTAAATGGCAATTAAAATTTACAAAATCATTTATCGGACACTTGTTGACAAAATAAAATTCAATGTATGCAGGTCACGGCTCACTTAATAAAAAAAGAAATTATTGTTCAAAAATTATTTAAGGTTATTTAAATTAACCAAAGTCCAACACGGTAGAGGGACTTGTGACTAAACAAAAATAAAAAAGTAACCAAACCAGTGCAGTTGAATTCATAATTGCCTCCTCTTTCTAAGAATGTAAATATATATATAGGTGTTCCATTTGAATTAACAAAGTTAGGGCAATTTCCGGCGAAACCGAAAGTGAGATAATAGTGTACATATGTTCAAATATTCCGGTTATTTACACATATCATTATGTCTATAAGTTTATTTATGTACAATTAAAACTAAAGAAAAAAAGGAGGTGAACCAGGCCTTAGTTACATCTGGTATATACCTATAGGTACAGTAGGTGCAAATAGCCAATTATTCGTACCTACTGTAGGTGCAAATAGCCACAACTAAAAAGTTTTACTTAAAGTTTTTTCTTAGAAAAAGGTCCTCTACCACTTAAAATATTTGCACCGATAACAGGGCGTATATCGCGAAACCTTACCCAATAACAAATTACTTTTTGCATTTGCCACGATTCCAATTTCTTCTTCCAAATCAATTTCCACTGCATTCCATCATCGCGTACTCGATTCATCCTTTAACCTCTCTCGACATGTCTGCCATCAGCTTCTTTCCGATTCTTACGAGCCGTTTACGGTCGCAATTAATCTGAAACAAGTACACATTTTTTAATTTTTATTACACATAAAACCATAACGAGTAAAAATGGGCGTTCTGGCAACTTCCAACAGATGTTTAACCAAAAACGTGACAGTATTTAACGGCTTATTATCGCTATCAGGACGCAGCAATTTCTTATTAAAATTTCTGTTAATATTCGGCAACTTACATCTTAATTTATTCTCGATATTTTTATTTTGTAAATTCAAGTAATGTGATTAAACTTCGGATACCGGGAAGTCGAAACCCGTTCCGCGAGGATATGATATATACAACATTTATAATAAATTCAAAATATCATCTCGACACGTCATAATTTTATCTGTAAGCTTTTAAATTACTCGATATAATCTTGCGTGGTTGCATTAAGGCCAAGTGTATTCACGTTTTTAAGGATACGTGAACTATAAAAAGAAACCAATGATTTATTTGACCACGAAACAATAGAAAATTATTATTATATTTGATATTAAGCACGTTTATATACTGTACAAAAACATTTTGTTATGACCTGTCTGTAAGTAGATAGATTGGTAGTAGTTTTACGATTTTGCATGAAATAGAGCTTTCAAAAATATGTCAAAACCAGAAACGTTCAAATTTAATAAGAAATTTTCGGTATTTCAGTTAATTTACAAAGTATTTCTGGTTTAATTTGAACACTCTTTATACAAGACACAAAAGTTCTGTCTATATAGGGTGATTGATTAAGACCGGGACTTAAATATATATGAAGAGTGAAAAAGGGTGTGGATCTGAAATTTTGGTTATGGCCATAATGGCATAATCTGTTTATTGAAAATATTTTCAAGGTGGCGACACTTCCGGAAATACCGGAAGTTGACGTCTACTTTCTTATTTCAAATACAATGGTCAATTTTTTATTGCGTATTTGGATTTAAAAGGTTATTTTAGAGAGACTTTTATTAGCATTCCCTATACCTAAGTGCAGTCAAATTTAGATTTTTGGACTTTTTTGAAAATTTTTAATTTTCATCGTGATGCTTAATATTATCTAACGCCGCCATTTCTGAAGAAAAAACGCTTAAATTTAGACCATGCCTAGAAGAAACCTTGGAGTCCATCCTGGAATTTTTGCAATCGATGCATTACTTACAGGGTGTCCAAAATTTAATTTTCTTTTAATACAATTTCAGACCACTAAAACTCGTTTTTTTCAAATACAATGCCTAAACTTTTTTTTCATTTTCTAATGCAAAATTACATTCTGCATCCATCTGTATTAGCGTTTCCTATACCTATCTGCAACAATTTTCGAGTTATTAAGAATTTTTGATAAAGTTAAAAGTAATTGCAACATTTTTAAATAGTAAGCCTTGGAAATGACAATAAATTCCAATATTAATAACCGTAAACCTCTTTTATTGCGTTTGTCTGAAGTATCCATAAAAATGGAAAATCAAGAGTATTCAAACACGAATATTTTGAACTTATTTTATATTCATGGAGAATGTCACAAGATTATATGAAAGAACTTGCTGTATGACCAGACAGACATTTCAATGAATAGAATTAATTTTTTTGCAATTTACAAGAGTGAAATCTGCTAGTATTCGACCTAAGCGTGTGACAAATAATGAAATTAACGAAGTTAACATCCTATCCTGGGATATTTTAATGACCCTCCTCAGCGGTCAATTCGAAAACTCGAAAATTATTGCAGATAGGTAGAGGAAACGCTAATACAGATTGATGCAGAATGTAATTTTGCATAAGAAAATGAAAAAAAAAAAGTTTAGGCATTGTATTTGAAAAAAAACGAGTTTTAGTGGTCTGAAGTTGTATTAAAAGAAAATTAAATTTTGGACACCCTGTAAACAATGCATCGATTACAAAAATTCCAGGATGTACTCCAAGGTTTTGTTTGCGCTAGATAAAACATTTACTCCTCCACTGAATAATAAATTTAAACGAAGTAGTTTTCCTTAAATAATAATCTTGACAACTCAGGACTAAACAATTTTCACCCTGTATATTACATTATTGGTCTTAAAATGTCATATTAACTTAAATCCAAGACTCTGTCGCATAATTAATATATGAATATTGCCAAACAACAGCAAATTAATTGTTTTTAGTTATAAACGAATTACTATATATGTTGTATGCCTCAGGAGAACATTATTAAAGGTAAATTTCACTTTCAAATTTAATTAACGGACGGTAATTAGTTATTTACTCGTTACATGTATAGTTCCGTAGGTAAATAACCTCATATACTAACTTTATTCTCAGAAGGTAAATGATTTAATTTATTTTATTATCAATAAAACTTGTTGACTTAATATGATTAATTTTTTTCTGATTTATATAACGTGTTAATTTGGAAGTACCACTCAATCAATATTTTCAGTAGTAATATAACAAGTGCATTGAAAAGTATCGATAAGTTTTGGTAAATATGCCCGAATGCAAGTTGAGCTGAAAAAATCACGAGTGTTTGAAGTGCACGAGTGACTTTTTCTGATTCAACTTGCATAAGTGAATATTTGTCAAAAATTATAGATTATTTGCAATGCACGACTTATATTTTGTCAGAAAATTTCCTTCACCTAACCTAACCCTGTCAAGTTAAATGTATATTATGTCAAATTTTACAAGTACTGTCAGAGTGGTGCGTCAGGGATGTGGTTTAATCTATATTAAAGTAACGCTACTGGTCGCCGAAATTCGCCAAAAAATTATCAGGACTAAACTATTTAATTCCCTCTCTAAATTTATATTTTCGACCGATCACAAACTCAGATTTCTTAGAAACGACCAATAAACGCATGAAAATCTGTTAATTGCGAACAGGATATTATCAGTGTATGATTATGTTTATTGGTCGTTTCTAGAAAATCTGAGTTCGTTATTGGCCGAAAACGCAATTTTGACAGAAGGATCAACGTCTGACAGGGAAATGTAAAATTATTACCGTGTAATAATGCTCCTATTGGTAGTCTCTAGAAGATTTAAGATTAGTGATTGGTTGAAAACGCAAATTTGACAGCTGAAGGAAATAGGGATATCGAAGACTCAGAGGTGGAATGATAGTTAACTTATAAAAAAGTTTTCATATGCGTAGTAAAAATCTTAACTAAAAATATAAATATTATGCCTGGTTCCTGCAAGATCCTGCAAAACTGAAATACTTTATTTTCTAGTCGTCTTCATAACTTTGTTATTATTAACTGCACAAACTCAAAAGTTGGTACTCGCACATTAAGCAAAGCCCTTAATCGTTAGGTAGTTTTAAAATTGACAATTTCTATTTAGTTTTTGATATGCGATAGTCAACTTTTTTATTTCCTATAGACGCTGATTTCCTAATTTTTATGCCACCATGGTGCAAATTGGAGTTATTTTATAAATAACCTAGTAGTAATAACCTCTCTGTATAATTTTAAATAAACATTGCACAAATATTTCACAACTTTAACGCGTCCGACTTGAAAACTTTCGTCCGAACGTCTCCTCCATCTTGAATGTATAATTTTATGTTGATAAATTACCGTCATTATGATAAAGCAAAAACCACATTTTTAATATAACGTAATTAATTGTCATTAGCCTTAAAAAGTATCAATTTAAGTACGTACGCCTCTGCCAACTTACTTATCCAAATCAAAACAGAACATCGTAAACTTTCTCTAGTCGCCCACGGCGGTTTCGCTATGTTATTATTTCGAGTTATTTCAGTTTGTTTGCCATGCACAAACAAGAGCTCCTACCGTGTTAAACGTCGCTCATCCTCGATTTAATAATAGAAACTCTATTCAGAGCTGCGTCTTATCGAGTAATCATTTGGAATTATAACTTTAATTTAGTCGAAAAAAGTTACGAACGAGGAAGAGAAATAGACGGCATCAAAACCAATTTGTATGAAAATTAGACAATGGTGAACTAACAAACTTAAAAAAAATCTAGAATTTACTTCTGAGAATTTCCAAATACTTCGCCGTTTTTTTTTATTTTGTTCTGCATTACTTAATTACTAAATAGTATTGGAATGTGTCGTACTGTTTTATTAGTAAATTCCACATGTGTAGATTTGTTTTCATTAATTGTTATTCGCCATTTCCTGGTTCACAATATTAAATTATCGCCTGCTTGAAGTTTTTTAGTCATTTCTTCGATGATGCTAACCACCGTCAATACAGCAGTATCATCAGCAAAGGTGGCTTTGGTAACACAATCAATTTTTGGTGAAACCGCTGTATAGATTATTGGACCAAGAACATTCCTTTGCGGTACACCTGCCTTTAATTCTCTTATAGTAGAATATTCTTTATCTTTTTTGATTCTTTACAATTCCTTTGCGGTACACCTGCCTTTAATTCTCTTATAGTAGAATATTCTTTATCTTTTTTGATTCTTTACATTCTATCTGTTAGACATTATTTAATTATTTCTACCAATTGACAAAGAATGGTCACAAATTCTATTAATATAAATAGCAAAACGTTGCTATATTAAAAACCTGTGTATGTTATCTGATAACCTTAGCAATTTATTTAGGTTTTTTCTGAAATGTGTTGGTTATAAGTTATAAGACACTTTAAATCTAAAACACAGCAAAATCAACACAATTTACAAAAGCTAGAGGTAATTTTTCAAAGAAATTAACTAAATGTTAATCAAAATGTCTGTCCCAAAAGTGTTAAATTTGACACACACTCTAAGGCAAATAAATCTACTTTTTTTTTAAGACAAAATAATACTTTAACCCTTTGGGCCCCAGTGGGATATATAGATCCCAACGCATACTGAAATGCCCAGAGAGCCTTCTAAGTCCCGTTTTACATGGGAATGTGTTTTTAAGGGGTTTTTCAACTATTGGTGACGTATTCAAAACGTTTTTGCAAGCAGAGCACGTCGATTTACCACATAATTTGATTCAATAATTGTGCCTGGGATACATGTGCCCCAGAAGGGTTTTTGAGTGGGTTATATAATATATCCCAATGGTTTTTCCATTATGTGGAGAAAGAAGTTGACTGAAAAGCTGAACTTCAAAAAGTTGTTGATAATATAGACGATGTATCTTCACCAAATGAATTAGATTCGTTCTCTGGGAAGTCTTCTTTAGAAGCGGACCCATTCCACAACAGTGAAGAGTCCGACGAATCGTATATTTATTTTCCCATTCGGACATATATATCCCAATTAAAAATCCCACTGGGATATATTTGTCCCTATTCCTATTTGCTCTTGAAATGTAAAATTTTTCGTTTTTTCCAAAATATTTTATCATATTTATTGTTAAAAACCCATATTCTTCCCAAATAATCTGAAAACACAGAAAAAAAAATTGGGTCCCAAAGGGTTAAGCCTAAATTCCGTGCTATTAAAATTGGCACCGTATTATTTACTGCACAGGTGGATAAAAAATATTCGTTTAAAAAGCTTGAATTTATCTTGATCGGCCATTTAGACTTTCTTTAGAGTGTACAAGAGTAATTTGATATTAAATTTAACAACTAACTTTTCACCATGTAATCTGTTTTAGTAAAAAAAGCTGACTGGCTAGTTCTGCAACCAAAAGTGTTTTTTCTAAATGCATTTTATTGGTAGAACATGCAAATTTTGCTCGTCTTCGGCAGGTTTCATGTTTTTTTTTTTAGGAAGATGAAATCACCTAACTCACCTAAACTGGCCAATAAATTCCGTCTAAGCTAATTAAGTATTAATAATAGTTGCCTCCTGAGAATAATAATGGGTTGAGCACGCATCCTTGTTTTAAACCCTCTTCTATTTCAAACTCTTCCGATTTTTCTTTTTGGGTTCTTACAATATTTACCGTTTTTTCGTACATCGCTTTAATCATGTCGATAGTTTCTATTTATATTCCCTTTCTTCTTAGGCCCCGCCATACGTCTTTCGTTTTGATTTTATCGAATGCTTTTTCCAAGTCTATAAAACTTAAATGTATTTTCTTATTTTTCGTAAAGCTCTTTTCGAGTGTTTGTCTCAATATAAAGACTAGGTCTTGTCTACTCCTTCCTCTTCTGAAACCGTATTGGGATTCTGCTAGTGTGTTTTCTATTTTTTTTTTTAGTCTGCCCTCCATTACTCTTGCCAGTATTTCCCTGGTACACTCATTAATGTTATTCGTCTATAGTTAGAACAATCCCTTTTGAACCCTTTCTTCTATAAAAGTAGGATTATTCCAATTTGTGTTATAATGGTTTTAAAATTGACACCGTAGTAGTAAGAATCGGTTGTTCAACAAAATCTATGCCAGTTTCGAAACTTCCATGCCTTCATCATCAGATTATCTTCATATTTTATTGAATAATTGTCATTCTGTTTGCATTAGGAAGCACAACCAGAAGGTACGTTTAGTCAACTTATTTCAAATAACGCGAAAATATTTATTAACCTACTGGACGAAACCCGAACGATTTCTCGTGTGTACCAATATTAATTATTTTTTATATTAAACTCGGCATGAAGTCTACCAATTAAGAATTAATAGCAAACTAATTAACGTAATCGTTTCTACCGGTGTTTGCTTTGTAGTTTCCAACCCGAAATAATTGTCCTATCCGACTATACAAAACCGCCAGGAGCATGCAACTGTACACAGCACAAATCTGCTTTGAATAAGGCAGCTAAAACCGCGCACAAACATATCTTAAAACTGGCAAGAGTTTTTTATTCTATTTATTTAAAAACATGATTGGGCATGTTTTGTTAATAGCCTTAATACGACGCCTACCGGATTCTTTTATTCATGATTGACCGTCTCAAGTCTATCGACCGATTGAGCGCGTGTCGTTTCAATTTTAATCTCCTGGTTAATATGGGTCAACGCATGTAACTTTATATTTCTAATTACCGAAGTACAAGTATTACATTTTTTACTAGATACGATCCGGTATCGGTTAAATATAGAAAAATATGTAGGTTTGACTTGAGTAACTTTCACAAATTCAGTAATGAATAATAATCAACAAAAATAAGATTTATTAGTGTGGTTTTAATATGCAGGCTGAATCGAATTGGAAGTAAGTTGTATTGAAAATAGAACATCTGTTAAAAATCCGCAAAATTGCCAAACCTTTATCGCCAATTAATTAATTTGAAATGTATTTTGAATACCTGAAAACGTGTATACACAGTGGTCCACATAGAAGAGCTACTATTAGGATATTGTAAACGGTAAAAGCTACAAATTGTTCCTCTTTCTGAAACCTTTTTAGTGATGCTTTAATGTTTTAAGCTTTTAAGAAAGTTCCATGGCAAAAATGAAAATGGACTTTTTTTTTAAATCCTTAATAACTCGAGAGATTGATGGTACAAAAATATTTTTGGAGAAAACGTTGTAGATTGTTTTACACACCGTAAAATAAAAACCTTCGTTTGTTTCAATATTGTTTAAAATCTTAGATATATTACACACTTTTTTTTAAATGGAAACCATAGTTGGCTATGACCTAAATTTTTTTAAAATAATATAAGTTCAATGTATTGATTTTGCTCCAAACAAATAAAATTCATCAAAAAGTCCGCGTAAAGCTATAGAGTGCCATGAATTTAAACAATATTGAAACCATTGAATATTTCAATTTTACACTGCGTAAAAAAAATCGACAACTTTTAGCCCAAAAATATTTTTGTACCATACAATTAAGTGTAACCGAGTTTTAAAGATTTAAAATAAATGCCCATTTTGTTTTTTGTTTATTATCTAACGTGCCATGGGACTTTTTTAAGACATTAAAGTTGCTCTGAATAGGTCTCAGAAAGAAGAACAATTTTTCTAATTTATTAGACTTTTTCATAGCTGTTACCGTTTACGAGATCACAATAGTGGCCCTTCTATATTGACCACCCTGTATATAAAAATACAAAGTAATTTAGTTTTTTGATAAGACCAATGTTATTATAATTTCTTCTTTATAAATGTATATAATATCATTTTTGGGAAATTTTGTAAATTTAATAAATAAGACTACGTTAAAATAAAATCAAAATCAAAGTTGGTCAAAAAACTATTCCAAAAACAAAAGCTAACAGACTTGATAAAAAATTGATAATGGCATTAAAAGTCAATTGAAAATTGGTAACGAATAAGTGTAAACAGAAATTAAAGATGTTCATAAAAACCAACAAAAATATAAAAAGACAGTTTTTCAGAATTTTAGACGAACAGTTGCTATTTTTATTTTATTATTTGATTATATTTTATAATGATTTCTTGCAATAAATGTTACTGCAATGTAAAAAGTTAAACAGAGTGACATATTTACGACTTTGAAAACAAAATCCTGAAACCTTTTTGGAAATCAAATTTGACGCCTATGAGAAAACCCAAAAAAACAAAGTTACTGGGCTTTGCAAAGAATTGATACCATTAAATGCAGAATAAAAAAGCCCGCGAAGTTGTTTAAAGAGAAATTACATTTTTTTATCTATAACTAAGTTGTGACAAAAAAGTAAGTGTTTTAAATTTTTTTAGAATTAAAAAAAAAGCAACAAATGTTCTTTTCTGAAGTTATCTAGAACGTATAGTGTTTGTATAAATAATGTGTGGAAATTTTGAAATTGCTGTATGTAAAATTAAGTTACGGCTTAAACCAATAATGTCATGTCTCATAATTGTTAGAAAAAGAAATTACTTTGGGTTTTTTGATTAAATTCAAACAGATTTCTTACAATCGGCTTTCCTTTAATGTAAATAAAAACATTGTACACAAAATCTTTTTTATTTGTTTTTGTTTAATCCTAGCCAACTATGAGAAATAAGTAACCCATAAGAAATACAAAAGCCAATATAGAAATAAAATAGAATCTACGTAGCAAAACCCGATCACAGCTTTGACAGTTGATCAATAAAAATCCATAAAGAAGTTTGTTAAAAACAAAGCAGTTTCATGAGCAGAAAAATAGTTGTAAAGGATGGGAAAATATATGTTTCAGACAATTTGAATATTCATTTAAAAAACTGCAGATATCCGAAATATGTTTTAATATTGTTGATTAGCATAAATTTAGCAGCTATGCCAAATTTAAACATGCTTTTGTTTAATAATAAATTAAGATCTCAATAATTTCTTTGAACCTCAGAGTGTATAGAGATTACTACAAAAAACAAAAACTTTATTTTGCCTTGTCTGCTCATACTATATTTAAAACTTGAACGATAAGTCATCTTGATAAACTTTTAATGTATAAACTTGTACATCTAACAAACCATTATTTTACAGTTCATTAACCTATTTCTTGTTTGTTCCAGATAAATTCGCAGTGCCATGGGCTGACTTAACACTTTTCCATTAAAAAGTAAGTCAAACTCCATTTATTGTGTATCTTGTAACTGTTCCTATCTATAAATGATTTAACATGATCAGTAATTATTAGTAACAAGCGATGCATTGATCGAGAGAAAATTTATTACAGTAGTTGTAAACGGCTATCAGATGATAATTATCGGAAATACTTCGAATATTTAATATTGTTGAGGAATTGTTATTATATGCCAGCACAAAGCGAAAGCTATCTAGATGGTAAAATGTTATCCCCCGGTTAATTCGCACTCGGCAACATGAAATCGTGATTGATCGTCCTGAGGTCATCTGTAATATTTCAGTAGATAATTTTATTATTTCTTTTCGTTGTTGTAAACTTTGCACGTTGAGCCGCAGATATATTGACCGTGAAGATGGACTCAATATAATCGTAACGTAAAAGTAAAGACTCTTAATACATTAAGCGCATTTTTGCCTGGTTTAGTTCCAATAAAACTTGAATGTTTTTTAAAGACAATTAATAAGTAAATTATCTACATGAAAATTTAAAGAAATATGTTCCTCAAAACAAATTGACTTGCTCGTGTTTAAAATTCAGCTAAAAGGAACGACAAAAACAAACACCCTGTGTATTAAATTAAAACTTTAATTATACAACGTCATTCTAAAAGTCTGCAACAAATGGAAAAAGTTTTTATTATTAATTTCTCAAAAAAAATTATTCTTGATAAAGGTTGGTGCATGATCTAAAACTAATTATAAGATGAAGAAAAATTCGATAAAAAGTCATAGGACACTAGATTTTAACGATTTTTGATATATTATACTACGAACTTCAACTTCACAATCAAATTAAATGGAATGTATGCTAACTATACATGTACTACCCGCCTCGAATACAAATTGCACAGTTATTTTAAACACAATCACTTCTGAAACAGTATTAATTTTATGGCCAATAATCGTTAAGGAATTAATACAGCAAATAATCGATTATTTATTTAACAAACCTGAACATCAGTTTATAGCGACCCAGCTGACATGCAATTAATAAATAATAACTGAGAGTCTTGTTGTATAACAAATGTTGTTTCTAATAAACATTAAACTTATGTTGGCGACCTGAATATTTGCGATTATTTTAATAAAAATAAACGATTTTAGAAAACCAATAACATTTTACAGCTTTGAAACTATTTTTCCGTTTTGATATGTTATTCGTCTCGACTTTTCATGTGTTAGCTTTTTTCTGAAATTGTTATACTTCACAACTGTACAGGGTGGGCAAATTTCGATGTTTTTATAGGGAATCTCAGTAATTATAAGAGTTATGGAAAAACGGAGCCCTTTACTCGATCTATTTTAACGAGAAAAAGTAAATGGTGAAAACTAAAATTGGTTATCGTCTTTTGTTTTCTAGTTATCGCAGATAACTCGATTTTTCGACTTTTGGTTTTATGACTATATCTCACTTGTGCATGAAAATAAAGCAAAATAATTTTGACGTTCTACAGGCACTTTTTTGATAAAAATGCGGTGGCGTAGACAATTAAAAAAAAAATTAAATTCGAGTTGTGACATAAAGTTGTATTTTTTTAAATAGAACCCATAGTTGGTTGTAGCATCACGAGAAAGAGGATTTTTTCCCCATACCAATAATATATATCATGTGGGGTCGATTTATTCATTTTCCTTAAATTATAGCAAAAATTAGGTAATTTTTCGTATTTTATTTTTTTTTTCTATTAGTAGACTCATGTCATTGAGTATATACCTGGTAAAACAAACTGTCATTCTGTTGTTTTAACGATAATTTGACAGAAACAATCACGTTTAATTGTTGATTGTTTTTATTTTTGTATCTTAAAAACACGAAATGGCTTACAAATATTACGAAAAGTATGATATGTTAGAAAGTTTTATTCAAAGTAATAATAATTCTGAAGCTGCAGGTGGAACATGTTTTATTGGTTACCCAAAAAGAAGACAACCTAATAAATCTATTTTTGGAAGAATAAAACAAAATCTTATTTTGGGGACGCATTAAAGACATTTCATATAAAAATACTAATAATAATAATATGAAATATAATATAAATGAAGAAAATTTTATGCAGTATTAATTCTATTTCTATTATTCATATTTACAACGCAGTTCAGAGTGTTCAACTCGATGTGAATTATGTGTTGAAAATTCAATGTAAATATTATTTTTGAATTATCTTCTAGTGTCTAGTCTGTATTATTTTATCCCTGCTTTTTTAAAAATTTATTTTCATCAAAAAAGTGCCTGTAGAAAGTCAAAATTATTATTTTTTATTTTCATAAACAAGCGAGATATAGTCATAAAACGAAAAGTTGAATAATCGAGTTATCGATGATAACTCGAAAACAAAAGACGATAACCAATTTTAGTTTTGACCATTAACTTTTTCTTGAAAAAAGAGATCGAAGATGCGCGGTCCGTTTTTTGATACTTCTTATAGTTAGCGAGATTCCCTATAAAAACATCGAAATTTGCCCACCCTGTAGAGCTTTCAAACAATTTTTCCGTTTTGATGTGTTATTCCTCTCGACTTTTCATGTGTTAGTTTTGTTCTAAAATTGTTATACTCCACAACTGCACTTGAAAACTTGTTTTAAAGAAGACGCCGACAAAAATGTAGGTAATTTTCAAAATGCTAGTATTTAATTGCGTAAAGAGCACGTCTTTTTATAAACATGATTCATAAACCTGCAGTATATGTACTGTAATAAATTATTTCGTTGCGCAATCAGCAACAACTTTTCACACTTAACTTTTAATCGTAGCAATTAATCAAGTTTATTAATCTCAAATATGCTTAGCCTCATCTCATTCTTATACCACTTATTAAAACCATATCTTTATTAACTTTGTTACATAGTGGTAGCTTAATTAAATATTCCCATACGAAATGACACGGTGGTAATGCACGGCACTCTGTTTTCTACCTATTACGTTACATCGGTTTCTTAATAGATTACCTCGGGGTTTCGATACGCGTCAATCAACTAGGTAATATTTTAGCCAGTTCGTTATCAATGTGTTTTATTACTTTTTGAAGCATTAAAATTCACGGCGCGTTTAATATTTCCTGGTCAGCGGAAAGAAATCACGGTCTTTGGTGAATCGTGAGACTTGTTAGTTTCGTGGCGTATTAATTACAAAGTACCTTGTAATGTTGCATTTTTGTACGAGCAAATACCAATGCTAGCGTAGGTTAATACAATCAAAATCATTATGTTCTCATGTAGAAAATGGCTAACGGGAAACTAATTCGATTTCGTCGAGAATTTAATACTTATTCCGAGGGAGATTTTTCTTTATCGTTCACTTACTCAGGAAAAACAATTTATGAGTTTTTCGATTGTTAAAAATTCCTTTATACTTCAAAAAAACGTAAAAACAGAACATTTGGGCAAAAAAATTACAGCAAATTAACAGACTTATATGCAGCCTTAATTTGTGAGTAACTATTTGAAAAAAAAGTTTGATCAATACGCTTAAGATTGGAGCCAATATAATTATAACTCAATGAAGAACGAAATCACAGCTCACACACAGACCCAATAGAAGCTTTTAAACACAAAATGTCATGTATAAATAGAGAGAAACGTAATATTTTAGACACAAATTTAAAGATGCTATTTTAATAATTAATTAATTAATTAACTTACAAGCAAGAGTCACGATATATTGTCGCTGGGATCTTATCATGGTTGTGTTTATTGCATCAAGAACATCAAAACTAAATGTTTTGCAGAGTTATACGTGCCACTGGCAATTTTTTTCGGAAAAAAGGGGAAAAACTGAAAAGTTTAATAATAAAGGTAATTTTTGCGATCGCGTTGGCCATGAAAGCGTCAGAGATAAAATCGAAATTGTCCTGTTTACCAATGCACGCATCCTTTCCAAGTAAAACGGTGCAAAGTTTTTGAAAAAATCTTAAACGGTTCCGGAGAAAAACGAGAACAACGAGGCCTTTGTAAAAACGGTTTTCCCTATGTTAAACGCCTATGCAAGTCAGGGTTCCGTTTTTGACGTTTTTCTTCGAAACCGTTTGACATTTTTTCAAAAACCTTGCACCATTTTACTTGCAAAGGATGCGCGCATTGGTAAACAGAAGAATTTTGATATTGTCTCTGACGGTTTCATGGCCAACGCGATTGCAAAAATTACCTTTTTATACCAATTTTTCAGATTTTCCCCTATTTTTCCGAAAGAAATGGCCAGTGGCAGGTATAACTCTGGAAAACATTTAGTTTTGATGTCCTTGGTGCAATAAACACAGCCTTAATCAAATTTTAGCGTGTCCCTCCCTTGTCAGTAGATAGTTATATTAAGGGAAAGTTTTAATTTTTATATATTCATATACGTAAGTTATAAAATGTAAACAGCATTTGCAAAAACGCTAAAAAAATTACATTAATATATATAATATTAATAATATAAAATCTCTCAACTTTGTAAAATTTTTTATGCATTGTATTTTTAATAGAGGTATTTTTTACAAGGAGACGTATAACAAGTAATAAATTTTATCTTCAACTAAACGTTTAGCATAATTTTAAATAACGTACGAGATAAGTTGATTTATTAAAAGATAAATATGAAATGCACACGCCATAATTATAATTGTAAAACCACACCACATGCCATATGTTCGTTGTGCAGAATTAATTTGTCTGATAATGTGATTAAAATTAAGTCTTCTGCATCTAACTGTGTTGTATCTATTCTCATAACAGCATAAAAATAATTAATATCTGCCTGGGGAATCAGCAGTTTTAATAAATTTTGCGCAATAAATATGTAGTCCGTAATAATAATCTAAATTAACAAACGGCCGCCTAATACGAGAGCATCTAGAAGCTGACAGAGCAAGACCGACCTACCTAATTTAGCTTGCCGCGCTAAGAAAAATCCACCGAACCGCGGTTAAATCGGTAAATTAACTACCATCTACATCGGCAAACAGACGCTTTCTATCAATAAGAATTGTGGCCCCGATCCGGTCGCCTTGAGACACCCCACAGCGAGACAAATCGCATCCAACTATTGACACTATTTTGTTTGCAAAACGCTGGAATTTGTGATACACTGCAATCAATATTTGTAAAAAATTAAGTATATTAACAGTCCTAAGAAACGAAGCAGAGACAATCAAAAACTGACAGACAATCAGTCTAACACGAGAAAAAAATTGATTCGGTAATGAAAATCAAGTTTTGGAATTCCGTTAGTTTATTTATCTGAAGCTACGATCTATCTTTTATCTATAAGATAGATAAATAACAAGAAGTATTATTTTCAATAAACTTGATTGTACTCGCCTCCTCGTTCAATTTTGAAACTGGTTTTCAATTTCTATAAGAAATACTTGAAACAAAGATAAGTTATTGATTCATATTAATAAACAAATCACGAAAATAATCAAATAATGCAGGCTTTATTTTTCTTATAATTCTACGAACACCAAAAATAAAAACAAGATCCAATTCGTCAATGAAAATCAAGTTTTGGTTTCGCAACTCTATCCCTCTGAAGCACCAAGTTTCTTATCTTTAAATAACCCGAAGAATACTTTCCACTAAAAATCAAACACTATAACACAGATCTACTACTAGTTTTTGTTAATTTATTATTCAATTAACCCAAACTTTCTCATGCCGTTGGTCGCTTATAATCACGTAACACTGTGAAATAATAACTCAACACACATACAACAAGCTAAGCCTGAATGCAAATTAACTGGCTAATATTCAGATATGCAAAGTTTTTATCAAACTATACAGGGTGTCCCAGATTACATTTCCAGCATGGGGATCTCGCTTATTATAAGAGATACAGGTTTGCTTAAATTAGATGAATTGTGGTATGAGAGGTGGCACAATCAATTTTTAAAAGTACAAAATTCCTCGTGCTTCAGATGTAGCAAAAAATAAGAAAATGTCGAATTTCTTTTTTCTCTCATAACTTTTTTGTCGTAATCATTAGAACAATTTTATTTGTACTTTCTTAAGGCACTTTTTAATGGAGAATGTAACTGTTATTTTAGATTATTTTTAACACCTACCATTTTCGAGATATTACCCCTAACTTCATTTTTTCTTATGGCCCGGGAAGTTGGCTATGGAATAGTTGAATGTGCTTTTTTTTCCTCTTTACAATGAGATATTACTTGCTACATTTATTTTTATAAATAAGTCACAAAATCAAGAAAAATCGTATTTTACCTATCACTTATCAAGCTATCTATAATAATAAAAACAAAAAACAACTAATTATGTGTCAAATGACAGTTACCATTTGTCTGCGGTATCATTTATTAGAATTTTATATTATTGTTGTATAATTCGATAGTCTTTGTAGCAAATTTGTTATCATATAATTATGAGCACATTTACAACTAATTAAAAATTGTATATGTTGAAATGCCACATTATTTACAATAGAAACTGTGTAAAATAAATAATTCTAATTAATTATTGATTTGTTTTGGATTTTTGGTTGGTTTGTCGAAAAAACCATATACTTTTAAATTTATTTCCAAATTTTTGTAATTACGCATCCTTCGTTGCCTTTTCTCGGGATATAGCTCTAATTATATTCGCTCAGCTTCTTCACAGTTTTTATGGCAAAGAATGTAGCATCTCAACACGTCAAATTAATTGCTATTTTTAAATGTTGCTATCATTATAACAATTACTACAAAGACTCTCAAATTACACAACAATACTATTAAATTCTCATAAATGATACCGCAGACAAATAGTAACTGTTATTTGACACTTAATTAGTTGTTTTTTGTTTTTATTTTCATAGATAACTTGATAAGTGTTGGGTAAAATACGATTTTTCTTGATTTTGTGACTTATTTATAAAAATAAATGTAGCAAGTAATATCTCATTGTAAAGAGAAAAAAAAAGCACATTCAACTATTCCATAGCCAACTTCGCGGGCCATAAGAAAAAATGAAGTTAGGGGTAATATCTCGAAAATGGTAGGTGTTAAAAATAATCTAAAACAACAGTTACATTCTCCATTAAAAAGTGCCTTAAGAAAGTACAAACAAAATTGTTCTAATGATTACGACAAAAAAGTTATGAGAGAAAAAAGAAATTGGACATTTTCATATTTTTTCTACATCTGAAGCACGAGAAATTTTGTACTTTTAAAAATTGTTTGTAGCTCCTCTAATACCAAAGAATAATTCATCTAATTTAAACAAACCTGTATCTCTTATAATAAGCGAGATCCCCATGCTGGAAATGTAATCTGGGACACCCTGTATAATGGCCGAAGGAACACACCAATCTCAAACTTGAAATCTAGGCTAGTTCTGAAACCTAAACTGTGTTATATACCTTCAAGTTGGGTACGGTACACTATGACCATTGTATTTGTGGAACATTGTAATTTATTTCCCATTATTGCGATAGACAATAAAGTCGTAGCTTTCAGTGGGCCATGCAAGGAATTCCTAAATCAACTTGGAAAGTTTAAGATCCTAAAGTGATAGAAAAATTCTCTAGGAACGCATTGTATTGTTTTACCGAAAAGATTTCATAGTTGATTAAAAATTTATTATAAATAATCGTTCACAGAAAGAGTATCGTGGCACAAAGCAGGTGAAATACACGTAATTTTTGAAAAATAGTTGGCCCACATACAAAAGGAAATACCGAAGGCACAAACATTGTTTTAGAAATGCTGTCGTTTGGTCACGCGTTTGCTAAGACAATAACAACAGATTTTTGTGTTAATATACAGGGTGCGCCATTAGTGCGATAAAGTCCATTATTGCCCTTAATGTCAACTTAATAAAAAAAAGTTTTTAATGAAACTTATAGTATTTCTACACGTGCATGTTTTAAAATTAGTTTCAAGTATACAGGGTGTTTCATAAAAGTGGGGCGTCACTAAAGGTATTTTTTTTAAATTGAACACCCAGTATATTTTTGCATAATCGAATTCAGCAAGAAAATCTCCATATGACAGTATTTTGTTTTTTCATTTTTTTGCGACGTTGCCAATTTATCTTAAAAAATCTTTGAATTTCCAGAAAAACAGGGTACAATACTTGTCAAGAGCACAACCTTATGAATAATAATTGGCATATGATATTTTGTACATACAAAGTCAAAAGGTGTAGTCACAGTCTAAATACATCAAAATTAATTTATATTATACAGGGTGTTTCTTATAGATGTGCCAACTTCCCAATTTTCAAACATCAATAACTTTATTTTTTCAAATGGAACACCCTGTATATTATTACGTCATTTTGTTGCATTTTTGTTTTTCTTCAACTTTTTTTAATACTTACCTATACCTAAAATGAATATTTTCTGAGATATTTACATTTTACTTATTCTTATAAGCGTTGTGTGAGAATCTCCTAGTTTTCTCGGAGTAGGCCCCGACTTTGACAATAGAAACAATAATTTCTGTAGTAACAAATGTCAGAGTTAATTGCTGTCAATTGTTAAAACATAAATAAATGAGTATAACATATTTAATAGGAATTTTCCAAAAAAAGAATTGATTGATGCGGTCTATGTTCAGGGTGGCGTATTTTCGATGCCCATACAGGGGGGGTATCTCGGTTATTATCAGAGATAGAAAAAAACTAAGTACGTAGTCTCGATTTCTTTTTTCGAGAGGAATTTATTGTCGTAAACAGATTTTTGATCTTTTTTAATTTTCGAAATATAGTTTTTTTTTTAATCTCTGATAATTACCGAAATACCCCCCCTGTATGGGCATCGAAAGTACGCCACCCTGAACATAGACCGTATCAATGAATTCTTTTTTGGAAAATTCATATTAAATATGTTATACTCATTTATTTATGTTTTAACAATTGACAGCAATTAACTCTGACATTTGTTACTACAGAAATTATTGTTTCTATTGACAAAGTCGGGGCCTACTCCGAGAAAACTAGGAAATTCTTACACAACGCTTATAAGAATAAGTAAAATGTAAATATCTCAGAAAATATTCATTTTAGGTATAGGTAAGTATTAAGAAAAGTTGAAGAAAAACAAAAATGCAACAAAATGACGTAATAATATACAGGGTGTTCCATTTAAAAAAATAAAGTTATTGATGTTTGAAAATTGGGAAGTTGGCACATCTATAAGAAACACCCTGTATAATATAAATTAATTTTGATGTATTTAGACTGTGACTACACCTTTTGACTTTGTATGTGCAAAATATCATTTGCCAATTATTATTCATAACGTTGTGCTCTTGACAAGTATTGTACCCTGTTTTTCTGGAAATTCAAAGATTTTTTAAGATAAATTGGCAACGTCGCAAAACAATGAAAAAAACAAAATACTGTCATATGGAGATTTTCTTGCTGAATTCGATTATGCAAAAATATACTGGGTGTTCAATTTAAAAAAAATACCTTTAGTGACGCTCCACTTTTATGAAACACCCTGTATACTTGAAACTAATTTTAAAACATGCACGTGTAGAAATACTATAAGTTTCATTAAAAACTTTTTTTTATTAAGTTGACATTAAGGGCAATAATGGACTTTATCGCACTAATGGCGCACCCTGTATATGTGTTTGTGTTGTATCGGGGCCTTCCTTATACTAGCTAGAATAACGAAGGCGCCGGTTGTATCTGTACAAATACATACATGACAATAATACACCATATAACGAACGTGCGTAACTTTTTTACTATAGAAGTCAGAAAGTCGGTGGAATGAGCAAAGTTAAGCAGACAACAAAACAAATAAATGCTGTTTAAAAAATTGACAAGCGTTATCAACTTTCTAAGAAAATTACAAAAAACTGAAAAGTGGCAACATTTTTGCACACCAATATCTGTGTAACTATGACATAAAAAAAAAGTTGTGAATAACTAGATTTTTTAAACCATCACTCGATGTCTATTTCCTTTAATGTCGAGTGCAATTCAATTTTTATCGTGCCGTTGCTTACACTAGAAAATTAATTATGTTCCAGTAATCGTTTTGATTGACCTCGCTTTTGTTTCACAATAAAACATTTGCCTCCTTCGTTTTGCTCATTACATTGTAATATGCAATTTGTCCTTTTGTATGTCGTAATCGATCTCCGCGGAAAGCAACACCTATTTCTAAATTTATTATTATGATTATGAATCATGTGCCGCGGCAGCTGTGCGGTTAAGAAGCCATAATTACCGTGATTTCTAATTATTATTTAATTACGAACTTCACCTCAACGTTAAATTTAATACTTGCAAATTTGCGTATCACCGTAAAGTTTATGAATTTTCATGTGCATTGTCATAATTTATTAGTGAAACGCGGTAATAAACCGAATCTGTTTTGTTAGAGGCAGTAAAGAAATTAGTCGCTATCCTTATACGGTTCTAAATTGTCACAATCACAATTAAGATTTAAGTTTTATTAACAATTACGAGTCTCATAATGTCTTCTTTAAATATTGTCGTCTAATTACTACAAGAGACATTTAAATGAAAACCGCAAATTAATTTTTACTAAGTGTTTATTACATTATTAAATATTGCGAAAAAAATTCAGGAGGTAATTCCTTATCGGAAATTAAGGGGGGCTTTTATATAATTTTTTTCCCTTAGACGTCTTCTTTCGGAGTTACAACCCCCTAAAGAGGAGCATCAAAATTAGGTTTTTATTTTATTTCTTAAATTCGGAAAAATGTAGGAGAATGATATTGGGTAAGATGTTTTTCGCTTATTAAAAGGTTTCCCATCATAGTTATATTTTTAATCAGCTTCCACCTTCACAAGGAGCGGAAAAGTGCATCCACCCCTGTTTTTTTTTTTTTTATCAGAACTTACGGGGTTGTAACTCGGAAAGGAGACGTCTAAGGGAAAAAAGTGATATAAAAGCTCCCGTTAATTTTCGATCAGGAATTACCTCTTGAATTTTTCGCAATATTTAAGAAACACCCTGTATATACGTTATACGTGCAATTATACATGTGTTTTTCTGCATCCGTCCAGAAAATCAGTTGTTTCCAATTAATTTTTAGGCTGGAAAATACATCTTTACTGGCCTAGACCGGAAACTGGTTGCCATGGTAATGAGTTGTCTTTACCAGCCTAGGCCGGAAAGTAGCTGGTTGCCATGGTGATGAGTTGTTTTGTTTGCGCTGTCAAACAAGCGTCATTATACCACCTAGCGAGTTTTTACCTGTTGTTAATTTATTGTTTCATTATGGATGGCGATGACAATGATTTTGGTGTCAGTGCCGGACGCAGAAAAAAAAATACAAAACATACCCGTAAAGTGTCTTTACTGGACTATGCTTTCAGGACTCGCCTACGGCTCGTCCAAAAATTGCCTATACGTCCAGTGAAGTACCACTTTCCGGTCTGGTTACGTAAATAACTATTATTTTTCAACGCAATCATCTCCGAGGACAATGTATTTGCCCCAACGGTGCACTAAAGCGTGATTAGTCTGTAAAAAAAACTTCAGAGAGCAATCATAAATCAATTTTTTAACGTTTTCCTCGTTTTGAAATTATATGCCAACAACATGCTCATTGAGAGCTGCAAAATGTGCTAGGTCGGGGGAACGAGTTCGATATGGAAGCCCTTTACTATTGTACAATCGTGTCCCTAATGTTATAAGAAGTAATCCTATTGGACAGGACATAGAAGAACGATCGATGGAAAACAATAAAATGTGCTGCATTTAACAAAAATGCAAGACAATAACGTTCAACGTATATTACTGTATTGCATGTAGACTGTATGGAAAAATGGCACAAACAAATGTTACACTTAAATAATCTTTTATTTTACACGCCACCTGCCATGATCCCCAAATTGGGACTTTTTATAAAAACCAATTTTTTTAAACCGGAAGTGTTTTATTTCGTTAAAATGATGTACCAATGCTATTCTTCCATAAAAATGAAGACAAAAATTGTAAAAAGAACGAAAAAAGGTTATGGGTTAAAGCAGGTGCCGGAGGTGCAAGGGGTGCTTTGCACCCGGGCACGTCAATCAAGGGGCGCATGCATCGATCTAAAATTTATATGTTTTTATGCAAAAGCGAAAGGAGGCCGAAGGAATGCAGCGGGGTTTTCCTTAAAAATAATTTGCTTCAATCCGATACGAGCTGAACAAAAGGAATAAGCACTTAGCACTCAGGGTGACCAGGTGAGTTGTAGCTTGAATCGCCAATAAAAGAAAAGTGTTAATTAATTTATTGTCAATCTAAATTTCATTCGTAGACTTATCGCCATCTAAGGGAAATTTATGTACAAAAGTTCCCGATATTTCAACAGGCTTCTGAACTCCGAACCTACGTTTACTACTACGTAATAGTAAAATGACAATGTCAATTTTCATTTATAAAATAATACTAACTTATCTCTTCTCTCTATCGAATGTTGCCAATTGTACATATTTTATCCGTGACATTAACAATATGGATTTAGGGGGCCAGAAATGAGTTAGCACCTCTGCGATTAATACCAACGGCCACTGGGTTAAAGAGAAATCCGTTGTAAGTAGATAATATATAGACAATCTTAGGTATATTGTGATTAACTCACTAACATTTCTTTGAGTTAAGCGATTACCGTGATACAGATCAACATTTTTGTTTTGTTTTTAATGGTTATCATAGTTGCTTGGTGCTAGTGCCTTATATTAATGATTTTTTTGGATAAATTAAAGAGATAACTTAATTGCAAGTATTTGTACAACGCTTACTCCGCACCGATAAAATACCGAATTAATAATCCCAATAAAAAGGTAATGGATGCTATAATCATTTATGGAAATGTTTACAATTATTTTTAGCATTTCTTCAAAGGATGTGAGAAATGTAACAAGACTAGTGAAACGGGTAAACTTCTCAATAAAACGCGAAGAATATGCAGAGATATAGTAACCTATAAAACAGGTGCAGCGGCCATTTAAGATCAGATTTCCTTATCTCGAGAAGAGATATAATGCATGCGGAGAGCACGGTGACTTGGCAGGGCAGTTCCTATTACAGGTCGCCTCGGACTCTCGGGCGCTATCACTGATTGTAATAATGACCAGAAGTGGGCGCTCGTGCATAATGGACGTTGTTTAAATCTTAATATAGGACGCTAAACATTTTTACGACTGTTAAAACCATATGTAAACCGGATGGACGAGAATGGCCGCGTCTAATGGGGAAGAAAATGTTGCAGGCAATTTGTTTGTTTTAAAAAATGCTCACACGTGCTCGGTATATAATTTTGTTCAATTATTTTTGTGCGCAGCTTTCATGCATGTAACGGATTAAAGTTTTATCTCGTAATTCACTGTTTCCGCGGTAAACGTTTTTGAGGCAGTTTTATTTAGTTTTCAAGTGCTGACACAATTGCTGTTATAAATTAGCATTAGACGTAATTTATTGGTCAGGTTTGGTGTGTTAAATGTTCTCGTCTTCTTGAAGAAAAAAAAATGCATGAACAGGCGCTCCGAAGAAGAGCAAAATTTGCATGACACGTTGTACCAATAAAATGCTTTTAGAAAAAACAAATTAAAGCTGAATAACTGGTCTGTCTGTCTGTTTTTCCCCATTAAACAGTTAAAAGTACGGTGTTAACTTCAATAAAAACAATTACACGAGATTTATAGTCCCACTTAATAAGTTACTTAAGAATTGTGTTATTTTGTCTAAAACAATTATGTCTCTTTAACCTTCGAGCGGGCGCGCAGTGATAAAATGTATACCTTTTTAAGATTTTTGGCGATAACTTTTTTTTTAGAGTTCCCGGCGCCTCTAACCCAAATGTATTCCTAAAACAATGTTTTTGCTATATATAATAATAATAATAACAATAATAATAATAATATTAATAATAATAATTTATTAGTCTTTGAGAAAACTTTTTGATTTTATTACTTATTTTGTTATTATATTTATGTTTATGAATTTGTTATGTTACAATTTGAATTTGGAATATATTTTGATTATTTTTGCAAATAAAACTACGTACCTATTACATGGACAACTGAAATTTTTATTTTTGCACAATCAAAAGAATATGAAATTACATAAAAAAATGAATGCCCTTATGACCTAGGTATGCCACAACTATTCAACAATAAATAATAAACAAAAATAAGGCCCTCGGAACCGACAAAATATATTAAATCACCAAAATACATGCAAATAACGCACGAGATAAAAAATATCCTGCGCGCCTGGTGATGTTATAATTTTAGTCGCGCCCGAAGGTTAAAGTTTTAAAAAAGTTTCCTAGGGTATACCCTCCACATCTTTTATGTAAAAAAAATCAAATATTTATTTATAGGCCTAATTGTTTGTAGAAGTGTTAAACAACGTTTAAGGTCTCCACAGACCGACGCGGTGGCGGTGGCAGTGGCGGTCAGATTTAACCTTAGTGAGTGAGTGAGTGAGATCGTGCGTCCCACTTGTTCCTAAGGTTACATCTGACCGCCACCGCGTCGGTCTGTGGAGACCTTATACAATGCGTAACGCGTTATTTTGTTTAAAAACCGTTAAAAAATATTCTTTATAGATGTTTAAAGTTCTTAACAGCTCTCCGGCCCTTTACTAAAGTATATCGATCCTATGGTGGGGGTTTTTATCCCCCTGACCCCCCTGCTTACGCCGCTGATGGGCAATATTCTGTTGTTTGCGTCAGGGCGCGATCTAGTCTGTCGACGGCCCTGCTTACACTAACCCCAAAATGGTTTTATTGGTCTAAAAAAATTATAAATTATCTACTTTAGGGTAACCGTTAATTTCTTACTTACTTGGAACATACATTTTGTTTAATATTTAATCAATTTCGATAATTTTTATTAAGAAAAATACCTCTGAGTTAAGTGAATCTGTTAAAATAATTGTGTTAAATTTTCCGTATTTTGAAATGTCTAATAATTTACACATTTTCATGAAAAACCCAGATAAATTTCTTAAGTCAGTGATTCTCAACCTGTGGGGAGTATACCCTAGGGGAGGGGGCGAAATATGTGAAGGGAGGGGACGCTAAAAAATAGAAATTGATATCAAAACTATTCATTAAAGCAACAAAAACACAATAACATATCATAGATTGTAAAAATGAGAGCAGTCGAACATAATATAAAAGGTTTTAACAAAATAAGGTATAGGTACAAACAAAAACACAGATTTTAAAAGTATTAAAATCAGTCAGAAGACGGTTGAGAAATAAAAACAGGGTTTTGGTAGAACAAAACAATTAGAAGGGGACGCCAAAAGTGATACGGTAAAGGGGGGTGCAATAAAGTTTGATATGGAAAAGGGGGTCGCAAAGACAAAAAGGTTGAGAAACACTGGTTAAACTTAATAAACAACAAAGAAAAATATCTTTAATTCAATGATATTGTGTCATATCGATAGATTTTGTCTCGGTTCTTTGTTATTTGCAATTTATTTCAAAAAATTTGGTAGCTATTGCAATACCGCATCTGTCCATTATTGGTATTAAATAATTGTGCTGATTGCAATAGTTTTAATGTGCTTTAATACCAATAGCCATTATTTTAAACAAAATTATGACGAAATCTAAAAATCATCTATTGCTGCTGCTGTACCAATGCCAATTAGATTAAACAAACTCACAACAGTTTGGAGGTGATTAACTTCAAAATTACATTCCCATTTGATTCGACTCAACCGGGGTTAATAAGGCCAGATGTAATCTCGGCACAAATCCCCAAATAGCGGGTGTCATTAATACATTATCGTTAATCCCTGTAGTAAACTGGCCACAAGTGATAGGGTAGAATGTTATTCTACTTGTTTTTCGATTGATAATTACATTTCAGAACATGCAGAATTTCCTCCCGAGATATGGGCTGAAATGAATGCATCCTTAAATATGACGACCAATGCATGCGAATCGTTTCATTCCCATCTAAACAATTCTTTCAATAGTAGCCACCCTCCTTATTCGTATTTGTAGATGTATTATTAAAATTTTAAGTAGAAATATATACTCCTATTAAAATAAACAGTATTAATACCCCATATAACTACCAGAACGCGAAGTCTAAAAAACGCTTAATATATCTAAGAAACCACATTTCAAATTATCAGAATGGTAGCATTAGCGATTTACAATTTGTAAAGTTAGTTTCGCATTATTATTCTAATATGTAATATGTACCTACTGATTAATAAATTTTTTGCTCTGAAATAATAAAGTTTTTAATTAAATAATTTACTCTTATTACATTTAAATAAAAATAAAAATAAAAATAAATAAAAAATATTTTAGAAATCAATCTAAGCATTATTGTGTATGGTTGTGCCGAGTTTACTATATCACCTGTTCAGCAAAATTTTATGATGTGCCCAGATTACTATACTTTTAATCTTTCTACCAGACTTTGTGCCGAGTTTACAATCGCCCGTTAATAATTGCAAATTTCTCGTAGAACATTGCTTTTTACAAAGAAAATAG
This sequence comes from Elmis aenea, assembly GCA_947652605.1. Classification (NCBI taxonomy): domain Eukaryota; kingdom Metazoa; phylum Arthropoda; class Insecta; order Coleoptera; family Elmidae; genus Elmis; species Elmis aenea. Next base: position 52,246,220 of record OX393580.1, on the reverse strand, counting down.
ACCACTGTTTACCTTAATTGCAGGTAAATTTAGCTGCAGGTAGTTCTGCGTACATGGACTGTAAAATGCAGACCACAATCTACTGTTAGAAAGTGTTCTCATTATTTTGCATAATTATGAACAATATTAGAGTAAATAATGTTAATTATCATAAAGTGTGAAATTGGGTAGGAACAATAACATCTAAAAGTTTAAAAATGTTTTTTTTTGTAACGCATACATAACGTTGACTTTCTAAAATTGTTGGAACAAGGTATTTGGTGTGTTTCAAAAGAAATTCGCCAATTAAATAATTAAGTGCTTAAAGCTTGACAAATTCAGGCGATTTAGGTTGAATATACAGGGTGCTACAAGTTGCAGTTAATTTAATGCCTGTCTGTTGCTATCACTGCTTCGAAGCTCATTAAATGGCTTAAGGTGTGCACTTAAAACAGAAAAGACAGCCATGAATTTCTATGCATATTAAGACACCCTGTAAAAATGTTGCTTACGAACACAAATCTCTTTTATCAATAAATACGCCTTGGAAATCAAGTTACACACTTAATATTTTTGTGAATAATGGGATTGAGATGTGTATCATTTCGAAATTAATTGAACTTTCATGAACCGTAATGTTAAAGAATGTTCAGCATAACGAAGTCTACATAAAAAGGGTTTTGTTACGCGCTCAACACTTCCTAGAAACTTGACTTAAATGTATCGATTGCGCGCTGTAACACTGAAACGAAAAAATACGCAGGAGTTGAAAACGGAATGATTTTCTAGTAATTTAAATTTCTGACACAATTACTCGCGTAGATAAGCAGTGCGATTCCGAGAGTTAATTCAAAATCTATCAATCATTTAAATCTAACAGAACTATTACAGCAACTAGACATTTATCACTTAGCGAGGCGAGTTCCGCATGGTCAGTTGGTCATCGGTTTGGGGAGGGGGGGGGGGGGGTAAGCAATGAAGAAGGAGCATGCAACAGTAGTCTTCGTGCTGAAATTTCGCCACAAAATATTTTGTAAACACGATCATATCATCACGTTGAAACCACTAATATAGTTATAGATTTTATTTTAAAAAAACGTTTCGTAATACGAAGATCAAGATGAATTTATTCACAACTTTTCTCCATTTTTTGGCTTAGGAAAAAATGAAAATAATAAACCATTCACTGTACTCACCTGACTTAAAGAATGTGCGACTTTTGATAATTTTTTGCACTGAATATTGCGCCTAAAGAAGGGTAAAAGTTCTTGTTTGAGAAGATTGGCATTGCCAATCAGTGGCGTACGCAAGGGGATGGGGGAATTAGGGGGATAAATCCCCCACGAAAATTTAAAAAGGACTAAAATTATAATTACCGCATTTCCAAATATCTAAAATATATTATATATTTTACTTATAAATGCTATTTTTCGGTACGTTTGAATACGAAAATTTTTGCAAATTCAATCAATATCCCCCCACTGAAATATTTTTCTGCGTAAGCCAGTGTTGCCAATTATATTCCAAAAGATTATTTGGGAGCTTTTAAGAAGTGGAAGTAAGAATTGTGTGGTCCAAATTCGATGGGATTACCTGTGTATCTCGCTTAATATTGAAGATAGACAAATGGTTGAATTACCAAATATTTGCAGTTTTTTGAAACACATGCAAAGCCGTTTTTAAAAACATTCTATCTTTTCCGGTCTTTGAGTTATCAGAATGAAAAACTGTTTTTTCTCGTATTTACAATCTATCATATCTTCGTTACTGTTGTAAATGGAGAAAGAATTTATAAGATTATTTTTAGATATTTTTATGTAGAAATTGATGGTAGATACTGGAAAAACAAATTACGCTCGTCGTTAAAAAGTTATGACACAAACTTACGTTTTTTTTAGAAGCTATGGTTGGCTATGACCTATTTAAAATCCATATTTTTGTCTCATTCCAACTATATGTATATGGGTTGATGCAGTTATTTAAATAATACGAAAGTTACAAAAAAATATTTTTCAACGATTATAAAAACAAAATGTAGGCTGTGCAAACAGAAAATAACCAGATTTGAACAAAAGATAAACAAAACAAAACAATCAGAATCAACAGTCATGTAAAAAAATATGAATACGATTTATGATACCTAAATGTGACAATCGACTCTGAAGCTAATATGTAATAATCCCAAACTAACTATAAGTTTTAATGGGGAAGTAAATTTAATCTCTTTTGGCAAGAGACGTTTTTTCCATTGGGTTCAAATATAAGCACATAATTGTTTGCTGTAAGATTTTTACGAAATAAATCATATGCCAAGACTTTATCGCGTAGCAAATAACACCATACATTTTATCTAAATTTGCCTTGGTTTTGTTTTTACATATGGACGTGTGAATTTTGGTTTGCCCAATTATGATCATTTTCTAATTAAAATCACAAAACGCTAATATAGATTATTAATCTGTTTCCATAATATTAAGGGAAAACTGATTATTGTCAGCACTTTTTGCCCAATGAAATGATAAAACACAATCCCTTTTAAATAGTTGTTAATATGTAGTACCACGTGAGTTTTATAAGGTTTTACACATTGTTGGTTTTTGTTTTCACAGCCTACTTTTTATTTTTATGTTTTTCTTAAATAAAAGCTATGTAACTTGCGTATTATTGCAAATAACTACATCAATTGTTATATGTTTGTTATAAGAAAATAATTAAAGAATTTGAGTAGGTCAAGGCCAGCTATAGTTTCTATTTAAAAGAATTATTTTTTACCGGTTCTGAATTGTCTAAAAAAACTGCACGTTTTTGGTAATTTAACCGTTTCTCTATCTTGAATATAAAGCGAGATCCCCATGTAATTCCATCGAATTTGAGCCAACCTGAAGGTATATTATCTCTGAAGGGAATCACTTAAAATATCTTCAAACGTTAATGTTAAGCGTGTTTTTTTATCTCAATAAATTCTGCTCGACCCTCGTATATCAGCTTATTCGATAATTTCAACATTTATGAGGCATAAAACAGTTTTTTGTTTTCTAATCGCATGAAACGTATTACAATTTTTGCAAAGTTCCCTTCACGACCTTTGCTCGCAAATAAATCAGTTTGTCTGGTCGCCTCAGAGCACCTGCAGCGATGCTGGATGTATATAATCAAGTAGACCAACGAAGCGTTAGGATTTTTAACGCTCTTAAAATTGTCAGTGCACTTTCCTACTTGTACAATTAGTCCTACTTTTTGTTATGATTAATTCTTTATTTTACGTCTTTATTAAGGTCCGCAAACCCACAACGGTAATTTTTTTAAATTATTGCCGTGTATTTTTTCTTATACGTACAATAAAACTGCTGTTTTTATTCGTTATTAGTTGAGATATCAACAATTTTTGGAAGAAAACAGCAGGATCAAGAAATTTGGGACATGTTCGGTTAATTTATGGATTGGTTTAACAATTAAATCGTCAAAACTATGGGACTGTACTCGCAATTAACGTCAGAGCGCTCGTTTGTTTTGTTTAAAAAAAAAACAAAACATAAACAGTCGATCTAAAATGTTTACTATAACAGTAAATGCAGCCTGTAATGAATCATGACTATCGTTTTAGAGTTTTTTGTATCGGGTATATCTACTCCGGCTTTTATCTTTATCAGATATTCATCTCTATCAATTAAACTTCATTTTATGTGCATCTTTCTTTTGTGCCTTAACATTAACTAGCTGAAAACACCTCCGTAACGTTTTTAATTGCGCAATAAACGCTCGACAAAGTCACGTGCGCAACATAGACTTTCTTGATTTTATATGGCGAATCGTAAAAAAAGTTAATTAATCGTATTAATTAATGTTGCTGCATTAATAAACAATCGAAATGCAGTTTCGTATCTGAATCGATAAAAATTATTTATGGCTTACAAGTCTGAGCTAGTTTTTTTTAATAGTTGCGAGTAAATTAATTTAGCAAGTTTTTAGATCATAATTTGCGAATTTTTTGTTATTGATTATGTAAATCGTTGTACAAAAACTGTTTTATTAAATTGGATTGATTTAATAAACTTCTAAATGCGAATGATTTAAATGCGTTTTAAGTTGGTCAAATTTTAATCGTTTTTGTTATAAAAAAAATATTAAATATTAACTAAAAAGTTATATACCTACTGTTTCAAATTTTCAAAAATCTTGGTTGTTATTGTAAAAAAAAAAAACAGTATTAATAAGTTCTTCGTATTCTTTCGCAGTGCTATAATGGGTTACATTGCTTTATTTACACAGGGTGTTTGAAACTGCTCTAGCTATTACCTATAATAAGCGCGATTTCCATGTTTAAACTCGAAATTCAAACACCCTTATATTGTTTTGCTGTGACGTTTAGGATATGGTAGACGGCAAATCTTAGTTTCCGATAACAATATTAATGTTGTAGTTAAAAAAACACAAATGAACGTTATTTAAAATCAATTTCTCTCGAAGACCTTAACGTTGGCTTAACCAACGAACCCGTTTTGTTCATATTTAAAATTAAAGCCTCTGCTAGCTTAACAAGCAAAGAATTTCTGTATAAAGTATACTTCTACAGCGTCATTCAAAAAGTCTGCAACAAATGATAAAAAAATTTATTATCGATATCTAAAAAAAAATTATTCTTGATAAAAGTTATTTAAAATCAATTTCTCTCGAAGACTTTAACGTTGGCTTAGACAACGAACCCGTTTTGTTCATATTTAAAATTGATGCCTCTGCTGGCTTAAAATAAGCAAAGAATTTCTGTATAAAGTTTACTTTGACAGTGTCATTCAAAAAATCTGCAACAAATGGGAAAATTTGTTATTACCGATTTCTCAAAAAATTTTATTCTTGATAAAAGTTATTTAAAATCAATTTCTCTCGAAGACTTTAACGTTGGCTTAGCCAACGAACCCGTTTTGTTCATATTAAAAATGCATGGTCTATAACTAATTTTAAGATGTAAAAAAGTTTGATAAAACGTCATAGGACACTAGATTTTAGCGATTTTTGAAATATTCGCAAAAGTAAAGTGCTTAAAATTTCTTAATAAATAAAAATTGGAATTCGACCGTCAAAATTTATATCTACTTAGCCTTATTTTGAGATTCTAAATAACTTTTTCCTATAAAATTTTGTTGCATCTCTTTAAAAAGAGGCACTTTGCTCTTGCAAATATTTCAAAAATCGCTAAAATCTAGTTTCTTATGACATTTTATCGATTTTTTTTAAATCTTAAAATTAGTTTTAGGCTATGCACCAACTTTTATCAAGATTAAAAGTTTCTGAGAAATCAATAATGAAAAACTTTTCCATTTGTTGCACTTTTTTAATGTTAAAATTTCTTAAAAACTAAAATTTGCAATTTGACCATCAAAATTTAAATTTAGTCGTACTTTGAGATTTTAAATAACTTTTTTCCATACAATTTTTTTTTGTATCTCTTAAAATAAAGGCACTTTACTCTTGCAAATATTTCAAAAATCGTTAAAATCTATTGTTTTATCGAACTTTTTTTTCATCTTAAAATTGGTTTTAGACCATGCACCAACTTTTATCAAGAATAAAATTTTCTGAGAAATCAATAATAAAAATGTGTCCCATTTGTTGCAGACTTTTTAAATGACGCTGTATATCAAGATATTACTCTATATACATTTTGTGTTACCATTTAAAGCAATAATAAATAATGCACCGTGATTTTCGAAGCTTTGCATGGCTGCCATGATAGTTACGATCAGTTAAAATAACACCTACTTCTATTTTTGAAAACCTTTACATTTTACTTGTAGTTGATCACAGAAAAAAGCTCAAAGAAGTGTTTAATTATTGATTATCTTAAATAGGCGGTTGCTTGGTGTTCTTTACTGGACACAGAAAAACTCAGGCAAATTTACTTTCAAATGCTGTAGAGTATCTTTTACAAAGTACGTGTATGACAAAAGTCGTTTTATAGCCACGACAATTTATAATAGACATCTGTTACAAATGAATAGCACAATATATTTAACGTATAATAATAATAATCGATAAATATTAATATCCATAAGACATAAACAATTAAAATAGCTAATAATATCCGTTCTTAACAGGTTCACGTTAATATTACGATCAGCAGTGGTCTATGATAATTGCAACCAGTAAAACTGGACATTTTATGGCAACATATGTGTACGTATGTACCCGGGGTGCCAATCACTATGATTACAGGCTTATATGATAACTACGTAACTTATTTAACGTCTGATTATTGACCAGTACGTTCTTACATATTATTCTAACTGTAATACTTACATACGACGTGTCAATTTTAAAGTAACGTCTGGATAATGATTACAAACTGTGCATACGGTATCATTGAAATGATTTATTTAACCCATTAGGAAGAAATCAGAAATAATAAGATTTTTATAGTTATGGACATTTATACACAGTAAATTAATTGGCTTGGAATACAAAATTTTGGTGCCAATTTTATTTTAAATTTCGTGTTATTTTCATTGTTTGTCGCTTTGAAGCAATTGGAAAAAGATTTGACTTTTCAATTTGTCAAAAGATAAACCCAACATCAGATAAATTTAAATGATAAATGACTCAGGCAAATCTTTTGGGCCTTATGGTGGCAAGGTCGCATATTTTATTCCTGCACTGTTTCACTTACTAGCACTCTCCATTTCACTTCTATTTCTCGCTATTTTTTGGCTTCATTCCACGTTACGTCTATTTGTTTGGAGTTCTTTGAGAATTGTTCAATTTCATGTATTATGTGGTCTTCCTCTCTCTCTTCTTCCTGGTACACTATAATTCATTGATTGTCTCACTATACTTTGTAGTCGATTTTCGTCATGTGTGTCCTATCCAGACCCATGTTCACCTTTTAATTGTTATTTCTATTTTTTCTTCTCCTGTCATCCTCCATCGTTCTTAGTTGCTTGCTTTCTCTGACCAAAAAATATTGCAAATAATTCGGAGACACTTGTTTACAAAGATTTGCCATTTCTGACTGTACTTTCTTTCCAGGTTTCCGAGCCATATAGTAGGACACTTTTAACGTTGGTCCGATTAATCTTAACTTCGTTTTGCTGTTTATGCTTGATGCCCATACTTTCCGGAGTGTGTTAAACGCATTTTGGGCCAGTCCTATTCTTCTGTTCATATCCTCCTCTGCACCTTCTCGTGAATTTATCACACTGCCCAAGTAACATAAGTCATCTACTTTATGTCTTCCCCACCAAGGCGTATTTTTTCTCCTTCGTTTATATGATTTAGTAATAGGGCTGTTTTTCTGGAGTTTATTTTAAGTCCTGCTTTTTTAGCATCGTTGTTTAGTTTGGTTATTTTTCGTTACATCTGCTTGTTGTTATCAGGCATATGTCGTCGGCAAACTATGTCTTCTAATTTTCCTAAGATGTTCCAATGCCTTTTTTTTGTATTCTGTCGTTCTCATTATCTAGTTCACAACGACTATGAATAGCGTTGATGATAGGACGCATTCTTGTCTAACTCCCTTGCTTATTATTATTTCCTGTGAAAGATATCCTTCGTGTTCAAATATTGCTATACAATCATCATAGAACAGTCCTATTAACCTTAAATACTTGCTTGGTTCTCCATATTGTTTTAGTATTTTCCACATTGCTTTTCTATTTATTGAGTTGGCCTAGTTTCTATATTACTTATTAAACAAGATATGAGAAAATACGCACTAGGTGTATTACTGTATTATTTTTAAAAAATTAAACCTGATTTGACTTAAACTTGAATATTTTATTTGTATCGTAATAGGTGTATAATAACAGCATGTGAAGGCAACGTTTTTTTAGACAATCAAACGGTTATTACGTGTAGCAACGTGTTATTTATAATTTCAACATATTATTATTTAAAATGTTCAAATTTTCGCTCGACGATTTTGCATTCCTCCGTATGACCATGCTTTTTATGGTACATGTCCATATTTGCTATCTGTCGGCAAACAGAAGGCCGTTCGAGTCGTGATAGCCAAAAGGATATTTCTATTTTCGTTTAACACCTTATAAGTTCCAGCAATGTTATTAACGAGTTAATTCCAAGTCTCATTCGCGGCGAACGCGTTGTTTCCTCAAACGCCTCACAAGCGAGCACCGCGGGCATTTGTTTTCCAGTAAACCCGCGCGTCGAGCGCAATTATTTCAACGTATTCAAATACGTTTCAATTATTTCATTGAAATTTTACGAGTTCAATAACATCGACTTACGAAACTCTTAATGAAAAAAACTGGTTTATTTCATAATTGATGTTATAACATTTTTAATTCCAAATTCTTTTAACGAAATTCCGCAAAAATTAATTACGATTCGTTGGTGTTAAGCAAATAATGCTGTGTTATGTAAACAGCCTGATTAATTGATATAGATAATTAATAAATTCGCGTAACTATATTTTAATCGTGTTGTGAATGAACGATAATGTGGGTGTGTCGACTTTTACATTCGCGATTAATTACGTGTGTGAATTGTGTTGGAGGTGTATCTTGGACTGAGTTTCGTATGAATAAATATAGTAGAGTGTGAGGACTTAGAAAATGAACACTTTTAATTGGTGAAAAAACAATACAAGCGAATTGTTTTTCGATAGAAAATTTGTTATTTTTGACGACCCTGATTCTTAACTATTTCCCTACAGCGGAGATTTCAGCTCTAAAAAAATTATGATTGAAAAATGTGTTTCCATGTTAATTGATAAACGAAATATGAAAGAAAAACGCACCAGGTCAGCACCTTGTACACCTATATGCAGCAATTTTCTGGAGTCTAGAATCTAGACTAATTAAATCGAAAACAAATTCTTTTTTATTACACAAAACTATGACCACAAAAACAGAAATTTCAAGTTGACCAACTTTGAATAAAATTCGCATTTTATTCAAAATATGACATCATTGATACCAAAAAAAAAAGCAGCCTTAATTAATTATTAAAAACTCTGAAACTATGCAGCCGTTGCATAAATAATTAATTCATTATTGCATTAACGTAATTAAGTATAAAAGTTACATACGTGTTTATTTTGCTTAAGATTGTAATTTTATATGGTAATTTAAAATATTTATTTAATAACTATTGTTACGGTTGCCCTTTATTAGAGCCTTGCCGCGGGTTTGCGTGCCGATATTAATTGTAGTCGGCTATGATTTCCGCTAATAATGGTGCGACTTAAGCAGGTGAAACTATATGATAAATGGCTGTTAGACAGTAATTCCTTATGTCTGATATATAATTGTTTAAATTTGTAACCACCTGTTTTACCATTCATGCTTCATTGCTCGCAATACTCATTCTAATAGATACTTATTTGCACACCAGTTCAACATACATACAACATATTTCATTTTGTATTGCGAGCAAATATAAATATTCAGGTTTTTACCTCTGACAAGTTTTTATTACAGCCACATTAGAAGCTGACAGGTGAAATCATACAAAGACGACAAGACAGTCTTACCTATAATACAATCGTGTTTACCATGTTCAGAGTACAAAAATATTTGTCTAATTCAAACGTATGACTTTATTACAGTCTCTCATTGACTCTTTGCTTCCGGAGTTTGAACTCCTGGAGCGAATAAGAAAAACGCGATGTGTAAACAAATACCTTGTGTGTTCACGCCCGGAGTCTAAACTAACACTAAGAAGACGTAGGTACTACTGTGTATATGAAAGCCTCGTTTTGTGTGTTCGCTTCCGGAGTTTGTGCTTCCGGAGCGAAAACCAAAACGCTATGTGTAGATAAAAACTAGTGTTTCTCCTCGAGAATTTCTCGCGACAAAAGTATCTATAATTTGTTTTCTCATTTCTCGAGAATTTTAGTGTTTCTTCGCGAGAAAAAATCGAAATTATTCTTGTTTTCCCTTCATAATGGTTCATATTTACTGTTTTTATTGCAATACCTGAAACATTTATTGATACAGAGTGTTTCTTAATTATTGCGAAAATGTAAAAATATACAGTGTGTTCCGTTTGAAATTAGGGTCATTTCCGGTGAAACCGGAAGTGAAACAAAAGTGTGTATATGTTCAGAAATTTATTCTCTAATAAAAGCCTTGTGTTGTTTGTTTGCACCCCGAGTCTCAAGTACCGAAGCTTTAGGGAACACGGGACGTGTTGATGGAAGCCACGCGTTGTTCGTTTGTTCCGGAAGTCTGAAATCCCGGAAAGAATAAAAAACATGCAAGATGTAGATACCGGAATCCGAACTCTCGGAGGATTACATTAGTTGTAGATAGAGGCCTAGTGTTGTGTATTCGCTCCCAGGGTTTAAGAGTTTAAACGAGAGTCCGATGTTTGGATTCCCGGAACGAATAAGAAATTTATAAATGCAAGCCTCGTATTGTGTTTTCGCGGATAAGGGACATGTACGTGGGAAATAGAAAAGTACAAACTGCAATTCAAGTCAGCAATAAATAATAAAAACCAAATCATTTAAATATTGTATAAGTACATACATATACATGGTGCTTTTTTCGATGCTCACCATTGCTATCTTGGAAACGGTAAGAGATACAAGGTCGGTTAAATTAGAGAAAAGTTGCACATTTTGATGGCGATTGAGAATCTGAAATGAAATAGTGGATATTTTGATTCGTTTTTGATTTATTACAAAAAAAATTAAAAAAATGTGATTTTAGAAAAATATTATTATCTTCCCTACCATTGACGCTATTTCATTTAAACTTGGTCACTTCATGTTTTTGACCGTCCTGGTTTTGATGACGTCAACAGAAATTTTCTAAGCCTTCTAGATTTCAAGTTGCGATAGTCAACTTTTTTATTTCTTATGGCCGCCATGTTGGATTTTTACACCATCAGACAAACAAAAAAATTAGCTTTCCAGATTTGTAACCAACATACTCTTTTTCTTTCAAAAAACTTGTTAAAATTTGAAAATTTGTATAAATAATCTATAAAATCGCGAATGTTCTGAAAAACAATTGAAATTATAATATAAATAAAAGTGACACAGCATTTTATAGGTCTAATAAAAAAACGAAATGACAATAAAATTAAAACACCAGACGGTCGTCGTTCGACGGTCGTCGTTCGTCGGTCATCGTTCGTCAGTCGTCGTTCGTCGGCCGTCGGTCGTCGTTCTTCGGTCGTCGGTCGTCGTTCTACGGTCGTCGGTCGTCGTTCGTCGTTCGACGTTCGTCGTTCCTCGTTCGTCGTTCTTCGGTCGTCGTTCGTCGGTCATCGTTCGTCGGTCGTCGTTCGTCGGCCGTCGTTCGTTGTTCTTCGGTCGTCGTTCTTCGTTCGTCGGTCCTCTTTCGACGGTCGTCGGTAGTTGTTCGTCGTTCAACGTTCTTCGGTCGTCGGTCGTCGTTCTTCGTTCATCGGTTGTCGTTCGTCGGTCGTCGTTCTTCGTTCGTCGATCTTCGTTCGACGGTCGTCGGTAATTGTTCGTCGTTCGACGTTCTTCGGTCGTCGTTCAACGGTCGTCGTTCGTCGTTCGTCGTTCTTCGGTCGTCGTTCGTCGTTCGTCGGCCGTCGACCGTCGGTCGTCGTTCGTCATTCGTCGGTCGTCGTTCGTCGGCCGTCGGTCGTCGGTTGTCGTTCTTCGTTCGTCGGTCCTCGTTCGACGGTCGTCGGTAGTTGTTCGTCGTTCGACGTTCTTCGGTCGTCGTTCGTCGGTCGTCGTTCGTCGTTCTTCGGTCGTCGTTCGTCGGTCGTCGTTCTTCGGTCGTCGTTCTTCGGTCGTCGGTCGTCGTTCGTCGGCCGTCGGTCGTCGTTCGCCAGTCATCATTCGTCAGTCGTCGTTCGTCGGTCCTCGTTCGACGGTCGTCGGTAGTTGTTCGTCGTTCGACGTTCTTCGGTCGTCGTTCGACGTTTGTCGTTCAACGGTCGTCGTTCAACGGTCGACGTTCGGCGGTCGACGGTCGTCGTTCGGCGGTCGACGTTCGTCGTTTGTCGGTCATCGTTCGTCGGTCGTCGTTCGTCATTCGATGGTCGTCGGTCGTCGTTCGTCTTTCGACGGTCGTTGGTCGTCGTTCGTTGTTCGACGTTCTTTGGTCGTCGTTCGACGTTCGTCATTCAACGGTCGTCGTTCGACGTTTGTCGTTCAACGGTCGTCGGTCGTCGTTCGTTGGTCGTCGTTCGTCTTCCGTCGTTCGACGGTCGTCGTTCGCCGTTCGTCGGCCTTCGGTCGTCGTTCGACGGTCGCCGGACGTCGTTCGTTAGTTTTTTTATTTATTTACATACAATTTACATAAATAAACAAGTTTTTTTAAAGAAAAAAGGTATTATGGTTACCAACCTAAAAAGCTAATTTTTTTGTCTGTCTGATGGTGTAAAAATCCAATATGGCGGCCATAAGAAATAAAAAAGTTGACTATCGCAACTTGAAATCTAGAAGGCTTAGAAAATTTCTGTTGACGTCATCAAAATCAGGACGGTCAAAAACATACAGTTACCAAGTTTAAATGAAATAGTGTCAGTGGTAGGGAAGATAATAATATTTTTCTAAAATCACATTTTTTAGTTTTTTTGTAATAAATCAAAAACGAATCAAAATTTCCAGGATTTCTTTTCAGATTCTTAATGGCCATAAAAATGTGCAACTTTTCTCTGATCTAACCGACCTTGTATCTCTTACCGTTTCCAAGATAGCAATGGTGAGCATCGAAAAAAGCACCACCCTGTATAACTCCATTAATAATCTATGAAATAAATATGTATTGACACACCTACGGCAAGGCAGGAATTTATGTCCACCCTTAAAACTTATTTATAATAATTAACAACTACATAAGCTACATCAGCAGAACTAACAATGTTATTTTGAATAGAGTTGTTAATGCATACAGCAAAAAACATTGAGACATTCCGAAGGCTGCTTCTACCTCAACAGTAAAATATTGCAAACATTTTGAGAGACTCAGCTAAAACTATTTTATAAAAACCAAGCGCCGCAGCTACGGTCGACTGGCAAATAACAAAAATTGCGCAAGTAACATTTATTTTGGTTACTTTTAGGCCACCGCTTTTTGCAGTGCACCGTTATAGGGTTTTACCATTACATCTCAATTTATGTCAATATTACAGACACAAAAAAGGTAAAACGAGCAGGCGACGTGATAATGATTTTTTCAAATGTAAAACCCGGCAAGAAATAGCTAAACAAATTCGATCAGGAACTTATAAAACAACAGACGCTTACCTCAAAAAAATAAAATTCGACACAGCAATTGCTTTTAACTTAAATTAAATTAACGTGAGTTATATTTACAGTTCATTATGGATTTTACAATGTAGTTTTACCATTTCTTACGTTTAAATAGAGGCTTCTTAAAATTCTTTATGCATATATTCATTGGACCAGTGTGATAAGACACTTACTAAATCTTATAAACTATTTTTTGTATGCTTAAAATACGACACTCTGTTCTACCGAAAACGGTTCCCTCCCTTTATTAAAGTTAAAAATTAGTTAAGTCAGTACCAACTTTTTTAATCATCGTCCTTTTCGCGTACCTAATACATTATTAATCGGTTTTTACGCCTTTGCACCCAAACCAAATCAATTACATGAAAAATATTGCGGCCCTGATAAGAAACCCCTATTGAAACGTAAAATGATTATAAAGTTACATCTTCATCGTATATAAATGTCAAAAATGCGTAGGCAAAATATAAAAATATAACTTTCTTGTTTTTTTCTTTTTCAATTGTTCCAAATTACCGCTGTCCGTCTTCATAGCCTACTCAAAAATATTACGTTGCACTAAAAATTAACAATAAAATCGCGATATTTCGAAAAACGGCAATTTTAGTTACCTATAAAACTATTTTCAAACATACAGGGTGATCCAAAAAGTAGTGACATATCAAAGTTATACTTTTTCTGGAACACCCTGTTTTCGAGAGACAATTAAATTTTCTATAAAAAAATATAGGGTGTTGTATTAAAAAAAAATAGTTATCGAAGTTTTAAGTTTCACAAGTTTGACCAAGCGTAAAAAACACCCTGTATAATATTTTTTAAATGTATGTAGTGCAAAGTGTTAAATAATCTATTGTCAATCCAATCTCCAAGCGAATTTCTTTAGACTTCTCAAAGTTTTTAAATGAAGAAAATTTTTGGAAGTACTGCATTTTCATGAAAATGCAGTTTTCACGAAAATTGTTGACTTTAAACCCATAACCTTTAAAATTTTTTGAAGTAAATTTGAAGGGGAATCCAAAAATGTTATAATATACAGGGTGTTCCATAAGAAAAAGTATAACTTTGATATGCCACTCTTTTTTGGAGCACCCTGTATGTTTGAAAATATTTTTAAAATGTAGCCCTTATTGACTTACAAAATCTAACAGCGACAAAAGTTTGAAAATATACAGGGTGTTTGAAATTCGAGTTTAAGCATGGGGATCTTGCTTATTATAATAGCTAGAGTATAGGTTTAAATTTGGCAAAGTTGCTAAATTCGATGCTTATTGATAATCCAAAGAGAAATTGGAAATATCTCAAACGGTATCCGAGAAAAGTAGGAAAAACTGGAAAGTCCATTTTTGTAAATCGTTTATAACTCCTTTGGAGTTTGAAATAATTTAAAAGTGTAAAAAAGTTGCTCAAGCAACTTTTTAAGCCGAATCGAATAGTGCTCACAAATTTTTCCTAGGTCGATTCGTTTTTGTTTTAGACAACCAACTTTGTTTTTTCTTATGGGCAGCATATCGCGTTTTTCTTCGTTATTAAAGTTCATTTTTACGACTAACAGGCCTTCAAAACTTTTGGTTTGTTAATCGGTTGTCATGGAAACAACAAAAACTACAATGACCGGCCTACCTGATTTATAATGGTTATTGTTTAAAACGTATTTTTTGAAATTTGACAATGAAAGAAAAAGTAAAATACCATGTGTGATACATTAATGGATTCAGAAAAATAAATGCTTTTTGATTATGTAAATAGCAAAAATTGCGCCCATAAGAAAAAACAAAGTTGGTTGTCATACAACAAAAACGAATCGATCTAGGAAAAATTTGTGACCATCATCCAATTCGGCTTAAAAAGTTGCTTGGGAAATGTTTTAACACGTTTGAAATATTTCAAACTCCGAAGGAGTTATAGACGATTTTCAAAAATCGTATTTTCCGGTTTTTCCCAATTTTCTCGGACCCCGTTCGAGATATCTCCAATTTATCTTCGGATTATAATTGAGCACCAAATTTAGCAACTTTGCCGAATGTAAACCTATATTCTAGCTATTATAATAAGCGAGATCCCCATGCTTAAACTCGAATTTCAAACACACTGTATACCTACCGTTTCGCCATAAAACTTTGTGGCGTTTTTCGTGAATCACCCTGTATTTACAGTTTAATATCGATTTTACAATAATCACAGAATTAAATTGGGCGATCATGATAGTTCTGTAATGCTTCTTTTTAGCTGTTTATAATAGTTTAAAAAACTTGAACTTTACATAAAAAATAAGTCCATGTTAGTGTAGCTTCAATTTCCTGGTGTGTTACACAAAATGCACGTCTTTACCGAAATTCTTAACGAAGCTAAATGAGTCGGTAATAATAACCTTAGCCAGTTAACGGATAAAATACCGTGGAATATAATTAAGAATTTCATGACTAAGTTACAGTTATAATGGACATATAACTCTCTGATACTCTTTGTGAAGCAGTTTCAGGGTCGCCTGTGTACATTACCATTACATTTATTTATTATCAAATGTTCTAATGTTCACAGATCGACTACAAATACATTTTACTATTCAATTAACAATAATCTACTACGCTAAACTATAAAGCAATTGTAATGGAATCGTGCTTAAATAAATAACACTACCGCTTAGTCATTATTTATTTGTCCTTTCATTACATATTCCTATATATATTTTTAAAAGACGCTTTCATTTCTCAAGCAGGATGCAGGTTACCGTGATTTTTTGTTACAATAACGGGAACCGCTCGAAAGAGTTAGAGATTATGATCCATCGGCCCGTTGTCGTTTCGTAATCATTCATATCACGGCCGTCCATACTTCACAATAAGAGATACGTCGGTTCTATAACGAGATTTATGTGTTTGACAGACGCGGGATGGCCTAAAATGTTACAATAAAGCAGAATTACTCCCATGCGACGAAAATACGTCCGTCGATATTTAAATGACTCGACGTTTTGAATAAATTCCGGCAGAGAAAGTATACCATTGTGGATAATTTAGTGGACTAGTCCTTTGGCATAAAAATATTTATAGGACTTTGAATTATTTATTTTAAGAAGCTTATGCGAAAAAAATTGTAAATTTAACCCACAATTTTAGTTAGCAATCAATTTAAAATATCAAATGTGCGTCCTTTAATTAAAGGCAGTAAATTTGTTGATAGAATATTTTTTTAACGCTTAATGGTGCCTGTCCACGTGAGAGTAAACTACTCTCGATAGCAGCGTCGCCAAGGATACAGCCCCTGAGAGTAACTCGCGATTGGCCGTATCCTTGGCGACGCTGCTATCGAGAGTAGTTTACTCTCACGTGGAAAGGCACCCTAAGACAGGGGAGATTTCTCATAGGGTATAACAAGTTTTTTACATCCAAATAGATTTAATGATAGATTGGACATTTTTCTTCCTTCCAAAATATTTATTTCTTGTTTCGTAAAGCATATGTGAGAGTTTTTTTCTTTAGTAAGACAGCTGTTACTTCCAACCTCAACGTTGAGGCTAAAAGTAACAATGATCAGGGTAAGTTATAGCGGTAAAATAATTTACACAGCTCATAATTAGTGGGTAAATAATATATCTATTAGTATTGATCAACAAAATTAATATTTGATTCCAAAATACACATAAGCAAAATGAAAAAATAATTAAAAAATCTTTGGTAGGTACAATAGAAAATGATAAGTAAACAATATCAATATTCAAAAATTTAAAACCAAATTGGAAAACTAATCCGACAAGTGTTGTATGTTCTCATCTACGAAGAAAAATGCCAATTATTTGCTAAGAGTGAACATTTGCAAGTAAAAACATTGATTGGGGTTGGTTATACTAACACTGTTACTTTCGACCCCAAGTGTACACAAAACAAATTCCAACGTCTAATTGTATTGCATCCCCCAATAGCCAACAAAATTTAGGACATAATAATCTAGGTACTCTTTTATTCCATTATTCCTCTTTTAGAGATTGCCTAAAAGTCACTCGACCGGTGACAGAACGCATTAACTTTTAAACGAAAAATAGTGACTCTGGCTGGCAATATCTGAACCTCTGTGACAGACTGACCGATGAAAACTAGCAATGTATGTAGGGAGGTGGATGTAAATAGCCGCGTACTCACTTTGCGAGGCTGCCTCGCGAGGCGGCCTCGCGAGGCAGCCTCGCGAGCCGTGGCTGGAATGTGGGTGCGAGTTTGGCGCGCGAGCCGAGTCAGCCCAAGATACAAAATACATCGAGCCAAAATTAGTGCGGTCGAGGCAATGGCAGAAAACGTTCGTACGGCAGCAGCAAGTTTTATTGTTATTTATCATTTATTGGAGGAAAAACCACGAAAACGGAAACGTTGGTGGGTTAAAGAATTTTATCGCAAACGGTTTGAAAGTGGAAATTCTTTAATTAGAGACATATCTTTTAATAATGAACCCTTTATTGTCACACCAAAATAGGAATATTTGCAGAAACCAGTAAAAAAGTAATAAAGCCTTATAGACATCATAAATAAGAGGACAGAAGGTCTTATTAAGTGAGTGTCATTTGAAATCAAATAAAATATGTACAATATTATTTAAATTATCGTATTATGAAAAGTTGACAATTCCATTCGTAAAAAATGCAACGTTAACACGAGTGCTCGACGTAACCGTTTTTAGCACGTCCTGACTAGTCGAGGCATGTATGTCGAGGCGCCTTTGAGCATAACAGAAAAACCGACAATCCGTGGCTCGGGTCGAGCCTGCCTCGCGCGAGGCGGTGAGCGCGCTCCGCTTACCGCGAGGCACGTCCACACGCTGCGAGGCTTGGCTCGCGAGGCTGCCTCGCGAGGCAGCCTCGCAAAGTGAGTACGCGGCTAAATGAACATTTCATAAGCGCCTAGGGCGACATATAACAAAAATTAAAGAAACTATAGGCACTGTTGCAACCTACCCGTGTTACTTTCATCCCCGGTCTTCCTTACTTTATATTTTATCAAAAACAAATTAAAAAACAACCAACATAAATATATACAGGGTGTCCCAGATTACATTTCCAGCATGGGGATCTCGCTTATTATAAGAGATACAGGTTTGTTTAAATTAGATGAATTATTCCTTAGTATGAGAGGAGCTACAATCAATTTTTAAAAGTACAAAATTCGTCGTGCTTCAGATGTTATAGCAAAAAATATGAAAATGTCGAATTTCTTTTTTCTTTCATAACTTTTTTGTCTTAATCGTTAGAGCAATTTTATTTGTACTTTCTGAAGGTACTTTTTAATGGAGAATGTAACTGTCATTTTAGATTTTTTTTAACATCTACCATTTTTGAGATATTACCCCCAATTCCATTTTTTCTTATGGGCCGCGAAGTTGGCTATGGAATAGAGAAATGTGCTTCTTTTTACTCGTTTAAATGAGATATAACTTGCTATACCTATTTTTATAAACAAGTCACAAAATGAAAAAAATTGTATTTTTACCATGACTTATCAAGCTATCTATGAAAATAAAAACAAAAAACAACTAATTAAATGTCAAATGACAGTTGCCATTTGTCTGTGGTATCATTTATTGTTGTGTAATTCGATAGTCTTTGTAGTAATTATTGTTATAATGATGGCTACATTTAAATAAATAAAATAGCGAAAAATTTGACGTTGAGATGCTACATTCTTTACCATAAAAACTGTGTGGAAGCTGAGCGAATATACTTGAGCTATATCTTGAGAAAAGGCAACGAAGAGTGTGTAATTACAGAAATTTGGAAATAAATTTAAAAGAATATGGTTTCTTCGAAAAACTAACCAAAAATCCAAAACAAATCCATAAAGAATTACAAATATCTATTTTGCCCAGTTTCTGTTGTAAAGAATTTAGCATTTCAACATTAAAAATTTTTAATTAGTTGTAAATGTGCCCATAATTATATGAAACAAATTTGCTACAAAAACTATCGAATTACACAACAATACTACACATTTTAATAAATGATGTCGCATACAAATGGTAACTGTCATTTGACATTTAATTAGTTGTTTTTTGTTTTTATTTTCATAGATAGCTTGATAACTGATGGATAAAATACGATTTTTATTCATTTTGTGACTTCTTTATAAAAATAGGTATAGCAAGTAATATCTCATTTAAACGAGAAAAAAAAAGCACATTCAACTATTCCATAGCCAACTTTGCGGCCCATAAGAAAAAATGAAATTAGAGGTAATATCTCGAAAATTGTAGGTGTTAAAAAAAATCTAAAATGACAGTTACATTCTCCATTAAAAAGTACCTTCAGAAAGTACAAATAAAATTGTTCTAACGATTAAGACAAAAAAGTTATGAAAAAAAAAAGAAATTCTACATTTTCATATTTTTTGCTATAACATCTGAAGCACGACGAATTTTGTACTTTTAAAAATTGATTGTAGCTCCTCTCATACTAAGGAATAATTTATCTAATTTAAACAAACCTGTATCTCTTATAATAAGCGAGATCCCCATGCTGGAAATGTAATCTGTGACACCCTGTATATAAAAGTCCAGCCTGTCTCTGTTTATCTATCTATCTATCTGTGACTGTAACGCAGTAAACTACTACGGGTTCATTTGACCAACTGAGTTGTGTCTAATGAACCGTAAATTTTTACTCACGGGTAACATAACAGTGTCTAACTTGCAGCTCACGGTATTATAAAAAGTAATAGTTTAAATTAAAGATATACAATATTCCCGTCCTAGGACGGGCTAACTGCTAGTTTATAAATATAATACTGATAAATAACGTCAATAAACTTTCAAAATACGTTGTCAATTTTAGCACCAGAATGACAAAGAATTAATACCATAAAAAATGAATGACACGTCAGTTGCTGTTTAACCAACAACCCTGAAGATGTCCCCGATAAAAGAGGACGAAACGTTTGTTATGAAGAAACCATCGACGCGGTTCCAACCCGGAAAAATTTTGTTTTTGGAACATAAATGTGGCCAAATTGTAATTGCTTTGAAAAAATAACTTTGCATTGAGAAATCTGTTAAAATAATTGTGTTGAATTTGCCGTGTGTGATAAAAAAGTGCAGAAATGAAACTCCTTGGCGCAGTGACCAGTTACAAAAATTATCTTCTACTGTGATTTTAATTACACCAATTAAAGTTTATATTTTTATGTGGCGATTAGAGTCCAACTTCGTCATATATTATACACTTATTAAAATATCACACAAGTTCTCCCTCCCAACACAAATGAATACATCGGAGCGAACGATTGGCCGAGAAGTGTGTCAATTATTGCCGACAGTTTCACAGCCAACGTATGAGAGAAGCACAGCGTATCATACCTTAAATTCGTCACACACGAAATGTAATTACGACGGTTATCAACAGGAATTATGTTTGGATGGTTTAATAATATCTTTTGCGTCCAAAAAAACTAATAAGAAATACCATATTAGGCCGACGGATTCAGTGCCATAATACACGGGAAAAAATTATTTTGCTTAAACTATTCTCGTTATCAACCCAGTACTCAAACTTAATTGAATTATTAGAAACATTAACGCAAGTTCCTTAATCATAAAATGCTTGATTTATCGGCACTTTTTGATTCAGCAAATTTTTGGTCCAGATCTTCCCTAGATGGTAATGACAACGACGTTATGATAGCAGATTATTAATTGTCGATAACGAAATTAATTTCCAGTTATATTAATCTCTGCTCTAAATGTACATCCGTTCAATAAAGTCATACTCGAATGCATGCATACAAACGCAAAATAAAAATTTTAGAATCAAATCCCCGATCACGATTCGCAAGATCATCTATTGTTTGAAACAAAAGCAATCTAACAAGCACTTGTTCAGAATTCATCCTGCAGCTATCTTAGATCAAACTCGTTTACCTTGGGGTATTTTTTTTATTTCGCGTTACGCTCGACTGCGCGAAGGAGATTTCCCTATATTCTAAACATGCAGCCGCGATGCGATTAAATTCTTATTTTGCGCGGGCAATTTTTGCGCTTTTCTCACAGACACATTTTGATAATTTAGATTTACGACGGATTGAATCGCGTTTGTCGTGAAACCAGTTGGTCTTAGTTCTAAGTTGAACGTTGCAACTTGGCTTTCTTTAGTTTTTCTGTTAATTAATTAACTTTGCGTTACGTAAATGTGTTTAATAGCTTTGGTAATTAATGCGATCGTGCTCTGAAATTGTAAGCTCATTTTTACGGTTTATATAGCAGAGTTAGACGTTTATTGGCAAACTTATTTTTACTACATCATAGCTTGTAATAAATAACCAAAAAACATCTACTAGCGGACGCATTAATTTATTTACTTTGAACTTTATGTCGAGTGCAATAATTGATTATAGAAGTCTGAGCATTATTTTTCAAAAAAAAATCATAAACTTCGCAATCCCCGATTAAGATAAACGAACACACTTGCTCAATGACACATAAAAGAGAAACGTCTACAATAAATGTTCGAAATGTCTTCTATTTTCATCCAAACACGAATCTATTCGCCCGGATGTCTTCTTTCTTGATAACGTGTCGCATAAATACCGCTCGCCAATAAGCAATTTCTATCAGTCTCCTCTAGTACAAAAATCATATCGACTAATTCGTCTTTTTCGAAATTCATTTTGATAATTTTTCGTCTTCTTTTACCACGAAATGGAGAAAGGCACTTGCAGCAAGTATTAATCTGGAAGACTTTCAGAACTATCGTAAAATACCACTTTTTATAAATTCGGAATAAAAACCGTTCCACGTTTTGATGTAAGAAAATTTATTCAATTGTCAAGTTGACACTTGCTTACATTTTGGCATTGGTTTTGCATCAGCGCGGCCTACTTCGGTGCATAAAAATGTAATTAAATGGCTACTTTTGTGAAAAGTATTGAATATCTCAACAACTACGGAATTTAGACATAGGACAACCCCTATAAAAATTGAAGAGGAGAGAAAAAGCTATCGAATAGCGAAATAAAATAGGAGTGGTTACATTTGAAAAAAATGAGTTTCGTCACTTTAAAGTTTGGAAAGTTTGGTATTTTTTTGTGGACACCCTGTATCACTTAATTTAATTTTTTTATTCTTAAAATGTTGCTCCCTAATCGGACTAACATTATTGCTAAAACTTATTTCTTAACTTCAAGAAACGAGGTCGCTACGATTTTATAAAATCAAGCCTGCTTATGTGAGATTTTTCGGAAAACACTTTATAAGTTGGCAACACTGACACAAAATTAAAAATTTAACAAACATTCATGTAGAGGTTAAAAAAATTACATTCAAAGAACTAAAAATAAACAGGGTGTTCCTTTTAAAAAATCTTTGTTTTTGTTATAGCGCAAAAATGGTACACCCTGTATAGCTGAAAATAATTTTAAGACGCTTCAAATTAATAATTTTATGTCTTTCAGTTTTTTTTCCATCTCCTACGGGCGGGGCGCTATGAAAACCCGACGCACTAATGCAGGACCCTGTATATGCCGTGTCTAAATGAAGTGTGGTACACCTCCTTTTTTTTCTTTAGTTTCGGTTTTAGATAAATGAAATTTTAGACATATGATACGTGCAAAAAACTTGGCATTTTGAGCACATGTACAAAACTGTTTCACTTCCGGTTTCGCCGGAAATGACCCCAACTTTGTTATTTTAAATGGAACACCCTGTATATTTTTACATTTTTAGAAAGAGGAAGCGTTTTGGGATACAACTGCACTATTTTGGTTAATTTTTATAACCTCAAATAATTTTTGAAACAAAATTTCGTTTAGTGTGCCGTGACCTGCATAAATTGAATTTTATTATGTCAACAATTGTCCGAAAAACGATTTTGTAAATTTTAATTGACATTTAGGTTACTTTTATCGGCTTTGAGCGTTGCGAAATCGATTTTTTGGCAAAAATGCTTTTTTTTTAAATATAACTATGGTGGTTCAAGCGCTTATTTAAATGGAGCATCTTCTAACGAATCCATCGATACCAATAACTTGTATTTTTATTGAGAGTGTGCTTCAAAAACGTTAAATTATCCCGTTAATCGCAGTACAGTTTTCCCCCTATTTTTCCGAAGGAAATGGCCAGTATAACTCTGTCCTTGATGCAATAAACACAGCCTTGAACAGATTCTAGCGAAAACATATCGTGACCTTGCCTGGTGAGATCGCTGTTCTATAGCAGACGCATATTTTGAAGCAATTTTTTAAACTACGGTTGCTTTTATAGCTAAGGCCAAGAAAAAATAAAAAAATCGAATTGTTTCCTTTAGTTCCAGAACGATTCCATTTGTCCAAAGTTAGAAACAAAATTAAAGTCAGTTTAGAATTTTGTAAGCCGTTATTGGTTAAGTAAAATCACTCGACAATTAAGTTACAATGTTAGAAAGTATTGTTCTAAAAGAGTTAATAATTTTGACTTGATTAAATGAGACCATATTTTTAAATTTAGAAAAGGCGGATCTAATATTTGATCGCTCTGCACCAATTTTGTTAAATTCAGCGAAGTTTCCAATAAAAAACGCCATGATTTCATAGCCAATTAAGCTTAAGTCACGAAATTCCATTTATCTTCAACAGATGTTGAACTTAAACAAATTGTTACAGTTTGCATAATAAATCTACAAAATATGCAAAATATAGGTATACAAAACATATGGTTCGGATAGCCAAAAAAACCATTTTAATCCGCTCAAACACCAGTTATATAACAGTGAATTACTTATAATTCGGCAGTTTTCAAAAACCCACAAAATATCCATCATCCGAACCGACATTTTTCCGATAGCCGCAACGAAAATAACCGGCGCATTTTGATAATTAACTGCATAAAAAACTGTAACATAATAACCCATAAATCTTACACACAACGTGCTATTAGTATTTTGATTATTATGTTATATCGAAACTACTTCAACAGGAAAATTGATATTACTCGCGGCCGCGGGCATTTACTCAATCAGATAAAATAAAAAATGTTTTAACGTCCTATTAGTGCGCTATAAACATCTCAAATAAGATAGACAACAATCGCTAGGTGTGTACAAAAATATATCCTACAAATAACTACACACATTCGCCCACATGCGAATACAACACTTAAACAAATTACATAAGAGTTACGAAACTGTTTTTTTTTTGTAAATTAACAAAACTAACCGTATTTAATGTTAATTTGATTTTTAATATCGGTTGAAATCGCAAACGACTTATTTTTTCCCACAGTTATTTAGTGAAAATCGGTTTCATTTGGCGAAACTTTGATTGATTAATCGGTTTAGTGTTTTGTTTATTTAACTAAGTCATTACTTAATAGTTTCGAGATAAAAGTCCATTAGTTTTTTATAGTTTAATTCTTTGAGCGTGTACGTAATATGTATTAAAAGTTTTTTTTTAAGGATATCGACATTACTTCAAATTAGGCTGCCTTAAATGAGGAAACAAAATTATCTATTTGAAATAGAAATAAAATTCTTTAAAAGGTCTATTCTAAAGAACTTTTTTTTCTCGTTTAAGTTGCATAGGACTTAAAATGTTTATTTAAACAACAAAAAAAGCACCAAGGGATAGAAACATCAAATGGAAAGACATAAAAAGGCTAGCACAAGACAGAAAAACATGAAAAAAGTAAGCACAACACAACTCAACAGGCCTACACCTAACAGTAGAAGGACTCATGACTAAATAAAAAAATAATTTGTACAACTAATTCAGTTCTACTTTTATATAAAAGATTTTGTTAGTCAACTTCGTTAAAACTATCAAATCGTATATTGATTAAACGTAAAAAAAAATCTACGGACTGTTCTCTGACGAACTCATTTTCCTTTCAATTGATTAAGACTTAATAAGTTAAGTTTTACAAGGAATCGGGTTACACATTATACAAGAGGTTTTAGAAGTAGCCTGTGCCAAAGAAATAATAAAGGTATCAAGTAGTATATCAGTTGAATAACAAAAAAAAATTGTTCATTCCAGAGAACTTTGCTTTTTTCTTTTAAAGTAGAAGTTTACCTCTAAACTAACGGAGTCATACATAAAAAGGCAATTTTTGGTTGTAGTCTGAGTCAAATTTAACAAAAAAAAAATGGAGATCAAGTGTCGATACTGTAGACTTGTGATTAATACAAAATAAAAAGTTTCATTATAATTTAATTACAATAATTTTCCAAAACATTTTGCTAACAGAAAAACTAAAAACATTTCCATCAAGAACAAACTCCTGGCGACTCATGAATGAATTATTACATGCTAATTTTTTATCTACACATTATACAACCGTCAACTCATACCACATATCTTAACTAACCCATAACATATGAGTGATTGCTAAAATTTATAAATATAGTCCAAAACTTTCACAATTACACCTGTCAAGCGAAATTAAAACATTTTTGTGATACACTTTCCGGGCTTATAATTAAGTTTTTGTATTAAAAACAAAACGAATTGCAAAAGGCAACGATTTCGGCGCGTTTTAGGGACAGCTTTTCATTAAAAACGTCAAGCTGTCAGTTTTAAGCTACGCGTTTCCTTCAAAAACTTAATCCAGCGCTAAAAATCCCACGATGCTCTACTGTACATTTTTAACATGAGGATAATTAGCTTCAAACCGGGGTAAAATCGTTACGTTGGTATATTTATGTAAGTTAAAGAGTATAGTTGATGAAAACATATTCGTATGGGCGTTGCTTTCAATATAGTCAACAAATTTATCGTTGTAAAATAATTATATGTGTCAATTCGAGTTGAATTAAATTCGCAGCCTTGATTTTTATCAAACAGTCTTGTCTAATGACTTATTGATTCGTTACTTTAATGATTAATCGTAAGTGACTAAACAATGAGACGCTGTTGACTAATTCCGAAGTACTTATCATAGTGCAGTGACAGACAAACATTGACCGAAAAAATTTATTATAAATGGTACACGCGTATATGTCGACAGCCTACAATGATTGCTGGAATTCAATACGGAATACGTGAGATTCCTTGATTTGTTTAATAACAATATTACTATAGAAAGTTTTGTTCGGACTGACCTTGTCATTTAGTAATAGCGCAGAAGGCTCCAGTTTTTTGTCGATGGTTGTAAAATGACGTGCGTTTGTTAATTACAAAATAAAGTTTAGAACATACTTACATATTTTTTTAAATTTTTATTAAAACATTTGGTGGCACACATCACAACCTAAATATGAAATAAACGACGAATAAATTCTTTTAAGTCAAGGTTACGTTTGCCTTTGATAAAAAGGCAAATTTGGTTTGTATCTAGGTAACCACATCTAAAAAATTATTAGTACCTTCATCATAATCTCCTTAAAATTATCTTAACATTACCTATCGACAATTTTGTTTCGTCTCTCATGGTTAAAAAGATATTTGTGCTTGTAAATTGTGTCACATCACAATTTTTTTACAGTTATTTTATTTAAGTAGGCAATAATAATTAAATGTTCTATGTATAGTGCTAAACACTATTTGCAATTCATATGACAAACCAATTAGTTATCAACAAAATTAGAATTATTCTCTTTACGAAAAATCTATAGCAACTATGATTGGCGTTTAAAAAAAGTTTGGTCTGTTTTTGGGTCATCACAATACTTAAAAAAATATTTGCGTCGTTGTCACAATCTATGTAGAATTATTTAAATTTTAAATAATATATATTTACAAATAGATAATGTTCGTCGAACTTGAGTAGATATTTGTGTTTGACCGTTTTGTAAATATTTTGCCAGATTTTTTCAAAAAGATTAACATTGCTATTTAGATTTTTAAATAGCATTCGCTTGTTATTGCTTTTTATGAGAAACTATTATCAGTTGCCAAATCATGTATTACCTAATAAACTGAAAAATAAATCCTTTCGGAAAGGCTACAGCCAACTATGTTGTTTAAAAATGCAAATTTGATCACCATTAGATAACTGGAAACTTAAAAAAATGTTTTTATTCTAACAAGTATTACAGAAGATGATCTAAACCTACCATTTGCACAATTATGTTCTATCAGTCGAGTTAAAAAGATTTTTGCGTTTAAAAATTTTGTAATTTTAAAATTTTTTACAGTTTGGTTAAGAAAGTTTGCGACTAAATTTTTGATTAGCATGCATTTTTTTATCAAACAAAATCAGCAGTTCATGTAACAACGTATTCACCAATGATATCAAAAAACAAATAATTTTTCGAAAACACTAAGATTGCACTTCAAAAAACTGCACGTTTGTAGGTATATGTACCTATAGAGTATTACCTTAATAATTTTTTGCTAATTTCGTTATTATTATCTTAATATAAATTACTAACAATTTTCTTTTGTGCGATAATTAAAAATATACAGGGTGTGTATAAATTGGCGGAAGCGCTACACGTGACGATGTTCATCATAAAATTCTAAGTCGAAAATCTTGATACAAAAATGTTGTACCATTCTTTCTATGGCCTCAGGAACGATTTAAAGAAAAAAAAACATTGTCAACATTGCATACATTGATTTGCGTTTGGACATTTTTTTAGTAGCAATTTTTACCTAGGTATTTACAATTTTTGTTCGAACTGAAAGCCTTCAGTTCGTAAACATAGCTGCAAAATTTTGGGTATCGTAAAACACACACTAGAAATAATTACGAGAAAAACAGAGATGACAGCTAATGACAATGTTGCCATGTGTATTATTTTCATTCAAATCAGTGATTTACATATTTTCAACACCAATTTTTGAAAGGAAGAACACAATATCTAGGAAAAAATACTATTCGAAATTTATTTTTATCCCAAATTGCAGCTTTTTCATTTGCAAGTATTAAATAATAACGCCTATTAAAGGACTAAATGTCAAAGCTTTGAGGACCTCTTGCAGACACAGCAAGCATGGTACAACATTTTCGTATTAAGATTTTCGACTTGGAATTTTACGAAGAACATCGCCACGTGTAGCGCTTTCGCCAATTTTTACACACCCTGTATTTAGAGCTAAAAATTTTGCAATTTTTTAGTTTGTTTTTTTACAGCAAGCCAACTACACTGGTAAAATGTTTAAAGGGAATTCTTTGTTTCTGTATTTAATCAAAAAATAACAGCACTTCATACAACAACACTTTAATTAACTAAATTTTTGAAAATTAGTTTTAAAGAGACAAAGTGATACACATTTTCTCTCTAATAGTCAATATTGCAAGCTTTTTATACCAAAATATAAATATAAATTGATAGAAGTTACAATAAAACGATAAATTAAACTGTTTTATTAGGAATATTAAAAAGAGAGGGCGAACTAATACTTCAATGGCTATTTCGTCATAGGTTTCTGAATTTGCCAAATGTTGCTAATTTAATCGAATGTCTAAGGCCCCTATAAAAGTTAAACGCGGGATTAACCCCGGGGTTAAACCACGTTAACCCTAGAACTAGGCTGAATCGTGCCCAATTGTTATAACAACCAAGTTATCCATGAAATGCGATACGTTATTGTCATCCTGTATATTTACAATTAAGTTACGTTTAGTTAACTAACAAATGATCATAGCAATTCATTATTTTCTCAAGAAATGGGTCACAGACGCAGAGCAAGTGCATAAACCGTCATAAATTTAGCTCGATACATTTTTTCAGTAGAAACCATTACAGCGACTGCATTAATAAATACACAACAAATCGTTTGTAACGATCGGACAAAGAATCGACTAGACAATCGGACAAGGCATTAGACAATAATTATTGTTACATGCTCCCAGCCGCGCATGCCCGATGTTAGCGTGGGTGGCCATGATCTGGTGTTTTTTGTTGATTCACATTAACGTTTGATTTCTCACAGCTGACCCCGTTTGAGATGGAGAGTTTTGCAATGACTATTAGAGATCAGGCTCGCCTGTTAACTACAGATATTATTATTACATCCTTTGGTACACAGACATGAAACCGAGAGAGAAAAATAAAAAACCAACACGCCAGCTACGTTTAAGAGAATTGAAGCATCGACTTTTGTATTTTGGTCGTTGGTTTTTTGTCTTGCACTGAAGAAAGGCGTACAATAGAAATGTTATCTTTATTTGAGATCGAAGATATAAGAAACTTGACTGTGTTTTATCACTTACAAGATCTTAAATGCAGTTTTTTTTATTTTATCGTGCCACTTAAAAAATTTAAGTGTAACAATGGAAAAAAAGGGGCAAAACGATTGTCATTCAGAAAGCCAGGGCGAAAATAGTTGATTACATTAGTCCATTTTAATTTATTTTAAGTCTAATTATCAAAATGAATGGCGAAAATGATTAAAACGAAAAAAAACAGCTTCTTGATTTTGCCACAAAACTGCGGCTCCAAAAAAAATACAAGTTTAACATGGATCAAGACTTAAACAACATATAAACAAATAAATAATAGAGTAAAGTGCCCTAATATGGAATACTTTTTTGTATTCAGCAATAATATTCACATTTATTCAACAAAATTTTGCAAAAAAAATTGTAAGGAATTTGTAATGAATGCAACACGAATTCTGGTAGGTACGATATTACGGTAGATATTTCTTATATAGCTATTTTTTTAAATGTTACTACTACTCCATATTAAGCTCCCGGGGAACCTAATATGGAATACTAGGGGTTCTTAATATGGAATATAGAATTATAAAGGAAATATACATTAAAATAAACAACTGCTCATAGATTAATCTTTTATTTCTTTCTGATTTGCATTATTACTTAAAACAAACCAAAACTCTGTTATTTATGTAAATTAAATTATAATTCAAGTGTCATTCGAACTAAATGTTGATAATTTATTTATTTTTTACAGGTAGGACAACAGAATTATTTTTTGGGTATTTTGCACATTTTTCGTCTGCCCATTTCTGACACTTTTGACACTGAACTTTGCTGTACTTAGTGACCATAATCATATTCATTATAAGGCACCTCTATGTATTCCATATTAGGTATCAATGTGACATTTCAAAAATCGGTATATGTAAAACAATTAAAATTTTGGTCTTTTTAATTGAAATGTAAAGGCTCATGCTAAATAAACATGCAATAAAATATTTTATATCATTTATCCTAGCATATAATATTTTGCAGTGAAAGATTTAGCCTAAAAACTCAGTAGCACGTCAAAAATATATTTGAATCTGCTATGTAATCTAGAGAATATTTTTTAACTAATTTACATTTGGGAATGTGTGATCAATGTACAAATAGGTACATATACTTTTCAACAGATATCGCTTATTCATTGTCATAAAACTGATGTATTCCATAATAGGTAACTGTTCCATATTAGGGCACTTTACTCTAATAAAAATAAAGTACAGGGTGGTCTATTTTCGATGCCCATACGGGGAAGGTATCTCGGTTATTAGCAGAGATAGAAAAAAAACTAAGTAGGAACCTACTTAGTCTCGATTTCTTTTTTCGAGAGAAATACATTGCCTTAAACAGATTTCTGGTATCTTTTTTAATTTTCGAAATATAGCCAAAAACCGATTTTTGGTAATTTTCAAAAATGTTAAATATCTCGCTTAAACGAAAAGACAGAGAAAAGTTTTAAAGACATTTTTGCATGTTTTTTTTGTCCTTAATAAGATAGCGATATTCATTTTTTTACTCATATAAACATCGATATATTACACCTAACTTTCTTATTTTAAGTAGCTACCATAGTTGGCTTTGATATAAATCGAAAGCTTACATTTTGCGCTTTTCAAAAATATACAGGGTGTGTATAAATTGGCGGAAGCGCTACACGTGGCAATGTTCTTCGTAAAAGTCTAAGTCGAAAATCTTGATACAAAAATGTTGTACCATGCTTCCTATGGCCTCAGGAGCCATTTAAAGAAAAAAAAAATTGGCAACATTGCATACATTGATTTGCGTTTGGACATTTTTTTATCAGCAATTTTTACTTAGGTATTTACAATTTTTGTTCGAACTGAAAGCCTTCGATTCGTAAACATAGCTGCAAACTTTTAGGTATCGTCTAACACAAAGTAGAAATAATTACGAGAAAAACAGAGATGACAGCTAATGACAATGTTGCCATATGTATTATTTTCACTCAAGTCAGTGATTTACATATTTTCAACACCAATTTTTGAAAGGAAAAACACAATATCTAGGAAAAAATACTATTCGAAATTTATTTTAATTCCAAATTGCAGCTTTTTCATTTGCAAGTAAAAAATAATAACGCTTATTATCTAAAGGACTAAATGTCAAAACTTTGAGGACCTCTTGCAGACACAGCAAGCATGATACAACATTTTCGTATTAAGATTTTCGACTTTGAATTTAACGAAGAACATCGGCCCGTGTAGCGCTTCCGCCAATTTTTACACACCCTGTATAAGTAATTTGCTTATATTATTATTATTATATTAAAAGTCTTCAGAAAAATTAACAATTTTCTAGTTTTTTACAGTGGTTCCGATAAAATAAATCTACTACATTCATAGAAATATCTTAAGTCAGAGTCTGCGAAAAGCTATCTTATCATGATATTGCATTCCGCTCCATAAATCAAATTGCAATACAAATTATTGCTTTTATTGCGATAAAATAGACTTTGAATGCAATAAAAACACACTTTCTACAGGAATTCGCAATTCGCCGCCTGTTTCAACCTAGCAAAGGTATTAATTTGAAAATACGAACAAAACGGGTTCGCCGCTTAGCCTATCGTTAAAGTCTCCACGATAAACTGATTTTAATGCTATAATTCCGATTTTTGTCGAGTTTCATGCCAGCATAAACCTTGCAAAAACAACATCTAGTTCAATACATGAAGCGAAATAACACAATTAGTTTCTAAATCAGTTTTTTTTTTGTGTTCGTATATGGCGAACTATAAACATTTAACGAGTTATATTGAGCAACACACCGAAAAATTACCTACATTTATTTTTAAACCGACTATAAATATCCCATACGACAGATATTCGTGATTTTGTCTATCCATAAATTATATTACATATTATGAGACTGAATTTAACCACTCAACAATTAAAAAACTGGTAAAATTATACGCGCAGATAGGTATATATTAATTATAAAAATATCGTTAAAAACACGAACCAGATAATATATCACCAAAACCACGATATATTTGACCCACACAATGAAAAGTATTTCTGTAAATTTACCATGGTAGTCATTGGCATTATTAAGCTCTTGAAAATCATGGTAAATTTCCAATTTGAAATGTGTATTTACAGAAGTGATGTAAAATTACTTAACATGTACCTATGGGTAAAGTAGTTTTACATTGAAAGGTTAATAATTTACATCGAATTTCCATCTTCTGGGAGGCAATGTTACTCTAAAATTGTAAACTTAATGTATTTTAGTAACGTATATGGTCAAATCCATAAATTTACACCAATATTTGGGTGATATTTGATTAGGATTATAACTCCTAACTGAAAAAATCGATTATATCGACGAAATGGGCGCTTTTTCGCGTCGTTTCGGAAATGCCCGACTCGAAAATTGACCGAATAGTAAAAAAATTTACTCACCAAAAATAAACAAGTAGTCCTAGCTTCGCACTCCTCACACCACCTAAAACAAAAAATAGTTTTTAAACACAAAACCACACAGTTATAAGTGTAATCTACAATATAGCTGTACACTTTTTTCTTCAGTTAGTGGCATGTTTAATAAACAAGTAATATATACAAAAATACATTGCTGAAACCAAAAATCTTTAAAAATATTCTATGAATAAAATATTTAAGTGCAGATGATCAGTATTTTTATATAGATATTTAAACTAATAACTTGCTTAAATTGATCTTTTTAAACTTTTAAAGACCACAATTTCTATATTAATACATACAATTTCGTATAGAACAAGTTAACGAAATTAAAAGCATGTACCTACTAAAAATTATCTTATACTATTCCATTTACTTACAATGAATTAAAAATCAAAAATTATATTTTTTTGTGACCAACACCAACACAACACTACAATATTTGTAAAATTATTTAAACAGTCGTTTTGTTATATACAGTAACACAACAACACTGTATAACAACATACTTTTAAATTTTGAACGGCTTTAATGCTTATCAAACACATGTTACCAAAAATTCAATAAAAACTCTGAAAATGTAGTTCGAAATTTAGCTAAAAAGTGCGCATAGCAGAGGTGTCTCGAGTTACAAGATCGTGCTATTGGACAGAGGAGTACTCAGCAGTTTTTAATAAACCAGAGTTGTATCGGCATTTTTTGGACCATCCGATCTACATAAACTAAGCAATACAAAATAATACACGGAGTTGCTTAAAAGTTAAATAATTTACTGGAATATGACGTTTAGTTGTTTAATAATTGCAAACATCACTTGTTTATGAAATCATGGCAAACTTGGATAAGAAAATTTTTACAAAATTAGCCATATCTCGGTTAGTTTTTGCAACAATACATAAAACTGTATATTTTTGAAAAGCTTAAAACATGCTCTTTCATATAAAGTCATAGCCAACTAGGTTTTTTTTTTATAAATAAAAGTTTACTTCATATATCGAAAGTCAAGGTCGCTAGAAAAAAAATAATTTTGTTTTTAAATTAAGCATAAAAATCTGTATAGAAAACCTTAATAAGATTTTGTTCTGTTTTAAT
This sequence comes from Elmis aenea, assembly GCA_947652605.1. Taxonomy (NCBI): domain Eukaryota; kingdom Metazoa; phylum Arthropoda; class Insecta; order Coleoptera; family Elmidae; genus Elmis; species Elmis aenea. The sequence goes on along the minus strand of OX393580.1, from coordinate 52,212,416 downwards.
AAATAAAGAAGTTATAGTAAATTTTCAAAAATAATGAAATTTCATTTTCCGTCTGTAGTGCCAAAATGAAAAGCGATATGAAAAATCTGCTTACATAGGCGTTCTTTTCTCAAAAAAATAGCCCAAGAGACTAATATCAGATTTTCGCTATCTATTACGGTAACCGAGATACCCCGTAAAACATTCGAATTTAGTCCACCCTGTACATATTATGGATCTCTATAATAAGCTGAAAATGTTATCTGAGACAAGCTGTAGTATAAATTTGGTGTTAAAATTGATCTCGTACTGTTTACTGTGTGTGAGATGGGTTTAAAATCCCCCAAAATATACGCATTACTTGGATATTTACATTTTTTTTACGAATGATTAATACCAGTTAAAGTTTTTAAAAGATTACTCGCAGTTTTTTGTATAGTACCTATGTATAATATTTCTCTAATAATAATTACTTTGTATGGTATATTTTTCTAAAAGTCGCAACAGGTTATAGTCTCATCTTCGGAAATTGCATGACCCAAGATTAACGAGAGAAATTTCAGGCGAAACTGCGGTTCAATTGAATAACACAACGGCCAGTTTATTCCTACAATCATATTTCAAACTGCTACACACGCGACCAGCTGTAATATTTAATTATCATACTCGTATGGCCGAGGTAAATTTGATTATCTTAACCTATATACGACAACCGTTTGGAATAAACTTTGCGAGTGTTTTCTTAATCAGCGGATGTTCATTAAAGAGAAATCCTGAGCGCTGAAATGGTTCCTAATATGCAAAAAAAAAAACGTCGAGAGTGTTTTGATTAAGACGACACGGTGAATATAGGTAACTATTATTAATGTCAGAAGACGCCCGCTGGAAAGTACTAAAGCAATCAAATTAAAACTCAAAGTTTGTGCGAAGATTTATCGAAATGTACGATTTATTCCTTGTACATGTGTCGTAGTCCGAGGCGTTCCTTGGCAAAAATGATTTATATTCACGAGTAATTATTTTTATAGTGAGAATTTTATCTGTATGGGAATTTGTTTTCTGTCTAAGCATTAATTTATTATTAATTTTATTTGCATTGTGTTCGTGTATATCGTTGTATGACTAACCAAACCTTACAAGTTTTGAATTATACTTTGCATACTACTGAGATAAATGTGTACTAACAGATACCAGATAGACAGAAATACATGCACTATAAAAATGCGTTTCAGGTATACGCATACAGAGTGGTCCACTTTTTTGTAGCAGGACTTTAGCAGTCGATACAAAAACTTATTTTAAAGCGAATATTTCATATCAACATGGGTCCAAAAACGCTTCATTTTAAAGATACAGAGTGTTAAAATTTTCGAAAAAATATCGAAAATTTAACCGTTTCTCAACCAGTAGATATATTTAAACCAAATTTGGTATACAGCACCATTTTACAGGTTACCACATTCGGTGAGAATGTCAAGCCCCACAAGCAACCAGTGGCGGAGTTGTGGGGGTTCAGTTTCAATAAATTTTATAAAAAACTAGTACGGCCCTGTTCAAAGTCAAACTCGAACTTGGTTTTTGGGTAGAACATTTTATTCTAAACAAAAAGAGTCTCTTGACGTTTCTTCGTATCTACCACCGTTTGGCGCCAAATTTGAGTTATTTTACTACTCTCGCGAAAATTGCTCATAAATTCTATCCAAAAATATCGCGAAAAGCAGAAAATTGCAAATTGCAGAGTAAATGTTCATTAATCGTTAATTTAGCGGAACTTCTTACCTCAATATTAGCATGTTCTGTCATTAAAAAAATGCAAAAATCGGTAATTGCTTCTTTATTTCGAATATTACCGTTACTTTTAAATTGAACTTATGAGCTAATTTTTCGCGAGAATAGTAAAATAAATCAAATTCCGCACCCAACGGTGGCAGATACGAAGAAAAATCAAAAGACACTTTTTGTTTAGAATAAAATGCTCTACCCAAAAATCGAGTTTGATTTTGAACAGGGCCGTACAAGTTTTTTATAAAATTTATTGAAACTGAACCCCTACAACTCCGCCACTGGTTGCTTGTAGGGCTTGACATTCTCACCGAATGTGGTAACCTGTAAGGTGGTGCTGTATACCAAATTTGGTTTGAATATATCTACTGGTTGGGAAACGGTTAAACATATTCGATTTTTTTTCGAAAATTTCAACACCCTGTATCTTTAAAACGAAGCGTTTTTGGACCAATGTTGATCAGGAATATTCGCTTTAAAATAAGTTTTTGTATCGACTGCTAAAGTCCTGCTACAAAAAAGTGGACCACCCTGTATAGTGAGCCGCGAATGAGATAGGTACGCGATTTTTAAACTAAACTAGTAAATAATAGAATTTTTTTTTTTGTTAAGGTCCATTTTATTTTTACCTGGTCACATTAGCCCCGTTATTTTCAGTTATATTTTACCTAGCTGTAAATTAATTTTTACAAAGTACAACCTCGCATTCTAAACTAGCGCCCAATCAGACCTCAACTGTTAATTCCGACTTTTTTTCGTATTCACAATTTAACTCCAGATGTTTGTGTGATTATAACTTTATGTTTTATGACATGAAAAGGCACTTGCATTAATGTATGCATTAGCATCAACTGTTAATCATTTATTTGCCAAGACATGCAGTCATTTATCCTGAGCCGAGATTCAAACATTCCGTATTTTCTATTCGCATTAATTTTTTAGTTGATAGGCACTTGAAACGTTGTTGTTGTTAGAGCACTTTTTGTCCCCCTTTTCAAAGTAAGCGCTGCAGAAATTAACGTTGCAAAATAAAACTGTATTATCTTTCGCGAGTTATTTAACGAACTGATTATGGTTCGGGTCTGTAACGAGGCTTCAACTTGAAAATTAAATTCGTAACTGCTCTTATACTAATTATAAAGCATATAAAATAGGTCACCCGCAATTTATCTCGCATAGCCATTATAGTCGCCATGAAATTGTAGCAATTTTTATCTAATAATTTGTTCAAACATCGTGACTGGCAACGCCATAAATCTAAGAGTTATAGTTTTCTTTTCCAATGGTTTATTTTACAAAATTGTGATGTTATCAACGACCAAAAACTCGAACAATGTTCGTTTGTGTCCAGAAATGATCTTTTTCAACGGCAAAAAGTCACAATGTGGAGCATTTATATGCATTAGATCGACAATAAAAGATCATTTTCAGACAAATTGGATATGCCAGTTACTTTTTAGACATGCACTGGATTAATTTTATGTTTGTCTGTTTTTGTAGGAAACAAGCTAAAATGTTCAACTCGAAAAGTAGGTTAATATTCTCTAGTCTTTGTAAAAAAAATGATGGCACTTATATTTTCAATTGAATAAGCCTGGCATAGTCACATTTATTCATGACTAACAAAGCATTAACGTTTAATAATTTGAAAATATCATGCGAAATGGCCTTACAAAAAAGTTTGCAAACAATTTGATACATATTTAAATTATTTAAGTTATTCATTTAAAACATAAATAATATTAATAATTTTTATTTGTTCTAAATGATCCAAAAACAGCTTGGAACATGTCACAATAATAATACACATAGTTTACAAAAACACTGAAAATTATATTTACGTAAAAGAGTTTTTAAAGGAAGCATCATTTAAATATTCACTAACTCCATAATAAGCTTTAGAAATCAGAACATTTCTTAATTTGTTCTTTAAGTCGTGAGTGGGAAGATTTTTTATGCTCTCAGTTGATGTGTTAAATTTGTTATATAGAGCAATAATTGTGGAAGCAACATTTTTTTGAAGATGGGTATGTTTGAAGCAATCGGGCTTTAGATTTTTTATGTCGGGTATTGGCTGCACCGTTTCTTATATTCTCTTCGAACAGATCAACATTATTTCTTACGAAAAGGATGGCTTCGAGAATGAATAGGCCGTAAAAGGTTAATATTTCTTTGTCACGAAAAGTGTCTTTGTAGTGGTCTCGGTAGTTAAGAACAAAAATATTTCTTATATATCGCTTTTGTATAGTAAAGAGGCGTTCTGAGTCACTAGCGTTACCCCAAAAAATTACAGCATAGCGTAACCTAGATTCAACATTTGCGTGATATGCAGTTTTGGCCGCGTTTGTACTGACCAATTTTTTTAGATTTTTTGGTGCGAAAGGGTACCGTGACGGGCTTTGTGACAGGCGTTCGATGTGGTATGACCAGTCCAGTCTAGAGTCAAAACATAAACCAAGAAATGATATTTTATTTACAACATTTATAGTTGTGGAATTCTTTTGAAGTTTCAAGTCGGAGATTATTTTACTTTGTGAAAATTTTATAACTTGAGTTTTATTGACGTTTAAGGTTAAATTGTTTAATGTGAACCAATGTTGAAGTTGGCCTAAATAGTCAAAGAGTTTTTGTTCGGAATTTTTGGAATCCGAGTCACTAATAATAGCAGATGTGTCATCGGCAAATTGTATAATGAAAGTTTTGGCAAAATCTGGAAGACCATTGGTGTACAGTATGTGTTACAGGGGCCTAAGATTGATCCTTGCGGGACTTCTTTTTTGTTCTTATTTGTTGGATGTTAGAATTGTACCTGACGAGTCTTTTTCGGCAACATATAGATTTGTTTCCAAAAGATAAGATTTTATAGGTTATGGGCGGTCCCTCGTATACCATAGTGCTCTAATTTCGTTAATTATGTTTAAATTAAGGTAACAATTATTTATTTAGTCTTGATGTTCTTGATGCAATAAACACAGCCTTAATCAAATTCTAGCGACAACGTATCGTGACCTTTCCTGGCAAATAAAAGATATGTTCTTTGTTGAAATATTTTGCACTTTTAATTATTTGTCATGTTTGATACTAATGGTTTTCTAACATTTTCATTTTAATTCCATTGTAACACTACTAAGATTTTTTTAACTTGTACTTTAAAAACACCCATATTTCAGAATTAATTATGCATAAACAAGCAAAAAATCGAGACAAATTATATTCTAGTTGTTAAAAAAATATATCGGTTCTCGTTAAAAATTAAACAAACACCGCGTGACGGCCAGGCGATTACGAAATTGCAATATCTACTCAGCAAGGCGTCTGCACTACACAACTATTACAACATTTCGTTGTTGTTTAATGTACCATTGCCAATAGCAAGTCTGTAACTAAAATATTATTAATTTAGGACGTGGGAATTGTTCAATAAATCATAAAATAATACACTTAACCTTGCTATTGACGTACATAATGTAAGTATATCAAATTAATTTCATTATTCATTAATTTCGCTCGGCGGAATTAGAACGCCGATATACCCATCTCGTTCGGGTAATTTCTAAAATTTTGCAACACATAGATACACGACTTGCCGGCTGCGAATTTCATCGTGTTACGGGAACCGATAAATTTAACCCGGTTTTCAAAATTATCGCATATCTGACGACCAAAAGCACTTCAAAAAATGAAAGCCTACGATGTCGTTACAGTAAAAACGTCTATTTCTGCAACTAATTAACATAAATAACGCATAAACATATATTATTGTTGTAGTAACATGCAAGTGTTGGATTACTATAGCATTCATGAAGTTGTAAGTTGTCTATTTATTTAAATTTACTGCGATTTTAAGAAATTTTACGAGATTCGCCACGAAACTTAACATTGCGACAGTGTAATAACGAAAGTACACGCGCATTTTAATATTTTTCTACGACCACTAATGTAAATTACTCTTACCGTACGTAATCATGTGTATATTAGCCAAAAAGCCTTTAAAATCGTGGGTATTAGGTGATCGTAGAAAAAGTAAGCTACATAACACGAGTTGTAAAGCAATTACGCACTCCTGGAAATACGCACTCCGTGCGCAATAACTTTTCCACTCGAATTTCAAGATCGAGACTGGATAAATTTCGTCTCGTCTCGTGGCAACACTATCAATACCCAAAATAAACACTTAACTACGAAATTAATAACAATATTGCTGGAAAAAATTGGAGTTTACAACGCTCGATAAAGAAACCAAACTCCCAAAAAAATCTCCACCTCGCAGTTCATTTTAATAGTCCCAAATAAATTTAAAGCGACCATTCACTTTCGAAATTAAATTCCAACTTTTTTATCCTTAAAAAAATATGTCTTTGGCTACTTTATTGTTTGACCTCTAAAACAAACCTCCAACTAGCGAAGCTAACTATTTCATATGTTAATCAGCTTATTTTCAATAACCTCACACTAAAAACCGAATATTACGGATTATTTTTCCACGAATAAATTAAAATTTATGGATAATTCGCCACATACTTATAGAGAAAATATTCTCAATTAACGCAATTTTGTGTACCGTTAATTGCATGAAGTAAAATGTAACGACAAGGTCACTGGGCTGACCCCACGCATATATGTGAATTTTTGTTTTTAATATCCTTGCAAACATAAACGTTTTGACATTACTAAGCGAAATTTTTGGAAAGGTACAAATTACTAACGTCAACACTTTAAATACCAATTAGCAAGTCCGATTATATTTGCCTGAAAGATACAACAGATCTATAATTTATGGTTACTATCAGTTTTTTCCATTTTTTTAACGTAAAGTAAAAGGTATTAATTAGTTCAGATAAACAAACAAATTAAATTTATAGTTCTGTGAATTTTGTCTGATTTTATTGATATTTTTTTAATTGACTACACTTAATATTCGCCCAAATATTTGTAACTTCAAGCTTTCAATGAAATTATATGTTTTGAGAACCGAACACATTTTAAACATACGGATATGAGTTTTTCGTGTTTTTGCGTCTTAAAATTATTTTTTAAGTGATTTTTTTCGACTTACAAGGTTTGAATGAATAACACTTTAAATACTTATAAGATTTGTGTGTAGAATACATGCACAGAAATGAGATTTTTGAGACGAATAGAGGGAGGTGTACTGATCGATAAAATCAGTAACGAAAATATTCGAAATAATCCAGGAGTAACAGATATTAAGAAAAAGATGGAGACGAATCTATTACGATGGCTTGGACATCTACTACGCATGCCAGAAAGTGGATACGCGAAAATAGGATGGAAAATGAAGATGGAGGGAAAAAGAAATAGAGGAAGATCAAGAATAAAATGGGAAAAAGAAGTGAGGCAGAGACTAGAGGAAAAAGGAGTCGGCTGGAGAGATGTGCCACAATTAGCTAACGATAGGCAGGAGTGGAGAAACATAACACAGAAATAGAAAAGCATACCGCGACACCGAAAGGTACAATATGTGTGTATTAAAAGATTGGCTAAATACATGTTTCATTAAAAAAATCACCTATTCTAAGAATGGCTTTTGTTTTAATCTGTAACGCTTTCAAGACTCTCGTCTCTTCATTGCGTTAATTTTGTATGCACGATTAAAATTTACACAAACAAACTTCACAAACTTAAAAATACTCTTTTTCATATGCACATTTTACTGGCACTGGTACTGGAAAACAATATAGATGACAAAGAAAATTCAAACGCGAAAAATTCATACTTAATACAAAATCGATCTATTAATAAATTGAACAACTTCATTAACAATCAAAATTTAAATTTGTGTTCTTCATTGACAAGTCGAAGACAGCTGTAAATCAATTAGACTAAATATTAATTAAAAATAACAAAAATATACTCTCAAAAGGATTACATTTCTCTATTACTCTTAACGAAATATGTGAAGTACATATTATTAGCAATATTAAACAGTATTAATACAAACCAAAATTAATAAAAGCTGCTAAAGTGAAACAGCAAAATTAAAAATAATAATACGACGAAGGGACGTAAAAGTCAAAACCGTTATAGATTATCTTTAAGGAAATATTCCCCATAGCTTCATAGCAAATAGATTCAAAATTGTTCGATAAATTTAGATTAAAAATTTAAAATTTTACTTTAAATATCGAGATAGTTTAAAGAACTGCACTTAATTTTATTTTTGGAATTTATATCTTAAATAAAAACTGAGAAAAGTACATTATTAATTTTTTTACTTAAATTATAGAGAAGATAAATTACATTTTTTGAAAAAATTGTAGCTATTATAGGGGTTTACAACATACTTCATTCAAAATCAGCAAACAATAGAAATAATTTTTTTTTTTTTAATTTTACAAAAACGTTTTTTAAAATATTTTTTTCATTAAACAATTGACTTATATTTGACTATATATTTCTTTGATTCATTTTTCTAGATTATGTAATAGAGAAGGAATAAGTTTTCATTGTTTTTTGTAAGTAGGGGAGACCGGGGATGAAAGTAACACTTTTTGTTTTTATTTATTCTCATAGAGGATAACAATTTTTGAACATTCAAATTGATTTAATGATAGATTGGATATTTGTCTTCCTTCCAAGATATTTAGTTCATATGTTTCAAAATTTAGAACATAATAATTTGGGTACTTTTTTGTTCCTCTTCTAGAGATCGCCTAAAAGTCGCTCGACCGGTGACACAACGCATTAACTTTTAGGCGGAAAATAGTGACTCTGGCTGGCAAAAACTTAGCCTCTATGACAGATGAAAACTAGCAATGTAGGTAGGACGGTGAATGAAGATGAACATTGCACAAGCGCTTAGGGCGACATACTAACAAAAATTAAAGAAACTATAGGCACTGTTACAACCTACCCGTGTTATTTTCATTCCCCGTCTCCCCTACTTTGGAAGGCTTCCATGTGACCTGGTCACTTGGGGATTAGTTTGACTGCTACGATAGTTGTGACGATATTTATATTGCGTAATTCAACAATTTGGCTCTATTTCAGAACTTATAAAGAAAGAAACCGTTGCAAAAACAAGTATTAACTAAATTTATGTAAAAAAAAAACACAACCATATGATTCCCACATTTTAAACTGAATCCTTTGTATTTATATGTGCATTGACTGTAATTAGAAATTTTAATATCGTGTTGCAGGTAATACAACTAATTATTCACGACTATTTATCAAGATTAAATTAGTGAAGGTCGCTCTGATTGGCCGAACACAATGAATTAATTGGCGATATTGCTCAATGGTAATCGAAGCCATAGCGTTCACGAAATGAGATCATTTATCCGGCAAACTAGCGATATAATGAACCTGCAATTATAAGCATTGTGTTAAGAAACTGTTGAGGAATGTAGGTACGGTACGCCAGCAATGTCTGAATTTATGGCTCACTGTTGCACTGGAACAGAATGACCCAAGAACGCTATAAATATGAAATAAATTCTTGTTTTTAATTAGCCAGGCTTCATTAGGTTATAATCTAAATAAATTACTGGGAAGAGAACATTTGTTTGAACAAATGACATATCTCGTATCTACACGACTTTAACAACGATTGTTAATTGCTTCGTTTGAACATACATCTGTAACATCGCTACTTGTGCAATGCTTTTTTTTTAAGGGTAATCTAGAGCAGGATCATCACATTCTAATCTCCACATTCACTTAGGGACGAGCAAAAAATTCACGACAAATTACATCCGCTTACAAACTTTACGCGACTGATTATATTTATGTTTTTGATTTGACAACGTTAAGGCTAGGAAAAACAAAAGTCATTAAGTACATTTGCTTTGCTTAAAGTAATTATGTTTTTTTTAAAGAAAAACAATATTAGTTACATACAAGGATAAATTATTTATATAAAAATGCAACTACTATACAGCGTCATTCAAAAAGTCTGCAACAAATAAAAAAAAAACTATTGATTTCTCAGAAAATTTTATTCTTGAAAAAAGGTTCAATAAAAAGTGTCCTATGGACTAGATTTTAGCGATTTTTGAAATATTCGCAAGAGTAAAATGCCCTTATTTTAAGAGATACAAAAAATTTTTGTTGGAAAGAGCTATTTTTAAAAACAAAATGGAATTTGACAGTCAAAATTTAAATCTAGCTTTATTTTTAGATTCTAAATAACTCTTTTCCCTACATTTTTTTTGTATCTCTTAAAATAAGAACACTTTACCCTTGCGAATATTTTAAAAATCGCTAAAATCTAGTGTCCTATGACTTTTATTGAACTTTTTTTTTATCTTAATATCAATTTTAGACTATGCACCAACTTTTATGAAGGATAAAATTTTCTGAGAAATCTTTTTTTTCTCCATTTGTTGCAGACTTTTTGAATGACGCTGTAGATCTGCTAAGGTTTAATTAACAAATTGCTTTGGAAGAAAAATGTCTTTTTGATAAAAATCCATACCAGCTAGAGACGTTTTCTTCTTCGTTAATAGATATCTTAAATTCCAAAAATAAATAAAGTGCACGGTGTTTAAAATTCGAGTTTAAGCATAGGGATCTCGCTTATTATAATAATACAAAGTGTAGGTGTAATTTAGCAAAGTTGCTAAATTCGGTGCTCATTAAAAATCCGAAGAGACATTGGAAATATCTCAAACGGTATCCAAGAAAATTAGGAAAAACCGAAATGCAATTTTTGAAAATCGTCTAGAACACCTTTGGGTTATGAAATATTTTAAATCTGTAAAAACTTTGCCCAAGCAACTTTTTAAGCTGAAACGGTTGGTAATCATAAATTTTTCCTAGGTCGATTCGTTTTTGTTTCATGACAACCAACTTTGTTTTTTATGGGCGCAATTTTTGCTGTTAACATAATCAATTAGATTTTTTTTCTGAACTCATTGATGTATCACACATGGTATCTTACTTCTACATTCATTCTCAAATTTGAAAAATTGCGTTTTGGTTAACAACCACTTAAATCAGGTAGACACTTCATTGTAGTTTAAGTCGTTTTCATGACAACCGATCAACAAACTAAAAATTTGAAAGCCTTTTTTTACTTATCATCGTAATAAATTTGTAATTTAAAGAAAAGACAAACGTAATATAAGTAATCTCAAACCGTTAACTAAGATTTTCGATTTACCTAAGTTTGTTTAACCAAGACGTAGCATTATCTGAGGTAAATTATCGAAAACTTGCATATACTTTGTCATTAAATGTTTGTGTAATGTAAAAAAATATTTAATAGCGTATAAAACTTACTTTAAAATCCAGCAATTACAAAAACACTTGGTGTTGAGCCAGAAGAACACCGCCCAGAAAAAGGAAAAGTTTCGCTACTCCTGCAAAAAAAAACAATTTATTAAAAAATTGGAAAACGACTCATTTGAATGTAAGTTTAGAAAATACAAAAAAAAAACTTGTAGCAGACGTCTGAAAATTATAAAAACCCCTTGAAACTTTAATCAAATTGATGAAAATAAACTAGAAGTGTTTTATTGAATAATGTAAAAATCATTTACTACATAGGTTCAATATAAAAATAAAGTATACATCAACACAGTAATGTATCCAGATTCAATTAATTTAATGATAATTTACCAATCCTTACATTTAATTCAAGTTTTAGATTATACAAAATTCCCTTGGTGTACCTATAACCCCAGATAATTAAACTATTCTGTGTTTTTTAATCTTGTTTAATATTTAAAATGTGCAAAGGCTGACCTTGGTGTATAATTTCTTTATTGGATAAAGTTTTGTTAAATGAATGAGCCAAAGAAAATTATTACGTGCCTCGAATAAATATTTTTATAGTAAAATTGAAAACAATGGACAAACCCTTTCGAGATTTCGGTGACAATTTGCAACATTAAGAAGAATAAAGTAGCTGTCACATAGGCGACATTTACCGCAAAGGTTAACGAGACATCTTTCTTGCGTTACCCAATAAAAGTTGTAAAATAAATTGTTAAAGGCTTCCAGTACTAGTCACCCGCATATTCTTGAATAAAAATTCTTTTTAAACATTTACAGAATACTCGACATGAGCCTTTATGATAAAAATGTTTTCTAACATTGCATCAAACATGAAAAAATCTAGAAAGAATTGTGTTGAAAAACAGTACAAAATATGAATTTAATATAAAAAAAACTGTACATCATTTGTAGCTTTACCAATCTCAAAATAGCACAAAAAATACAAGCTGCTTCATATTTAAAACCATCCATTGGGATCTCCTTTATTATTTAGAGAACATAAAGTGTTTGGCCAAGATACTCAATAAATTACTGATATACAGGGTGTTTCTTCAATATTGCAAAAAAAATCGGGAGGTGATTCGAAAATTAAGGAGGGTCTTTTATATAAAATGTTTTCCTTAGACGTTTCCTTTCGGAGTTACACCCCCCTAAAGGGGAGCGGTAAAATAGGTTTTGATTTTATTTCTCAAATTTGGATAAACGTAGGAGAATGATATTTGGTAGAAGTTTTATACTTGTTAAAAGTTTTCCCATAGTAATATTTTTAATCATCTCTCACCTTCACAGGGGGCTGAAATGTACGACTCCTGTTGGTTTTATATCAGAACTTTTTGGTGGGTTGAAATTTTGCAATTAACAATATTTTGTTTGAAAGCATGAAAGCATACTCTATTTAGAAACTTTTTTTTCTTTAACTTTTCTCGTAAAGCGTACCGTTTTTGAGTAAAAAATAAAATTAGTAAGGACAAACCATTAAATATTCCAATATAAAAACGATTCATTTTGGTGGTTGCCATGGTTTGTTCATGTTCATATTGGATAGAATTGACGGGTGTAACTCATTTTGACGTTTGACAACGCTAAAACGCCCCTCAATTCTGCGATATTGAAACACCCTGTATATTTTAAATGTATTCTACATACAAGGACACAATCCCCGCGATATAAATTTCTGTATCTCGCGAACAATCACGGAAACGCTTGCAAAGACACTCGGGAATTCGTTGCCGCGTTGTGGTATCGCATAGTTTAGAAAATCCTCTGGATTCTGTGATAACGAATCCGTCAGGAATTAATTAGCGGACATCTAGGAAGTGCTCCTGTAACCTAATGACGTGTTATAATAAAGCGGAGAGCTGTACAAGTCGCACGTGTTTCGTACGGTAGCGAAGAGCCGACATAAATATCCCAGAAGTGGTTGTTAGCGGAAGAATACTTCTGCGCGTTGGACAATTGACGACCAACTACTTATAACTTAACGGAAACGATTATTCCACTGTTGAAAAGATCGCAATTTCAGAGAAATCTAACAGAATCGTGTTATTAATTACGCGATTTATTTCCTACAATGCTAGACTTCGTTCGCCATTAAATTAATTGGTTTGGCTCAAAAATTATCTACGAGCCACTTCAACAAATCTTCGCCGAGTCCAATAAGAACATGTTTACACTGAACCGTGAATAATATTACGGGCACAACATATCGATATAAATTAATTTACAGCCAAGCAGCGCTAAATCCATTTAGGTTGATTTGACTAATGGATATCTCGCACGCCATTGCGAATTTCAATGAAATAATTGTGCCCGTGTGATACAAATTGCACGTGGCCATTATGAAAATGAAATCAAAAGACGTGACGACTAAATTGTCGGTGCCGTTACTGTAACACACAATCAAGTGTAATGCAGCAAAATTAATTTGCAGTCGATAATCAGTTCGGTAAAGTATTGGAACAGAGATAAATAGTACTCGCAGACTTGTTAGGACACAAAACACTGACCGTCAACTACAAACTAACAACGTTCATGCCTTCCAGCACATACATGGATACACGGAAAGCTTTTTAGTAAATAACTTCTCGATATATGTCACTGCTGAGTGCTCTTAACGTCAGCTTCACACTTGTCGAGTATTGCCAATGAAACTTTATTGAGATTTATATAAATTTCAACGACATTTTAACGTTTACTCGTTCAGATTAAGTAAACACTTAAAAATCGTATTAAAATTATAGTGTACGAGCGACGAGCTACACTAGATGTACACCTTCATTAAGTATATTTATTTCTTTGCCTATCATTTGAGGTTTAATTGTTACAGTCAAGTTAAATAAAATCAATTTATATTTCCCTAAAAAATTGTGATTTTTCTCGAGTTTCACAAGGATTTATCCTTTCCAAAGAAAAGAGTTTGTTCCGCAGTAGTTCTGGATGTGGCGCAAGCATTTGATAGGGTTTGGTACGAAGGACTGCATCACAAATTAAAACATATCCTTCCTAAACAGTGTACAAAAATTCTAATGTCTTATTTATCAGAGAGATATTTTAGGATCAACCAGGAAGATGCCTACTCTGATCTTAAAGAAATTAAAGCTGGAGTGCCACAGGGTAGCGTGTTGGGTCCAGTCCTTTACCTACTCACGTGTTCTCCCAGTACCAGTAGCGTAGGTAGGATGCTTCCATGGGGGAATTAATAAACGCAAAAAGAGCTGAGGACCTTTTTTTTTTACGTCACCACTCTCTTTTTAAGTTTTTTAGCAGCAGGATTTGATGGTTTCATCATGGGGGGGGATTAATAAACGGTAAAAAGAGCCGAACGCTCTTTTTTAGCACAAAATTTACAGTTCTTCAGCCCTATAACGACTTATTGCAAACCTATGGTGGAAGGGTAACATAATTTAAACTGAAAAAAGCGCTTATGAGTCAGCTCTAGTGAACAAATCCCTTCCCTGGCTACAATGTATCCCTGGTATAAAGAATTTGAACGCAAAAGGAGTTTTGTTCATCAGGACGGCCTCCTACGTTCGCGATTATTTTGCAAACATTCCGAAAGACGTTTGATCGGGAGCTTTTACGTGTGAAACGTAAGAATGGCAAAGAATAGTATTGCTCTATTTTTCATTCAAAAAATTCAGTTCGACCCTCGTACCGTGCTTAAATAAATGCAAAGTAATTCTGTGAAATTAATTAAAAGTCCAAACAAACACTATAACCTTGCGCTAATTATTTCGCAACAAACGTTAACATAATTGGAATTAAAACTGTGATTCTGCATACAATTAAAGTCAGCGTAACTAAAGTCAATTTCATTTCTTTGTAGAAGAAGTTAAATCCGCTTGCGTTAAGCTCCGTTAAAAGTTGGCGTGCTTCAAATAGTACCAGCAATTATATTGCTTATCAAGCAATAATCATGTGTTAAATTTTAACGGAGCCTTATGCAACCAAGGATAAATCTTGTAATTTTAGTGAACTCTGCATTGAGTGTTTAACTTGGTTCTTGATTTTACTTAACAAATATCAAGTCAATAAAAGCCGAGATCTAGTTTTTTAGTACACATTTTTAAATATCTTCCAAATATTAATTATATTAGGAACTGTAGAAGATTCATTGTCATCATACCCAGATTTATTTTAATTTTTGTCTTTAGTATCATGATATAAATTGAAGCTAATGCATCGGTAATTCTGCACTTAATAAATATTCATTAGATGTCTTAATCCTGCGGATAATTAATTTGTAGTGTCTTGATGTTGGTACATAATTAGTATGTGTGCATTCGTGCGTTGTTAAATACCAGCATAATTTTTATAGAATATGTACATATTTACTGGTATAAAATTTCCAAAATAAATTGGAATAATTCCAATACCTATTAAACGTTTATTGCTATACAAAATACGCTGTATGAATTATTCAAATAACAAAAGAATTACCTCGTTCACAAAATGATTTAACACAAATCTAGACCAATTTTACGTTGTATCAGAGTGTGATGGAATTAAAATTCTGTTACTTTTTTTTTAAACACACTTGATTAAAATATTTTACAAGCGTTGAATTATTTTAGATATAAGCTTAACTAATTATTTTCATGGGTACAACTTTTATACAACATTCTATAGGGCGGAAAATTTCCTTCACCTATCAAATTTTCGTTTTCAACCAATCACTAATCTTAAATCTTCTAAAGACTACCAATAAGAGTATTCTTACACGGTAATAATTTTACAATCCCCTGTCAGATGTTGATCCTCCTGTCAAATTTGCGTTTTCGACCAATAACAAACTCAGATTTCCTAAAAACGACCAATAAACATAATCATACACTGATAATATCCTTTTCGGAATTAACAGATTTTCATGCGTTTATTTGTAATTTCCAAGATATCTGAGTTTGTGATTGGTCGAAAATATAAATTTGGAGAGGGAATTAGATATTTGGTCTTGATAATTTTTTGACGAATTTCGGCGACCAGAAGCGTTACTTTAATATAGATTAAACCACAACCCTGACGCACCACTCTGACAGTACTTGTAAAATTTGACAACGTACATTTAATTTGACAGGTAGGTTAGGTGGAAGGAAATTTTCTGACAAAATATAACTCGTGCATTGCAAATAATCTATAATTTTTGGCAAATCTTCACTCATGCAAGTTGAATCTAGCGTTTTTTTCAGCTCAACTTGCATTCGGGCATATTTACCAAAAATTATCGATAATTTTCAATGCACTTGTTATATTACTACTGATAATATTTTTATTATATTCGTTTAGGAAAACAAAACAACTTTTAGGTTTTAATTTTCTTATAATATGTCTACTAAAACTGCATTGTTTAGGATGTAGATTCTTATCCGACTCAGTACAAAAATATTTTAATCAATATACCACTTCTGTTCTCTAAAATTCAATTAAAAGGCCAATAATGATAGTGCTAAGACATGCCTTCAGGTCAATCGATATCAAAAACAATCAGAAAGGCTGGCAGGAAACGTAAGGATAAATTCGATCCAACATTAATACAGTTGTCGCTCGAAAATATAGCTTAATTTATTTTTACAACTTCCACCACACGTAGTAATCGTCAACAATGACTTCATGTTAAAAAAAAGACTTGACTGTTAACCTTCTACTGATTAATATTGAACCCTGCTATTAATTTCGCGTGATTTGCTAACCAAGGTTTAGCAAACGATTTGTAATTTTAGGCTATCAGCCTTACCCGTCAATCACCGAAATTCCATTTACAAAATTTTATTTATTAATAATAATTAACGAAACGCTTGTTATAGATTTATAAAACTTATTTTACATTAAATCGCGCACAAAGCATGATATACGACTTATTTACGACACGGGTAATTGTTAATATCAGTAGTTATGTTTATATAACACCATAAATCCACCCTCTATGTTATTAATGAACTTATTATCTTGGTACGGACGACTGGCTACCGTATCCCACATTGCTAGCAACAATAAATAAAGCTCTGATAAATTTATTCCAACGTTTATAACAAAAATGTGACACATGTCCTTCGGTAATGTTAAATAGACAAGAAACAACTTTATACAACAAGCACAATGTATTGTTTTAAGCTGACTCATAGCTTATTGTAAAAATTGTTTTGTTTAATGCCAGCCTTTGCAGTTTTAATCAAATCTGTCTCGAAAAATGCGAAATATACGAATTAAAAGACAGTGTTTGGTGAGGGAATGGTCTTCTTCCTTCATTATTTACATTTTTACAGTACACAGGGAGACATCTACATGTCGTCGCCTGAGAGTTATTTTTTTCCATACGCCATTTTGCGGCAAATTGACTTATCAAGATTATGTTTAAAGCAGGGACTAAAAACGAAAAAAATTCCGTTCGATTCTGTTCGGAACGAAAACGAAATATATCGTTTTCGTTCTTTTCGTTCTAACCGAAAAAATTCTTTTTTCGTTTTCGTGAACCGAAATAATAACGGTTAAAACCGGTTTTACAATATTTTTTTTGTCGTCAAAAAATCAATTTTTTTTCTAGTCACCACAACCTTCTATAAATACGATAACAATATTTGCGTCTCAACTAAAATATAAACGATGACAATGGGGTTTGATGCTCACGGACAGCATATTTTAGACTGGCGAACCATCGCCATATTAAATTTACCAAATCGTTAAACACATGAATTTAACCATTTTGTTAAGTTTAACACCCGTAAGGTGCAAAAACACAACGTGATTAGGTTAAATTAGACACACGATCTTTATCTAAAAATATGAAAATGTAGCAAGTGCTGTTTTAAATTTGTTTTAGTACTAAAAATCTTTGCATTCGAATTAAATAAGAGCCTGCTGTAAATATTTAAAAAGACAAAAGAATGAATTCAAGTGGGTAATTTACTAAATGTTATAAATAAAAAAGATATTTAAAAAAAACTTATATTAACTTGAAATATATTTTAACTTTATAGTTTGTACATACCAAACAATATATATTTTCACATTCCGTTAAATCTTACTAGCAACACATCTTCCAATAAATCTTCTTTTACATTAGTCCTATTCGAAGTAAGAATAAATTTTACTATTATTATGTCTAAACGCAAATAAAACAGATACATTAATAATATATATCCAATCAAGTGTATATTCTATATTGATGATCTAAAAAACAAATTAGAAATAGAGAATATCTGTACCGTTAATTGTGTTACACGAAATTGCAAGTATAAACAATAAAGTTGTTAATCCATATTCACGTAAATATATAGAGAAAAGTGAAGCTCACTTATTTCAAGTGAGATTTTTTACTGCGTGAAGTCTCCCCAGCACAGAAGGTAAATTCGCGTTTGTGTTTAACAAATAAAATTGAAATAGCGACAAAACCGGTTAAAACCGGTTAAAACCGGTTAAAACCGGTTTTGGAAAATATTTATTTCGTTTTCGTTCTTGAACGAAAAATAATAATTTCGTTTTCGGTTTCGTTTTCGTTCTTAAAAAAATTTCGGTTAATTTCGTTTAACGTTTTCGTTTTCGTTCCGTTCTCAGTCCCTGGTTTAAAGTGTTCCCTATCCTTCAACATAACCAAAATCATAGAATTATACGATAAAGACAGTGTTTTGTGAGCGAATGAACTTCTACTTTTCTTATTTATGTTGCAGTGTATAACATTTTGAAAGATGTAAAAGCGTCGAAGCTTAATAAGTTAAACACCGTCTAAGTTTGATTTTTTTGTGTGTAATAAACGCAATACCAGTTTTTGCGTTTATAATATTCACGATTATCTGTATCATAATAGCTCCATTAGCTAGCAAAGCAACTAAAAAATCCAGTTTTATTGTGCTCAAAGTAAACACACTTAACCAGTGCAATACACGGCACTTGGCAAAAACAGCGTATCAAACGTTTTATGTAATAATTTTGTTAAATTAAACTCGATGTAAAGTGTCGAATAATAACAATAATAACAATGTTTTATAGATTATTCTTTGATTATTTTAAAACGTTCCACTGTAATGAAAACCTTTTCACTTCTGTTTTTGATACGCCATGTTTTCAAAACGATAATTTTAAGTTAATAACATCAATTCAACCTAACGCCTTTGTGCGAGCGTTTAAAAATGTAAATCCAATTAATTTTTTTTTGCGAACCGCTCATCGCGTCCCACTTTCTTTATAATAATGTTAATAATGCCGGGAAATTGATAGTTTAATAAGTATACTGTACACGGAAGCGCAATATTTATCGTTATCTGCGATTTGATTTTCTCTACGTATCTCCTCTGTACGTGAAGGCTGTATGAATGAATGAGTTATAGCGTCAATGTGCATGCTGAACTAACACAATACTCGGGTGAGCTTGATGGTTTTCTGTTTAGCGATCACAGGCATTTGTGGAAGCAAAAATGATGTCGTGTCTCGTGCTTAATGCAAGATAAAAATTGGTGCTTAGTCGTGACGGGCGTAGCCCTCAAGAATTGATAGAAACGAAGCCAGAGCCGGATTTAGGTACTTTCTTGCCCGGGTATTTTTCGGCGCCCTTTTACACTTCTTTAAAGCCCCCAGGCAACCTCATTTTGAGATACTTGCAGAACAATTGCTGATGCGGCACTAAACGACTGACAGCAAATGCAAATTATCGTGGAAGCAGTGCCGAATTAAGGGGCGCCCTCATATGTATAAAATGGGGCGCCCGCATATGTATAAAATGGGGCGCCTAACATAGGAGAGGGCCAAAACTAAGGCTGGCACAAGGGCCTTAGACAACACGCTTAAAAAAACAAAACCTAAAAATAATCATCCTAAGTTAAACAAGGGCGCCTTTCTAAAGAGTGTTATTTTTTAAAACAAGTGTCCCAATGAAGAAAAGAACGACTTTCTGATAAAAAAACAAACAAAAATGTTGCCACTTAATCGGGTTTAGTGGGGAAGTTGACCCAAATAAACTGAAAGAACGAAACTAAATTAAGTTTCCCTCACAATATTTTTGGGTATTTAATTCTCACAGAAAAATCATAGTAGGTACTTTTTTTTGGAAAATCAATATACAGGGTGTTTGAAATTCGAGTTTAAGCATGGGAATCTCGCTTATTATAATAGCTAGAGTATAGGTTTACATTCGTCAAAGTTGCTAAATTTGGTGCTCAATAATAATCCAAAGAGAAATTGGAAATATCTCATACGGTATCCGAGAAAATTGGGAAAAACTGGAAAATACGATTTTTGAAAATGGTCTATAACTTCTTTGGAGTATAAAACATTTCAAATTTGTAAAAACATAGCCTAATCGAATGGTGGTCACAATTAATGTGACAAATAATAGGCTTTCAAAATTTTTAGTTTGTTGATTGGTTGTCATGGAAACAACATAGACTACGATAACCGGCAACCTGATTTTGTTAATTGTTATTGTTAAAAACGTATCTTTTTTTTAAATTTGACAATGAAAGAAGAAGTAAAATACCATGTGTGATACATCAATGAAATCAGAAATATAAATGCTATTTGATTATGTAAATGGCGAAAATTGCGCCCATAAGAAAAAACAAAGTTGGTTGTCATAAAACAAAAACGAATCGAACTAGGAAAAAATTGTGACCACCATCCGATTCGGCTTAAAAAGTTGCTTGGGCAATGTTTTTACACATTTAAAATATTTCAAACTCCAAAGAAGTTATAAACGATTTTATAAAATCGTATTTTCCAGTTTTTCCTAATTTTCTCGGATACCGTTTGAGATATTTTCCAATTTCTCTTCGGATTATTAATGAATACCAAATTAAGCAACTTTGCCAAATTCAAACCTATACTCTAGCTATTATAATAAGCGAGAACCCCATGCATAAACTCGAATTTCAATCACCCTGTATAGAAAAGAAATTTTACTTGTTTTTAAACACCCAAATCGAAGAAAATTTTCCAAAAATTCAAAATCATCCTAGTCAATGAACCACATCACAAAAACGAATGAAAGTAATACAAGATCATACTTTTTGAAATAATTTAGCGATATAAACAACAAAAAAAACTTAGGAGGGTCACACAAGGAGTGTCCTTGAGGCGCGAAATTATCTTCGACCGGTCCTTCTTGAAAGATTGTTCTAACAGCTGGAGATCTAGCCGCAGATGTTGAAAATAAAATGTGGATGCGTTGTTTAATACCGAATGTGCAAGATTTTACAGAGTATCCGACGTCCAAATTCATGCCATATTAACCACAAGGCGTCACTTCTTCTTGTTTTTGTTACCCAGAGCACTGGCCCTGCTAGCCGACATTTTAATCCGGCCCTGTGCGAATCCAGCGTTACGGATTAACAAAACAAGACGCCTCGGTATCGTCAAATCGACTTCGCAAACATCGAAATATCTGAAATAATCGCGCGCGTTGCTTTCACATTTTTTGAATCGGGCATTTTTACATTAGCAGAACTGTTTAATCTAAGCCTCAGGGCACTTAGCTGCAGTTTAATACTTCTAAAAGTGTTTCAAGTGAAAGAAAGAAATGTTGTGACCTTGAAAGTTTTTGTATAAAATTCTTACTATTTCGTGACCTACAAACATTAATTTACTCGATTTCCTATACAGAAATAAGTAACTGCACATGCAGGCTGACCCTGGCTGTTATAATATTCTTAAAGTCGTTTTTATTCCGCTCGCAATTAACCTGTGCGTGCAAAAAAAGTAGCAAGGCCGTTTATTTAGATACAAATAATTACTCGGACAAAATCATTTTTGAGAATGTTAATAAAATGTACGTATAAAACATAATTGCCATGTATTAATAGGTAATTGCTTTGCAAACACACCTTTCCATGTATTAATTGAATATTGAACATATTCAGGAAGTCCGTCAAACATTACACTTGAAAATTAAACCCTCAAGTGAAGTTAGCATAGTTTATTGCTTTATTTTGATAAAAATTTTTATTCATTAACAAAATAAAAAACCATTGACAATGCAACTTATGAGTTAAGTACACCGGCCAAAGCAATAGTTTCGTAAAACATTCAAATCATTTCATAATAGTTCATAATCATTTCCACGAGTGCGTAATTGCTTCACAACTCGTGTTATGTAGCATACTTTTTCCACGATCACATAATACTTACGATTTTAACGGCTTTTTGGCTAATATACTTTTGCAATTACGTTGTCTTGTCAGTTTTGACGTAAGCCTACTTTGACATTTCTAGACAAGTGTGCGTTTTGCCTACCGTGCGTCATAACTCACTTACTAGGCATGCAGGAAGCGAGCCTGTGCATTCAGCCTGTACGGTAAGAGTCATTTACATTAGTAATCGTAGAAAAAAAAACGATTAAAATTGACAGGAATAACGTAGAGTAAAGTGCCCTAATATGGAATACTTTTTTGTATTCGGCAACAATATTCACATTTATTCAACAAAATTTTGCAAAAAAAAATTGTAAGGAATTTGTAATGAATACGAATTCTGGTACGATATTACGGTAGATATTTTTTATATAGCTATTTTTTTTTTTAAATGTTACTACTAGTCCATATTAAGCTCCCGGGGAACCTAACATGGAATACTAGGGGTTCTTAATATGGAATATAGAATTATATAGGAAATATACATTCAAATAAACAACTGCTTATAGATTAATCTTTTCTTTCTTTCTGATTTGCATTATTACTTAAACCACACCAAAACTCTGTTATTTGTGTAAATTAAATTATAATTCAAGTGTCATTCGAACTAAATGTTGATAATTTATTTATTTTTTACAGGTAGGACAATAGAATTGTTTTTTGGGTATTTTGCACATTTTTAGTGTGCCCATTTCTGACACTTTTTCACTGAACCCATATTACTGTACTTAGTGACCATAATCATATTCATTAAAAGGCACCTCTATGTATTCCATATTAGGCATCAACGTGACATTTCAAAAATCGGTAGATGTAAAACATGAAATGGCCCCAATCAAAATTTTTTGGTCTATTTCATTGAAATGTAAAGACTCATGCTAAATAAACATGCAATAAAATATTTTTTGTGCGATCGTGTTTGACGGACGCGTTAGCAACCATAAAGTACTGCACTACCGGCCCTGTCCTTAGCAACGGCCGTAAAAGTTACTTTTACGGCCGTTGCTAAGGAGAGGGCCGGTAATGCAGTACATCGCCGTCATCTGTCAGTGACAGAATGTCACGTAGTTTCTAACCTATAATTTTAAAAATTACTAAAAATTTAAATTGTTTTTAATTCGATCGCACAAAAAATGTAATATGCATCTCGGCCAAAACGTACTTTTTGGCCTTGATACATAAATAAATATTATATTATTTAACCTAGCATATAATATTTCGCACTGAAAGATTTAGCCTAAAAACTCAGTAGCACGTCAAAACTATATTTGAATCTGTTATGTAATCTAGTGAATATTTTTTAACTATTTTACATTTGGGAATGTGTGATCAATGTACAAATAGGTACATATACTTTTCAACAGATATCGCTTATTCATTGTCATAAAACTGATGTATGTATTCCATAATAGGTAACTGTTCCATATTAGGGCACTTTACTCTATTAGTTTGATGCACTTTATTTATTTACAAAAGTGCCTGTCTAGGTATCTATCGAAATTATATGTTATTAGATAATAACTTGTCAGATGATATCGCAAAATTTTGCCTTAATACAACAAATTTTCTTTATAATAACAAACTTCATAAGCAAATTAATAAAGCAGCAATGGGTTCACCGTTAAGCCCTATAGCTGCAAATACATTTATGGAGTATTTCTAAAACAAAGCCTTCTCAAATTATCAGTATAAACCAAAATATTGGTTAAGAATGTAGATGATACTTTCATCACAGGGTCACATGGTTTAAACAAATTAAATGAATATCTCTGTATATAAATATCATTCAAGCAAATATTAAATGTACAAAAGGGTTTGAAAAAACAACATATAACCCTTTTTAGATTTACTAGAGGTTATATTTTAGATCAAACTTGGAACACGAAAAATAACAAATCAATTGGTTTTAGATGAAAATTATTGATTATTTCACGTGCATTTGAAAATGCGTTCTGTGATTTGTATCTTGTTAGATGAATTAACAATATGCTAATATAATATTTTAAGCATTTTAACGATATATTCACAGCAATCATTCATTCTGTAATGATCAATAACTTACAGAAAAGTGGAAATTTAAATGGAACCATAAAAATACAACTCAAACAAATGTGGCACACAAACTCATGCGGTTTTCCATTTTATTTGTCTCATAAATCAATTCGATCCTGGATTCTTAACGAAGAATCTCGGAACTTCAGCAATTTCTTACTCGGCTACAGCAAAAAAGTATCGAGATTTTGAAAAATTTCGCTGGAGTATCTATAAAAGTCTTAGACTATTTATTATGGACGTTTAGCGTCCGACTGAAATTAAACGCTCGCGTATGCTATTTATATTCTTCGCTAACCACTAACCATGTACGGATGGGCATTTATTATAATGACGAAGTCTATTTGTTAACAGTGCTGGTGAGAAATAAGCCATAAAAAACAAATGTGTTTACACACGGGCACTTGTAAAGGTTTTATTAATGTTGGATTTTAATTCGTGGGTGGTTTGTGGAGTTGTTGCTATTAATTAAGAGATTTTTACTTGAATTAAACTTTAAAAAAATCAATTTGTCTAACTATACACAGGGCCGGCCCAAGGCATGATGCAAGTGATGCACAGCATCAGGGCGCCCCCTTAAGGGGGCGCCTTACAAGATTATTTCTTTAAATAAAATGTGTGCTGTTTTTAAAATTTTAAAATGTCAACCAAATTTAATGTCAAAATGAATTTTATTTTAAATAAGCTAGTATAAAAATAAATTTAAAACACGTGCCAGTATGGATGAGGCTAAATTTGAACCGCGCGCCAACACAGAACTCGGCTAATCAGAGAGTGGGCAAAGTTCTGTGATTTCAATTTAAATACAGTGATATCTGATATGAGAGGACAAGGCTACGATAACGGCGCAAATATGACAGGTAAAAATAAAGTAGTTCAAAAGCATATTCAAAATTTAAATCTCAGGGCTTTCTTTATTCCGTGCCTGCGCATTCGTTGAATTTAGTTGTGAATGATGCCGCAAAAATGAATGTCGAAACAATTAGTTTTTTTTTGGCTTTATTCAAGAACTTTAATTTTTTTTAGTATCTACTACTAAAAGGTGGGACATTTTAAAAAAGAATTTATCAAAATTAACATTAAAACCTTCATCTGTAACTAGATTGGAATCTAGAGTTGAAGCACTGCGACCATTAAGTAAGTAAGTAAGTAAAATATACGACGCATTAATAGACATTTTTGATAATAATAATAACGACTACAAAGTCGACATGAGGCACAAAGTTTAGCTAAAAAAATTAAAAATTTAAATTTATTTGTTCTACTATTTTATAATATGAAGTATTTAACAGATTAAATGTGGTAAGTAAAATGTTACAAGGTGTTGAGCAGCATTTAAAAAGTGCATTAGTTGCATTAGACGAATTAATATGTTTCATAAAGGAATTAAGAATAGATAAAGGTTTTAATGAAATTTTAGAATCTGCAAAAGAACTAGCTACAGAGTTAGAAATTGCACCAAAATTTATTCCGTCAAAAAATGTACGAAGACGTAATATAAAGAAACAATTTAGATACGAATCTGCCGATGAAACACCGATTGGTCCTAAAGATAAATTTAAAATATCTTTTTTTCAATGTTATTTTAAATACTACAGTACTGAACTCTTTAGAAGAAAGATTTAGCCAACTTAAAAATCACAATGATAATTTTAATTTTTTTACGATATCAAAGAGATAAAAAAATATGGACAAAGAAATTTTTAGAAAACATTGTAACGATATCGGAAGTATGCTTACGGATGGAACAGACAAGGATATAAGTGCATTAGAATTATTTGATGAATTAAAGGTTTTTTGGTGACTTTGTAGATCTTAATACTTATTCAGATACAATTGACATATTAAATTTTATTTGTGCCAACAATTTGGAGTGTGTATTTGAAAATGTAACCATTGTTCTACGAATTTTTTATAAATAAATAAAGAAATTATTGATAAATTTGCTAGCTTAAAAGCCAGAAAAGTAAAATTTTAATATTATGTTTGCTTATAAATTTTATTTTGTTAAGAATTTAAGAATTTATAATAAGAGTAAATCCGTTTTGTTTTAAGTATACTACTTAGTACCTATTTATGTAGTGTTTTATGTAATTAATTCCACTACATACTCTATAAAGATTTATATTAAATTAAATTATTAATAACAATATTATATTTTTATTATTTTTATTACCCGAAAATTAGCCACTTTTGTCTTTAAATATATATAGGGGGGGGGGCTATAAGAGTACTTCGCAGCAGGGCGCCGACTACCCTAGAGCCGTCCCTGACTATACACCTACATACTAATTGCAGTTTCGACATATTTATACAAAATCAACGTTTCCTTCTTTAGCCAAAAACCTGTAGATGGTGCAAAGACATACAAAAATTGTTATCATTGAGAACATGGTTAAATTAGCAAAGCAGTATGGCTTTATGTGCCAAATATAAACTAAAAATGTGCCTATTTTGCAAAGCTCCTTAAATATCCTAAAAAACTACAAAATTCAAATATCATTCACAACATTTTTTCTGGGGTTAACCAGAAAAGCTCATGAAGCAAGATCACAAGGAAAAAACAAAAGAGGTGGACCGAGAAAACGCTGGCAAGACGAAGTAAAATAATGTACCAACGGACAGAAACATCAAATGGAAAGACACACAAAGCACAAGACAGAAAAACATGAAAAAAAAAGTCAGCACAATACAACTGAAGAGTCCTACACCTAACAGTAGAAGGACATGACTAAATAATAATAATTCGTAAATTTTTATTAACCAACTTAAACATTTGGTATCAATAATTTACACAAAAAGCTCCAGTTGCATGATTGTTTTTGAGATTCTATAGTCAACCTTTTAATTTCTTCTTGTCTAATACACACGAGAATAATGATCCACCCTCTGATTCCGTAATGTCTAAAATCCCGTCACATTGATCATACCATTTTTTATTATATCTATTAATTTTATAACATTTGACCTGTCACTCAAAACTAGCTGTTAGGCCAAAGGGAATGTCAATATCATATTGATTAAAAACTAATTACAACTAACTTTGTGGCAAGGTTGTTAAAACTTTATCATAATAATCACCTTACACACGAAAAGTAATAGTTTCATGGTCCAAAATTAATGTGCAAATTAGTATTTACATACAAATACAATTTCGCAAATTTTACGTACTGCACAACTTTTACATCTTTCTTGCCAAGTTGAAAAATAATACATGCTTGCCTCGTTAGTGAAGAGAATTTTCTTGAGAAGTATTATATGCAAACTGTTGTTATAATACTCTTTGTGTAAATAAATGATTGACACTAATATACTCGTATTAAACATGGGAATAAAATTCTCCGACAGTGACAAAAAGATGGTTTTCAAGGTATGTACAGTTCTAGGTTGTATTTTCCATTAGATATACAAGCCGAGATTAATATCCCTAATGTTAGAGATATTCCACTTTTTATTTCTTGCCGAGACATGGGAAAACATACGCGCGTAGTTGCTTTTTTAATGTAACTCGATAAAATAATTGACTGTTGCTTTATTACCACTACACTCGTATTAAATTGCGTATAAAATAACGATGCAATTACAGCTGAAGAGATTCAACGTTGAAGATTATTTACCAGCGACAACGAATTAGTTTTTCATTACAATACGTTTATTAAATTTAATTTTTATAATTTCAAGCTTGCATTATACAGTGTGTCCAAAAGGTAGGAATATGCTATATATCTCAGTAAATATCCACTTTAGGGAAAAATGTTTCGAATAAAAGTTGTTTGGTACTTAGTTTTCCACCATAAATCAAAATTAATTTTTTTTTTCGAATAACAAAAGCGCAATGAAAAACAACTGAATTTTTTTAAATGGCTAGGTATTATACTTATTTGATAGAGCGTTTTTTTCTCTTTTCAATGATGGGGTCACCTTAAAGATAAAGTTTATGCTAAGAGGCCGGAGAATATCGAAAATTTAAAAGATCGAATTAGAGAAGAAATGAGGTCTATTACACCTGAAATGGTTGGGAATGTTATAAACGGGTTTAAAAACCGAATTTATCATTGCCAAGCTGTAAATGGTTTACAGTTTGAACACTTATTGTAGATTTCGTCAAAAAAATTTTGTCCTCATGATGTTTTTGTTAGAAATAAATACTAAACAATTAAATAATTTAAGTGTATTTTTTGCGTTTACCTCAAAAAGTAGCTTAAATAAGGGTACTAAAGTTTTGCATCATTGAAAAGAGAAAAAATTCTCTATCAAATGAGTATAATATAGGATTATCTTGTCATTTAAAAAAATTCAATTGTTTTTCAATGCGCTTTTGTTATTCGAAAAAACAAATTTGTCTCGTGGTGGAAAACTAAGTACCAAACAACTTTAATTCGAAACATTTTTCCCCAAAGTGGATATTTACTGAGATATATAGCATATTCCAAACATTTTGGACACACTTTATTTACTTTTAAAGTAAAGCTAATTTTCCCTTTAAGTTTTTCCATAATAATTACTTTATTGTTAAGGAAAATACTTATACAGGTATTTTATGTTTTCGAATAATGTTTTCAAATAAATTTCAGTACTCCTATGTGGCGTCCTCCTAAAAAGTTTGGCGACTTCTGCTCTAGGCCAGTGTTGCTCAAAATGTGGCCTGCGGACCCCTGGGGGTGCCTGAATCCTTCTGAAGGGATCCCCTGAGCCTTTTTGTTATAATTAAATATTAAAATAGAAAACTATAATACTGTCTACAAAACAATTCGTTGGGATTCCCTGCGAGCGTTTAATTTTGGAAGAGGTCCTCAGAGTAAAAAGTTTAAGAAAAACTGCTCTAGATATATGCGGAGAACCCTGTTTTGAGTTAATTGTAGTGAGTGAAGTATTTTTTCTGGCAGATGCATGTACAGGGTGGTCTATTTTCGATGCCCATACATGGTATCTGGGTTATTATCAGAGATTTAAAAAAACTAAATACGTAGTCTCGATTTCTTTTTTCGAGAGGAATTCATTGCCGTAAACTGATTTTTAATATCTTTTTTAATTTTCGAAATATAGCCAAAAACCGATGTTTGGCAAAATGTTTAAACATCTCGCTTAAACGAAAAGATAGAAAAAAACTTTAAAGACACTGTTGGCATGGTTTTTCGTCTTTAATAAGACAGCGATATTCAATTTTTTTTACTCATATAAATATCGATAAATTACACCTAATTTTCTTATTTTAAATGGCAACCATAAGCAAATTATACAGGGTGTCCCAGCCAAGACGAATTATTCGATAGCTCTGTTATTAGTAATAATATTTAAAAAAGTTCAATATAAAAGTTGTTTGTTATCACTTACTACATAACCTAAAATTATTTTCAACTATACACAGTGTTTTGTTTTTGCGCTCTGATACCAAACATAGTTTTTTTATATGGAACACCCTGTATATTTTGTAATTTTTGGATGTATAATTAAATTCTCTTTCAAAAATATTATAGGTTATTTATGTCTAAAATAAACCGTTTTTGAGTTATTGACGTTTTTTTGAATATTTTGACAGATGCAGACCTTTATAAAAATATTTATAGTTATTAACATAACAACACCCAAGCAATTTACTCTGGCAATTCATTAGACAATAGTGTCATAGTGATTGTTGACTAGTTACATTTTAAAAATAATATACAGGGTGTTCGTTTTACTCCGTCCATTTAGTTAAACTTTAAACGCATGTAAGTAATTTTTTTTAAATGGAACGCCATATATATTTTTACATTTTCTTGTAGAAAATTTAATTATCTTTCAAAGTTATTAAGCATGTTTTATGTCTAAATATAATATTTTTGGAGTTATATCGTTTCTTATGATTATTTGCGAGTGTTTTACCTAAAATATCGGTAGTTGCCTTTGAAAAATCAAAACAATTTGTATGAACTGTCAACCAGAACAATTAATCGGCACAATTTAAACTATTATGCCACTAAAAATCCATATTCTTTTAAAAGTTGTAGATAAACAGCATAAATGCCAGCAAATAACACCAGAATGCTGTGTATCTACAGTTCTTAAAAAATATGGATTTTTAGTGGCATAATAGTAAAAATTGTGCCGATTAAGTGTTTTGGTTGACAGTTCATACAAATTGTTTTGATTTTTCAAAGGCTACTACCGATATTTTAGGTAAAATACTCGCAAATAATCATAAGAAACGAAATAACTTCAAAAATATTATATTTAGACATAAAACATGCTTAATAACTTTGAAAGATAATTAAATTTTCTACAAGAAAATGTAAAAATATATAGGGTGTTCCATTTAAAAAAAAATTACTTACATGCGTTTAAAGTTTAGCGAAATGGACCGAGTAAAACGAACACCCTGTATATTATTTTAAAAGTTTAACCAATCAACAATCACTATGACACTATTGTATTGTAATAAATTGCGAGAGTAAATTGCTCTGGTGTTGTTATGTTAATAAATATAAATATTTTTATAAAGGTCTGCATCTGTCAAAATTTTCAAAAAAACGCCAATAACTCAAAAACGGTTTATTTTAGACATAAATAACCTATAATATTTTTGAAAGAGAATTTAATTTTACATCCAAAAATTACAAAATATACAGGGTGTTCCATATAAAAAAACTATGTTTGGTATCAGAGCGCAAAAACAAAACACTGTGTTTAGTTGATAATAATTTTAGGTTATGTAGTAAGTGATAACAAACAACTTTTATATTGAACTTTTTTTAACTATTATTACTAATAACAGAGCTATCGAATAATTCGTCTTGGCTGGGACACCCTGTATATTTTTGAAAAGCGCAAAAAGTAAGCTTTCAATTTTTGTCAAAGCCAACTATGGTTGCCATTTAAAATAAGAAAATTAGGTGTAATATATCAATATTTATATGAGTAAAAAAATTAATATCGCTATCTTATTAAGGACAAAAAACCATTCAAAAATGTTTTAAAAGTTTTTCTCTAGCTTTTCGTTTAAGCGAGATATTTAACATTTTTGAAAATTGCCAAAAATCAATTTTTCGTTATATTTCGAAAATTAAAAAATATATCGAAAATCTGTTAACGGCAATTAATTTCTCTCAAAAAAAATCGAGACTGCGTCCTTAGTTTTTTTTTCTATCTCTGATAATAACCGAGATATCCTGGATGGGCATCGAAAATAGGCCACCCTGTGCTGTCGAACCATAATCAATTGAAATTTGCTTCAATAAAACCAGATATTCTACTCCGACGCAATGACTTTGTAAACCAAGTTTAAAAAATAACAAAATGTAAACACAATGTTAAATTATACACACAAACGATATCAAAAACGCCTTATACAAGTGTACAAAACAGCCTAGATTGCTATGCACCTTTTCAAATATTATTTTATAATAAAATAATAGTATAATAGTACATTGTATTCCACATAATAATATATTCTGTGAAGTAAACACATGTAAGTCCATTATGTCGACGAACGAAACAAAGTCACGATTAAATCTTTTAGCACCGCCTCCCTGGGCTACAGAGACCTTAACGTTAAAATAACAAACAAAACAGCGGTAAAGCAATCAGATAAATATCGATAACATATCGATTATTGCACAAGAGAACCGCGGCTATCAAATGATTTCGTTCAGTGCTGACCTCACGCATTGCAATATTGACTTATTTTGACAATGATTGATTACAAGGCTAATTTAGATTAGTAAATTAAAGGAACAATATCAAGGTACCAGGTTTTGCAACGTAATCGCACTGTGTATTGTTGTCGTATTGGAGTTACGAAGCTTGAGTCATTTTACCGTAAAGTCAAGGTATTTTATTAAATTAACCACGACTTAATGACACATAACTTCATAGAAACTTAATAGAACTACGAACAATTCATCATTTAAACTTGGTTTAGGGCGATTTTCTTGATAATTACAGGTCGTAGTACACCTCCAAATATTAGCAACCATTAATAATCCACCGACGCTCTTAGAAAACAAATGTTACATCACCTCACTTAGAGCAACAGAGTTAAATAGAAATTAATAAACATATGGACCGTCTATTATGTAAGTGGTGTAAATCCATTTCTTTATTTCGAGATATTTGAGGGGTTACAACTCATCAGGCAATAGCGTAGGCAGGGGGTGTCAGGGGGGGGGGTTAGAACCCCCCCATAGGTTCGCAATAAGTCGTTATAAAGATGAAAAACTGTAAATTTTGTGCTAAAAAAAGGTCTTCGGATCTTTTTACGGTTTATGAACCCCCCTCCTCTTGAAAGCATCATGCCTACACCACTGTCATCAGGGAATGCCACGATATGTTGTCGCTAGAATCTTATCAAGGCGGTGTTTATTGCATTAAGAACATCAAAACTAAATGTTTTGCAGAATTATACGTGCCAATGGCCATTTCCTTCTGAAAAATAGGGCGAAAACTGAAAAGTTGAATAATAAAGGTAATTTTTGCGATCGCGTT
Source organism: Elmis aenea (assembly GCA_947652605.1). Taxonomy (NCBI): domain Eukaryota; kingdom Metazoa; phylum Arthropoda; class Insecta; order Coleoptera; family Elmidae; genus Elmis; species Elmis aenea. The sequence continues at coordinate 52,179,786 of OX393580.1, read as the reverse complement.
GGCCATGAAACCGTCAGAGATAAAATCGAAATTCTTCTATTCACCAATTCGCGCATCCTTTGCAAGTAAAATGGTGCAAAGTTTTTGAAAAAATTTCAAACAGTTCCGGAAAAAAGTTTGAAAGTTTATTCTGCTTTTAAAGCATATTTTTTGTAACTGGAAAACTCACTTTGTTTTAAAATTATTTGCTGAAGTTTATTTTAGCAAAGCGTACTTAGAATTTGCGGTTTCCTCAATGCATATTTTCCATGACAAAATACTAGAAATAGAAACCAAACAAATTGCTGTTTTGGAAGTTATGGCTACAATAAATTTTAAAGCAAATACGTTATGTCATAGTGTGAAGAATCATTTTTTTCAATCAAAGTAAAATCAATTTTGAAAAAATAAATACATAACAGACTAGATTCCGTTGGTTTTCTTTAAAATTCTAATCCACCTGTGTAGTTTTTGTGGAAAACTGCGAGAACAGAGACAACTTCTAATATATTATTAATTTTGTAAAGATTTTCCAACTAATTTCAATCGCCCTTTATGACTTGTTATAAGTTTTGTTGTGGAATACTGCAAAAATAAAGGAAACATTCGAAAATTTATAATTTTCTTAGGATTTCGTAACGGTTTTTCACTAATTTCAATTGTCTATAACTTGCTATAAGTTTTTTTTTTGTGGAAAACTGCGATAAGAAAAAACCTCTAAAAACCCTTAGGTTTTAAAGATCCAACGATTTTCCACTAATTTAAACCGCCCTTTATGAGTGGGTATAAGTTTCGTAGTGGAAAAATGCATAAATAGAGGAAACATTTTAAAAATTCGTGAATTTTTAAAGATTTTTGAACCAACTTCCACTAATTTTAATCGGTCTTTATAACTTTCTGTAAGTTTTCTTTGTGGAAAACTGTGAGAATAAAAAAGCCTTTTAAGGAATTCGAGAGTTTTTAAAGATTTTTCAACGATTTTCCATTAGTTTTAATCGCCCTTTATAACTTGCTACAGGTTTTACTGTGGAAAACTGCGAAAATAAATAAATTTTTCAAAAATTGGTGGTTTTTTCAAAATTTTTCAATGATTTCTTACTAATTACTGGAGAAAACTGCAAAAATATTGCAAAATTTGTAATTTTCTTTAAGCTTCATAGGTTATGAACGTTTCTAGTCAATTCAAAACGCTATAAAAATTAAAAAACCGGTAATTTAAATCGTTTTTTTGATTGCTATGTCTTGTAACTAGTCCGATCGCATTGCAACGTCAAATCATCATAATTCTCGTATTTCAGTTTGATAGATTGTTGAATTTTGATTACCTACATAAGGATATGTCGAACTAATGCTAATATAACATCCGTTCGATTTGTCGACTCGAGATTTCCGCCGCGATTTGTTTCCTAATCTCGCTCGTATCTCAGCTCGAACTTAATTATCGCCTAAAAGGAAGTGTTTTAAATATTTCTCGTGTGTTTGTTGTGCAATCTAATAATAGAAACCGCAACGACGTAATGTCTCTAATCCCTTGGATCTAAATTATTATAATCTGCCACCTGCGGTTGTGAATATCGGCCGTTGTAACTGCTAGGTGTTCGGTTCAGTCTCGCCCGATATAGTACAAAAAAATTTGGAACTGTATAATGTCGGCTGTAACTGAAGTCATTACAATGTTGCTGACAGTTCGCTGTGAGCCAGTTTAATAAGTAGATGTGAGTTGCTTTTATGGACGTGATTTAATAACACAGGAAATCGCTAATTGGCGAATTTTGCATTGTCTGAATAGAAACCGCTTTTGGATTTTGTGTCGTTAAGTGTATGCAAGCGCGTTTGAAAATAACGACTTTGAACTACAAAATCTTTTTAGAAGGACTTGAATAAATTGTGTCCTACAAGTCCAGAAGCACTGAGAATGTTAACGATTTACTTATTTTTAGTTAAAATTTTTGAATCTTCATGACTATAAATCCAGTGATCGTTTACAAAAAATAATAAATATACGAGTATTTATAGCGTGTAGGTAAGGTACCTATTATGAAAGTGGTGTAATTTTCGAGATATTTAAGGGTTTACATTTCAGTCGATTTAAAATGACTCGTGATAGTATATTACACAACAAGAGTTGTAAGAAGCATATTACTTGCTTTACAACTCTTGTTATGCAGCATACTTTTTCTACGATCACATAATACCCACGATTTTAACGGCTTCTTGGCTAATATACACATGTAATTACGCTATCCTGTCAATTTTGACGTAAGCCTACTTTGGCATTACTAGACAAGTGTGCGTTTTGCTTACCGTGCGTAAGGACCCACTTAAACCTCGTTTATTATTAGAGATAGGTCATAGATCTAAAGTTAAAGAAGTTACAAAGTTTTATGCAATACAATTTTTTTTTACTTGGATGTTTTGTTCAAAGAAAATTAATATATTTTAAAACTTTTTTGCAATTTTTCTGATTATTTACGTAATTTGTTAGTGTTTAATATTAAATTTTACAAACCGGCTCCATTTTGTTTTGTCATAAACATTTTCGTGGGTCAAAATAGTTTTGCCTTAGAAAATTTCTTTGTTAAATGGAATGAAAGAATGATTTATTTTTAAAACTTGATTGATGAAAGTGAATATGTGAAAATTTAATATGCATTGCCAATGGAAAATAAGAAAGTAACCATTATTAAAACAAAACCGAATTGAAAACAAAATTAAATATGGATCAAAAATGTCTCATAAAAAAAAATTCAAAACCTTGAAACAAACAAAAAATGTGAATAGAAAACAGACAGATGCGTTTTTTATATTTTTTCAGTTTTCACGAAAACAGCTGCAAGTTTGGTTTACTTTAAATTTAAATCAGATATTTAAAATCTGTTTTGCATTTATTGCACAGGCCGACATTTCAGAACTTTGTGGACGTTGTTTTAATTTTGATAACTGTTCTTATATAAATTACATGCTCTGAATTCAATGGAACACGCAGATTTTCGCCATCACATCAAGTTTTTCAGGAAAATAAAAACTTTGGGTCCAATACATAGAATTACATAGTAGGTACATACCTGCTATTCGCAAATACAGGATTTTAATTTTACCTTATGTATAAACAAACGGGTTACATACACATGTAAAGGGTTAATAAAATTACTGTTATTCTATTTTGACTGATTTCCAACTGTTACAAATCTGGAAAACAGGGACAACAGGTAATAAGTAGCTAGCCTTCGAAGGACCAATATGCTCGGGTCTACCCGTACCTGCATCGTACCGGCGTAGCCGATCCAATTTATTAAAAAAATTATTTTTTGTGCAAACCTGATGTGATATCAAAAAACTAAAAGCAGATTCGTAATCAGCGCCACCGAATTAGTAAAAACACCAATCAAATGCAAAACAATAAAAATCATGTCGGCCTGTGGCCTGTGTTATTTAGCAACTTTGTCCACGTAAAACCTATGCTTTATCCCCAATATTATGCGATATTGAAAGATCGCTCTAGAATTTGAATCAGACTGTATATAAACGATCTGCGCTATTAAATCTATTTCCTTTATTGTAATAACACTTTGCATTTACATGTACACCACAATTACCTATTGCAAAACTTCGTCCTTGTGTTTTTTAAAAGCACGCCACACAAAGATACAGAACAATTAAAGGCAATACTACTGTTTTGTGGCGTTTTAGATCATTACTGCTATACATTGCGACAAAAAAACGCGTCCAGTTACAATTGCAAGCGCTGAAACAACAAGAGAAAAAACGGCATTAAATTACACACTTTGCACCGTACAATAAACAACCAAACGTATAGAAATAGATCACAGTTTGCTTAGGGCAAGTTGCAAGATGTGGGCGGGCGATACCTGCAAGTTTCACTCCATATTAAGCTTTATAGAATTCCGTCTCACATCGTGTCTTGCCTATGAATGTGTAATACACAACGTTCGTCGAGAAAAAAATGCGAACAATTGCTCTTAATGTGCAGGAATACTATAAAACTCGATATTCGACCGCAAAAATGTAACGCGATCACGTAACGCATTGCGCAATGTGAAATAAGTGCACGAACGCGTGGGCGTTCCTAACGATTAAAATAATTCCTATAAAAGTAGAGCATAATTTTTTTTCATGTAAAAATAGTAGGCTGTGCAGACCTCCCGCAATACTGCGAAAGTAACAAACAGGTAATTTCGTTTTACAGTTCAGACAATAAAAAATAAAACAAAACTGTCTTTAAGGCGTTTGTTTCTCGAGTACTTAATAAATTATTACCCAATAAAAAAATCTTTAACGGCGCCAATGTGCTAAAAAGATATTAAAAATAATTGCAATGATCTAATGTCAATTGTAATACTATGACGACTTAAAAACGCCACGTAATTATTATTATTTAATGTGAAATTTTAACTTTTTACTTGAAATTTCAACTTTTTCTTAAAAAATCACCGATTCAAAATTTCAAATTTAAAAAAATATCGCCATTTCAACACTTATTTTACGTGACCATTCGAAGCTTTTGTAGTCTACGCCTCTTTAAAAACAAAACAAAGCAAATTTGAAACGACTGTATGCAGCACACAGTTCTCAAAAAAAGCCAAACTTTTTTTAAAAAATGACCGCACGTCTCTTAAAAACTTTCAGTCCAAGACATACGTTTGTAATACTAATGAGCAAGTCAATAGAGGAAGTCAAATACTGTTTTATAATTTACATAATAGATGTATAACAACTTCCAACGCCAACCAGATTGCCACACCGGTAGTGCAAAAAAAGTTAGAAGAATTAAATCTTAGAATCTCGCAGATATTAAAAATTTTAGCAGCCGACATGTGGCTCGCAAAAAATAAAATACAGCAAGACTAATTAAATAATCTACCTTTAACTGTAAGAGAAAACAGTATTCGAACATAGTATGTTTTTAAAGAATGAAAAACGATCAAACTGTTTCCTCAAAAAAAATTGTTGATTAAAGCAACTCATTTTATATACAATATTTTTTAAGTACTTGATTTATTTTTGCTCAAGCCAATTTGGAACATAAAAACGAAGACATGATCGTATGTAAAATGTACAATATTTATACCTATTGTTTTATTTTACTGTTTGCTATACAGGGTGTCCCAGATTACATTTCCAGCATGGGGATCTCGCTTATTATAAGAGATACAGGTTTGTTTAAATTAGATGAATTATTCGTTAGTATGAGATCAGCCACAATCAATTTTTAAAAGTACAAAATTCCTCGTGCTTCAGATCATATAGCAAAAAATATGAAAATGTCCAATTTCTTTTTTCTCTCATAACTTTTTTGTCGTAATCATTAGAACAATTCTATTTGTACTTTCTTAAGGTACTTTTTAATGGAGTATGTAACTGTTATTTTAGATTATTTTTGTGACCTACCATTTTTGAGATATTACCCCTAAATTCATTTTTTCTTATGGGCCGCGATGTTGGCTATGGAATAGTTGAATGTGCTTATTTTTTCTCTTTAAAATGAGATATTACTTGCTTCATCTATTTTCATAAATAAGTCACAAAATCAAGAAAAATCGAATTTTACCCATCACTTATCAAGCTATCTTTGAAAATAAAAACAAAAAACAACTAATTAAATGTCAAATGACAGTTACCATTTGTCTGCGGTATCATTTATTAGAATTTCACATTATTGTTGTGTAATTCGATGGTTTTTGTAGTAAATTGTTATGATGATGGCAACATTTAAAAATAGCGATTAATTTGACAGGTTGAGATGCTACATTCTTTGCCATAAAAACTGTGTAGAAGCTGAGCGAATATAATTAGAGCTATATCCCGAGAAAATGCAACGAAGGATGCGTAATTACAAAAATTTGGAAATAAATTTAAAAGTATATGGTTTTTTCGACAAACCAACCAAAAATCCAAAACAAATCAATAATTAATTAGAATTATTTATTTTACACAGTTTCTATTGTAAATAGTGTTGCATTTCAACATATAAAATTTTTAATTAGTTGTAAATGTGCCCATAATTATATGATAACAAATTTGCTACAAAGATTATCTAATTACACAACAATACTAAACAATTTTAATAAATGATACCGCAGACAAATTGTAACTGTCATTTGACATTTAATTAGTTGTTTTTTGTTTTTATTTTCATAGATAGCTTGATAAGTGATGGGTAAAGTACGATTTTTCTTGATTTTGTGACTTATTTATAATATAAACGTAGCAAATAATATCTCATTTTAAAGAGAAAAAATAAGCAAATTCAACTATTCCATAGCCAACTTCACGGCCCATAAGAAAAAATGAAATTAGGGGTAATATCTCGAAAATGGTAGGTGTTAAAAATAATCTAAAATAACAGTTACGTTCTCCATTAAAAAGTACCTTAAGAAAGTACAAATAAAATTGTTCTAATGATAAAGACAAAAAAGTTATGAAAGAAAAAAGAAATTGGACGTTTTCATATTTTTTGCTATAACATCTGAAGCACGAGGAATTTTGTACTTTTAAAAATTGATTGTGGCTTCTCTCATACCAAGTAATAATTCATCTAATTTAAACAAACCTCTATCTCTTATAATAAGCGAGATCCCCATGCTGGAAATGTAATCTGGGACACCCTGTATGTACAAAATTATTCACAATTAAATCCTATAAATTGCAAAATAATCAAAGATAGAAATTAATACTTTTTGTAGCAAAACCTCTAACTAGTCCGCAAAATACAAAACATTGGGCACTGTTAGAGATTGTGATGGAGAATTCTCAATAAATACTGAATAATTTTTATTCCGGATAAATCAATAGATTGCCTTTGTTTTTTAAAAATCCATTTTCTTAAAGAACAAATTCTTAATTAAATTTGTCGATCATTATCCTTCAAAATAATTATACCTACCTATAATATTTGTTCTTGTTCATCTGTATTATTTATGAGCCATTTGTAAAAAATAAAAGTTGAGTCTCGTATTACTTCAGTATTTATTTTTTAAACTATTCCAAAAAAATTAATTTACGATAGTCCTAAAAAAATGTACAAATTCTCGATTTTCTCGAGAATATTAAATAAAATTCTCTAATCCTCGAGATTTACAAAATTGCTAAAAAAGAGATTTCTCTATCTCGAGAATCTAAAGAAGTCGAAAATCCACAATCTCTAGGCGCTATATCCAAGTTACATGTTATTTTATGTGTTCATTCATTAAAAAAATATATATTGTTTTTCGTCAGTTCTAAACCGTTTCTAAACTTCACGTTGTTTCGTCAGTAAGATTTTTTTACGAAGCAGCCCGCAACTGTGAGATTATTTAAACAATTGACTGGCGAAGTATCGCTCCACCATGAAGCTGTTTGATAATAATTAGAATTGAAGAAACAAGATAAGTTTTTTGTTAATCGGATTCAAAGTTAAACATGCCAAGAATTTATTAAAGTAATAGATAGCTCAGGTCATTACAATCATGAAATATTTCAATATCTGTACGTTGCTACGTCATGACGTAATAAAATTCAGCAATTATAACGTTTTTATCGATTGTTAATGAGCATCTCAATCACATATCTCGAACGTCTCTAACGTTGAGCGCGCCACATAGCGCTCGAGCATTTTTAAAATGTCCCGTGTATGTTTATCCATCTCCACTGGCTGCAGTTATTTATTAAAACGCTAATTTAAGCTATAAATTACAGCTAATTTGGAATGAGGCCCTGCATTAGTAAGAACGGCTCGCTCTATTACTCAAGCAATTTTTCATTTGCATAATTCCGTTAGTTGACTGTTCCCAAAATGTCATCTCACCGAATGTGAAACTGTACAAGTGTTTAGCAAAGCAAACATAGTATTCATTATACGAATACTACATTTGTCGCGTTCTTGTAGTATTTCTTTTATACATCTCGCACCGTAATTACCTATACTATAACCTGTCAGTACATCTCTATATAGAAATCGTTTCTAGTTGTCAAGACGGCTGAGCAATGTCGTTATTCCATCTAAGACACTCGCACTCATCTATTCTGCAAATAATTTTATTTGAATTATAATTAATTGATTGTTATCTATCGACTAGATAACCATCTTTAGCTAGCCGCCGGTACACGAGTGTGTATTTACAGGAGACTATAAGTTCACACAATAATTGTCCGTAATGCTGTTTGAAATTGTACGAACTAGTTCATAAAATCGTGTTATTCGCGTTGACTGGTAAAAATCAGGAGTTGTTTACACATGTTTATGGTAATGCGAGTACAATTATTAAGAATTGAGTTTGTCTGTGCAGTCCAGCCTAGTGTTTAACTGAGTGTATTTATCGAGTCGTTGCTGGACATAAACTATCGGCGGATATCCTGTCTCGAGGTTTCTTCGGGCAAAAAAAATGCCTCTATAACTTTCACGCAAACATATAAAATCGAGTTTTAATTGTGTAATTCTTCTGGCCAACTTAAGGCGGACTTATATGAAATTAGTACACATTGAAAAAAAAAACTACGAAATTTTGTATTTTCGTTATAAGTTAATTATTTGACATAGGTACGTTTTTTCAAATTTTCTGACTAAACTCTAGCTAAAACATTGCACTATACAGGGGTGGCCAAGCTCCTTGATAGTCCGAGCCATTTTTCAAAATTTGAAATTTTTCGCGAGCCGCAATTATTTAAAAGGTATGCAAAAAAGGTATTCATTTTTTTTTTTTACAGATATTATATTTATTGAAAACATACAAATAAAAGTTCTCTGTCATCATATTTTTAAAAGAACTGGAAATAAATAAAGAAATTTAGAAAATACAAGTTTTGTGTAGCAATGAAAGTTTACTAATTCAAAATCGGTCTGGAGTCAGTCGATTACGGACGCAGTTTTCGATGAGTCATATCATTCTTAACTTGGACGGAAATGAAATTTGTTACAACGTTGCACTTAGTCTTTCATATTTGTTGTCAGTAATTTAAAAGAAATTTTGAAACACATACGGAACGATAATAATTTTTTTAAATATAATAGCACAAAAATGAAAAGGGAACTCGGGTACATTTATCAAGAGCCACAAATAATCCTTCAAAGAGCCGCATGTGGCTCGCGAGCCGCAGGTTGGCCACCCCTGCACTATTATATGAACCGTTTATTTTGAAAGTGGGGCAGTCCATTTTTTGTTTTTGCGAATTATTTAAGAGCTTGTGTTTCAATGGATTTAAAAATATTTGTAAGCAATAATAAACCACTTTTATGTATTTTATGGCGTTACTGCAGTGCCGGATTAGGGTTGTCGTGGGCCCTAGGCCGAAGGGTAGAATGGGCGGGCCCCTGGTACAAGGGTGCTGAGCAGACAAAAATACGTTTTTGCTGCAGGAAAAAATATAACACCAAAAAATTATTAATTTTGATTAAGTTGCTTAATTTTAAGGCCAACGTTTTTAAAAACCTTATTTTTAATACAGCGTAAAAAAATTCTTAAATCAAAAAGTGCCTCTTGAGTATTTTTAATTTTGGCCTAATGTTTAGTCGAAATTGAAGCTAAAAATCGCGATTGTATAATGGTCAGTTAAAAAAGGTGATAAGGAACTTAAAAACCCTCTTTTTTGGGCCACGCTCTAATTCAGGATGGCGTATTTAATTGAAAAATGAAGACTAATGACATACAATTAAAAAACAATCATGATCAACAAAAATTCATACATTTGATATCAAAAATAGCCCCCCAGCGCAATCCGTGAATTAATTACGTACGATTGCCAGCAACTTTTGATCTGATCTGTTATATGTACCCACATTAATTTAAAAGTAATATATTGATTGATACCTACATTTCATAAATTCGATTATTTAACAGTGACAACTGCAATAAATAACGTGCATTTTGTTCCGGCACTGACAATACCGACAAAAAACGACAAAAAACGTCAAATTTTAAGCAAGGAAACAGGTAAACGTTGATTTAATAAATCATAATTTAAAAACATTTTACTTTTACATTCGGTTGTAATCAAATATAAAATTTTTAAATTGATTTCACCTGCTGTGTCTACTGTGTACACCTCAAGGACGTAATTAATACTTAACAGTAATTGATAGGAGCGCCACATATAATGTCTTGGGGGCTTTGGGAGCCCGCGAGACATGCATTGGTACCTGGCCTTAGTAAACAAAATTGAAAGGGACTTTTTCCTTTTTTGTTTTAAAATAGTTTTTGCGCACTCAAAGGTATACACAACCTTAATCGATATTATATTATTATCTAATATACCGCCACGTTTTAATATGAGTCTGGCAGCTCTTAATTAAAAATATTTTATCGTTTTGTACGTCTATACAGGGTTTACCAGTTAAAAATTTCCAGTCCTCGTAATCTCCAAAGGATACTGCGAAAATAATTAAAATGATCTGTCAAGAATTTAAAAAAATAAGGTCTTAATTTTAATTAGTTATTATTTTTATTTAGTCATAAGTCCTTCTACTGTTAAGTGTCGGACTGTTGAGTTGTGTTGTGCTGACTTTTTTTCATGTTTTTCTGTTTTTTGCTAGACTTCTTATATCTTTACAATTGATGTTTCTATCCGTTGCTGCTTTTTTAACTTAGTCGTGCCAGGCTTTTCTCGGTCTACCTCTTTTGTTTTTTCCCTGTGATCTTGCTTTATAGGCTTTTCTGGTTAACCTTTCTTCTTTCATCCTATAAATGAGACCCAACCATCCCAGCTGCCTTTCTTCTATTTTTGTTTCAACTGATTTTATCTTTAATTGTTTTCTGTATGTTTCATTTCTGATTCTATCTTTTTTGGTTTTTCCTTGGATTTTTTTTAGAAATCTCATTTCAGCTGAATTCACTCGGCCACGTTTCACTTCTGTATAAAAGTGCCGGAGTTACTATTTTTCCACTTCGACTTTTGTTCGTTTTGGGACTTCTCTATTTCCAAAAAATTGTTGTTCTTATACTGTTAAATACTCTTCCCACATTTTCTGTCCTTTCGCTTATTTCCTTGTCCATTCCTCCATTCTTCTCTATGATATTCTCCTAAATATTTAAAGCTTTCTACCTGTTCCAACCTAAGCCCATTTAAAGTCATGTCATGCCCTTTGTTCTCTGTTGTAACGATCTTAGTTTTAGGTCTGAAACGGTCTCATTTTTTGTTTTACTCCATCGTGATAACTAAATCATTTTCGATGCATAAATTTATAATTCTCTCTCCGTTATTATTTCTAGCTTCCTCTCCTTCATTTCATATTATTCTCTATATTCCAGCTTTATTGTTTCGTACTTTCCCATTTAGATCTCCCATAATTATTATACCATTGTCTTCTTCGGCTATTACTTCCTGTAATGTTTTAAAAAATCATCTTTTATTACTTTACTTGCATCTTCGTTTTTGCCATATGTTATTATTAATGACCATACTTCTTCATTTATCAGTTTTATTTTCACTATCAGTATTCTTTCGTTTATGTATTTTTCCTCTACTATATCTGTCAGCCTGTTTGGTTCTATTATTAATCCTACCCCTTCTTTCACTCTTTCGTTCTCTTCTACTCCTGACCAAATCAGCCAATATCCCCTACACCCAGTGACGGACTGGGAACAAAAATCGGTCCGGGCATTCAGATTATAGAGGCCCAGGGTTGGTCAAAATTTAATTTTTGTTTAAAAAATCAATAATCAATTGATTTAAATTTAAAAAATTAAGAACTTTTGATGTTTTTGATTTTTTTTAAAGAAACTTGACTATTATTTTTCACAACTAATTTATTAATTTTTCACGTTACATATATTCTTTATACAGCGTCATTCAAAAAGTATGCAACAAATGGAATAATTTTTTATCATGAATTTTATTGTAAATTTTTAGTTCTTGATAAAAGTTGGTGCATTACCTCAAACTAATTTTAAGATAAAAAAAAATTTAAAAAATTCATACAGCACTAGATTTTAGCGATTTCAGAAATATTCATAAGAGTAATGTGCCCTTATTGAAAACAACTTACCTATACAAAAAAAAAACTCATGGGAAAAGATTATTTAGAATTAATAATAAAACCAAAATGTAAGATTTGACGTTAAAATTTCAATTTTTATTTTTGAAGTAATTTTAACATTCAAAAAGTCTGCAATAAATGGAAACGATTTTTATTGTAGGTTTCTCAAAAATTTTTATCCCTACGAAAAGTTGGTGCATGGTCTAAAACTAATTTTGAGTTTCAAAAAAATTCAATAAAAATTCATATGACACTAGATTTTAGCGATTTTAGAAATATTTGCAAGAGTAAAGTGCTAGTATTTTAAGAATTTTAAAAAAGTTTCAAAAAATTTTTTTTGAAAACCTAAAATACGGGCACTTTACTCTTGCGAATATTTCTAAAATCGCTAAAATCTAGTGTCATGAATTTTTAATGATATTTTTCCATCTTAAAATTACTTTGAGACCATGCATCAACTTCTATGGCCCACTAAAAGCTTTATATGGTAACCACTTACGCAGACTTAATAAACTCGCATCAATATATTTATTATGAATCTGTTTAATAAACAATGTGTTTTATAAAATAAGTAGATTATGAAACTACTATTTACACATGCACACGCCATCTATAGCTTTGCGTCAGGTTTCGGATAATATCGGGACTATTTCTGAAGCACGAGTGGCGCGATCAAACATACGACGCTATTGCGTATTGTGGAGCCCCTGAAAAACGTTGATTGAATACGGCTATTATACGGGCAAATGTTATAATGCCACCTTTTATCATAATTTTTGCGCTCCGTTTACTTCAGCGCCGAACTTATTAAGCCCGTAGCTTAGACCGGCCCAAACCGGCCCATTCGGGCACCGGCCCTTCGGGCATTTGCCCGAACTGCCAGATGGCCAGTCCGGGCCTGCCTGCACCTAACAGTAGAACGACTCACGACTAAATAAAATAAATAATTACTCCATCTATAACTACTGAGAATAATAATGGGCTGAGCACGCATCCTTATTTTTTTTATTTAAATCCTGTTACATGGTTTAAAAAATTTCCAGCCCTCTAAATATCTTGTAAAATACCCAAAGCCCTATCTCTTAAAAAAAGTTTTGAAACAACTGTGCAAAGCATAGATCTAACCATGATTTTTTTTTCAGTTATTGTACGCAATCAATTCATCTCGAGAACCAGCAACTGAGGATGCATCTACGAAACAGCGACAGTGCGTGAAGCAATACTTGTAAAAACTCTGTGATAATGGATATAACTGAAGCCTTTCGTAGTGAAGACATCACAAAAACAGACTTTTTCGATTTCGTAGTGACGCCCGATTCGAACGACTCGCACACGCTCCAGCAATTCTCCAAGCAGATGCGCACAGTCAACGCGTTCCTCGGCAACGCCAACGGCGAAGACAACAAAGAAACGAACAACAACACGATGCTAACGTCGGAACTAAACAATGTGCCAACGACGAGTTCAGAAAGTGCCACGAACTACGACCCGAACTTCTGGAGCGACAAGGAAGCCGTCCGGATCGAAACCGCCATCCTAGAAGACCTGAACAAGTACTGCTGGAGCACGGATCCGGACGCGAGCGGCATAATAGCGGGTAGCACTAACAAACTAACGAACAACACAGACGGACACATATACACGTTAACAGTATTAAACGGGATAGACCAAAACGCGACTTGGTATCGGCCGCCGTTGGCCACCATTATCAAAGAGGAAGATGGATCTCTGTCAAGCCCAAACTCCATGGAACACCTACAAGCCGGATTAGATATAGACTCAATTTTAAATATAATTCCCGGACAAATGAACGGGTTTAGCAATAATTTTAGCGAAGCCACGCACGCGTCCAACACGGACGGTTTAATAAAATCAGAAACGTACACGTACGACGATAGCGGATTCGCCGACAACAAGGACGAGTTGGCGAATTCGCTGATCATAGACACGCCGCTCCTGGAAGCGCACGACAGCTTTAACAACAACAACAACGACTGGAAAGTCAACAACAACAACGCCAGCAACGGAACCGCCGACTCGCTCTTGAGGAGCGCGTTGCAAGGGAAAGCTTTCGTGCGCTACAATGGAACGGTTAAAGTTCCCAAACCGGAAAACAACAGCGAGCTCCGGCGGGTCCTATCAACGCCGCCCGGAAAAACCGAAACCATCTTCATCAAGGAAGACCCGGAGAAGTCCATAGTGGCTGGAGTTGATGGCACGATAATATACGAAGAACAAGCCGTGCGGCACACGGATGAGAATCCTTCGAGCACGCACAACAGCATGGACGACCTCCTGCTCTCGCAGCTGGACGCTTCGTACCAGGACGATTACGAAAAGCTCAAGCGGATAGCGAACGAGGTGGCCGAATCCGTTAACCAATATTGCCAGATCGACACTTCGGTCGAAAACATCTACAGTATTAGCCCCGAACAAATAGGAATCCTGAGTAACTTAAATTCGCCTATATCGATCACGACTCCCGTCGTGACGAGCTCAAAACCGGCAACGAAAAAATACAAGCGTTCGAACAGCGCCACGAAGCAACCGGCGGTGCAAGGCGGCGCGACTTCGACTAGCAATGGCGTCAGGAAAGAGCGGTCGCTACACTACTGTAGCATCTGCTCGAAAGGATTCAAGGACAAATATTCCGTTAATGTGCACATCCGCACGCATACCGGAGAGAAGCCTTTCGCCTGCAGTTTGTGCGGGAAGAGCTTTAGGCAAAAAGCACATCTAGCGAAGCACTATCAAACGCACATAGCACAAAAGAATGCCGCAGCCGCGGGCAACGTCGCTGCGGCTAAAGCCAAATCGAGGTAGTTCCGACCAAACAAAAAAAGTGCAACTTTCAAATCTCTGTCTACCATTTTTCCGATAGCGACAAAAAATCGCACACTCCTAAATAATCCCCCCCTTCCCCGAAACCAAATCAGGACAAAATAATAATTTCCACTTTGAATTTCGATTGCGTTACCCAATTTTTTCGATAACTGTTCTTTAAATTTTCGGAAAATGGTATACATCCTAATCATAATTACACGTGGTCCAAAACGAAAACGAATTTTTTACTTAAAACTTCTGGGACTTGGCTTAATTTTAGCCAGATTAACAATACCAAAATTTAGCTTTGGTAAATCAACAATTTTTTTCCAATTCTTTTTAAATTTTGAAATAATTCCATCACTCTTTTATAACTCATGATACTGTTTTTGAAAATCCACAAAACCAACGTTTTCCAAAATACGTGCTTTTTTGAAAAGAAATTCTAGTTATACAGGGCGTCCCAGATTACGTTTCCAGCATGGGGATCTCGCTTATTATAGGATATAAAAGTTTGTTTAAATTAGATGAGTTATTCTTTAGTATGAGAGAAGCCAAAATCAATTTTTTGAAGTACAAAATTCCTCGTGATATTCTGGCAAAAAGTATGAAAATGTCGAATTTATTTTTTCTCTCATAACTTTTTGTCCCCATCATTAAATCAATTTTATTTGTACCCTCTGAAGGTATATTTTTATATAGAATGTAACTATTATCTTAAATTTTTTTAACACTTTTCAATTTTAAAATATCACCCCCAACTTCATTTTTTGTCAAGTAGGCTTTGGAATAGTTCAATGTGTTTTTTTTTTTCCTCTTTCTAACGATATATCATGTGTTAGTTATCATATTTCTTGGCTAACTTAGAATAATATCGGTAAAATAAAGTTTTTCTTGATTTTGAGAGTTATTTATTTAAATAGATACAAGAGATATATCGTTAGAAAGAGGAGAAAAAAGCATATTAAACTATTCCAAAACTAACTTGACCGTTAAACCTGTTTCATGGCTAACTTAAAATAATGTTAATTAAACGCAATTTTTCTTGATTTTTCTAAGTTATGTGCAGTTATAGATATATCGTTAGAAAGAGGGAAAAAACATTTAACTATTCCAAAGGCAACTTAAGAAAAAATCAAGTTAATGGTAATATCTTAAAAATAAAAAGTGATAAAAAAATCTAAGATAACAGTTACATTCTACATAAAAAAAATACCTTCAGAAGGTACAAATAAAATTGATTTAATGATGGGGACGAAAAAGTTATGAGAGAAAAAAGAAATTTGCCATTTTCATATTTTTTGCTATAACATCTGAAGCACAAGCAATTTTGTACTTTTAAAAATTTATTGTGGCTCCTCTTACACTAAGGAATAATTCATCCAATTTAAGCAAACCTGCATGTTTTATAAAAACCTAGATCCCCATGCTGGAAATGTAATCTGGAACACCCTGTATAGATTATCAATTGGAGTTTATAAAGATTCCCCAATAATGTCATAGCCAAAAAAAGTGTTTGTTGAAAAAAAAACTTAAATTATATGGATTTATCTAATTAAAATTTTGATGCCTTTTTTGTTAGCGTGAAGTTTTGGCTAAAGTTAAGTCAAAAATCTTTAAAATCTAAAACAGTTGCTGGTTAAATTAAAAAATTCGTTATTTTTTGGCCCACGATGTATTCAAAGCAACCAAAACCTTAATGTTGGATAAAATCTTAAAGCATTTAACTTTCCTCACAACTACAAACCTTTTTTTGTGTCCACTGATACGTAAAACTATCCTAATTTTAAAACGTTAGTGTACCGATAATCTTTGGCTGTTTGCTCGTTTCAAAAAACAAATCTGAAAGTCGATTTTTACCATCTGGTTATACTCCCTACATTCATGTATAGCCAGCTGGCTCGTAAAATTCAATGTTTATAATGAGTTTACTGCAAAAGAATATTGTTGTAGCAAAGAGTGTCTAAGCCGCCCTCTAGCGCAGTATTCGTACACTTTCAAAGTGCAACCTCCCGAAAAAATGCAACGAAATTAATACTCATTTTATTTATCCATATACAAGTTTATATTTGTAAGGACTTATCCGATATAATATTTGTTCCTAAGCTTATTTTGTTATGTGCTGTGATTTGTATAATTTCAAAAAAAAATTCTCATTATTTGTATAAAATTTTCAAAATCCTGCCTAAATCTTCTTGCCATCGCTGTATTATTTTGTAATTTAACGAACGTAGATGGTTTTTTAATTTATTTATCATGAAACGTCCATATTGTTATGTAAAGTTTAGTATATTTTATTATTATTGTTATGCAGATTGAAACCCTAAGTTATTTTTAACTATGAACAATTTGGATCCTGCTCTCCTAAAAAAGCCAAACGTGAAGTGTTTCGTGTTTGTGTTGTAAATAGTTAGTGTTTCAACGCTGTGTACGGGGTGCGTCGCAAAATTCGGGCCACTGTGAAAATCTTGCTTAATATAAGAGGTAGAGATGCAGTTAAATTGGCAAAAAAATGCATATAACAGAGCTCAATTCATAACCATTAGCAGAGTTATGAAAAATGCATAGGAAACTTAAGAGCACTAGATAAAATTTGCGATTTTTTTTTAATTTAAAAAAGTTTAATAAAAATTCTAGGACACTAGATTTTAGCGACTTTTGAAATATTCGCAAGAGTAAAGTGCCCTGTTTTAAGAGATACAAAAAAAAAATATGGGAAAGTTATTTAGAATCTAGGAATAGATTTAAATTTTGTCGGTCAAATTCCAACTATTATTTTTTAAGAAATTTTAACATTCCAAAAGTCTGCAACAAATAGAAAAGTTTTTTATTCCTGATAAAAGTTGGTGCATAGTCTAAAACTATTTTGAAGATGAAAAAAGTTTAATAAAAAGTCATAGGACGCTAGATTTTAGCAATTTTAGAAATATTCCCTAAAGTAAAGTGCCCTTTTTTTAAGAGATACAAACAAATGTCATTATAATCTAAAGACAAAGGTTAGATTTTAATTTCAACGGTCAAATTCCAATTTTTATTTTTTAAGAAATTTTAACGTTCAAAAAATCAAAAAGCCACTTAAATCTAGTGTCATATGACTTTTTATTAAACTTTTTTCCTCTTAAAATTAGTTTTAAAGCACATGCACCAACTTCTATCACAATTAAAATTTTCTGAGAAAACGATAATAATTTCTTTTTTTTATTTGTTGCACACTATAAATGTCAAAACTTCTTATAAAATAAAAGTTGGAATTTGACCGTCAAAATTTAAATGTAGCCTTATTTTTAAATTCTGAATAACTTTTTTTTGTAATTTTTTTTTTATCTCTTAAAATAGGGCACTTTACTCTTGCGAAAATTTCAAAAATCGCTAAAATCCATGTCCTATGACATTTATTGGCCTTTTTCTATCTTAAAATTAGTTTTAGATCATGCACCAACTTTATCAAAAATAAAATTTTCTGAGAAATGGATAATAATTTTTTCCATTTGTTGCAGCCTTTTTGAATGACGCTGTATAATAGGCTGGACGCCATACACACTTAAAAGTTATTTTGTCTAAGAAAAATTATAGAAGTATATTATATGCCTTTGATTAAATGTAAAATTTTAACATTTTCAAACAGATATTTTGATTATTATTTAGTCAATTAGTGGACTTTGTGAATCTGTTAAAATAATTGTGCTATGTTTCTAATAATTAACACATTTTCATGAAAAACCCAGATAAATTGCTTAAGTAATTACATAACATAGGCACAAATCTTTATTTCAGTGACGTTTGGCTACAAATCTCAATAGAATTTGTCTTCACTCTTTGTCATTTGCAATTTATCTAATATCCGGTGTTATTCTTTTAGAAATTAACTCATTTAATAAAAGGTAATTTTGTTGTTTTGGATATATCTATTCATTTTCTACAACAAATTACATATCTTTGTTTTTAATGTTATTATCTATTCTTGAAAGTATGTTATTGTTTAATGTTCAATGTAGAATCAAAAATTCCCTGTCATATCTTCATATAACTGTGTCAAAGTGTGGCAAAAAGCGATATAATCAGTTTATTTGGCGTATGAAATTGTTCCAACCCACAAAAATTTTAATTCTATTTTCCTTCTCCATCTTTTTCGCGTAGCGTTGCGTCGCTCATTTCTTGTTTGTGAAAGCCGAAAAAAATCTACATAATATTAAAATTAGAAAGTTTGTTTAGTGCTTCTGTTAAGTTATAACTATGCAGTTTCAAAATCTTTTGAATGTTTTACATTTTTGCTCCCGGGTTTGAAACCGCGTTTTCTTTGATTACAAAGAAAACGCGGTTCCAAAACCGGCAACGAAGATTGTACAAAGGCGAAAACCTGAAGAATAAAACTTTCGAATATGCTTGCATATTAAGCTTGGTTTTATGCAACTTTTTTTCCACTTAACGCGAGCGTTTTCTCTTGTTTTAAGCGAAGCGATCATGGTGGCCCGAATTGTGTGGTGCGCCTTGTATATTTTGAAAGTTGTTAGTAATTTTTCTGCTTATTAGTGTCTAAATAGTGCTTAGATTTAATAGAGTACCTACAGTTTACCATATTATAAGGCATTATACATGACCATTATACCTAAAAAATACTCACATGTATAAAAAAAAGTATTAACTCGACATGTTACTTATGTGTTACATAGTTTATTTATTAATGTGTGAGTACAAAAGACTCGTTTTATATGTTTTAAGTGTCTACTGTAAAGCCGCCGATGTGAATTTATTATTATTACCATAAGGACTTGTTACATGTTTCGGAGTTTTATTGGAATTTACGAGCGATACTGACCTGTTGTACTGTGTTTACATAAACCGTTGTTATTGTACCAATTGCTTAGCGATTTTGTTATTCTACAGAACTTATGTGAATTGCCTTGTTTGTTATCCAGCTCATTACTTGCCATGGTTAGGGGATTTATTATGTATTCGTTTTACTGGATCTCAACTCTCAATGTATATTTATCACTTGGTTTTTAAAAATTATTGTACTGCCACAAACACTGATGTGTTCTTCGTTTAACAAAAGTGACGAAATACTCATTTTAAATACTCTCTCTGCCCTTTTGTATTTTTAACTATATGGCTGCTATTTTTTTTGCGATATTTACTATTTTATATCAATCTTAGGTATCTGACAATACTTTTTTTTTATTTTTCAAAGCCATAGGTTTGCAGCGTTACATATTTCGTGTTTGTATAGATTTACCAGATTTTATATTTCCTTATTATTGTATTATTGATTTTATTAAAGTATTTTTCTACCTATATTAGCTATATTTACGTTTTATAATTTTATATAATATTGATTATGAATTTATTTTATCTATAAATAAATGACCTTTTTAGAATGCATCTTAATTCAATTAAACCAAATCAAATTGTGATCTAATCTCTTCAAATATTCCACCACCAAACCAAGCATCTCCCACTGTAAACTTTACTTGTTGGTTACAATAAATGCCTGAACCCACTTTAAACCCACATTTAGCAATCAAAAATTTTAGCATCACCGAATGACATTTTACTAATGAAATTGCTTAATTTTCGTTTCAATATTATGTCTTTAATTTTTGTTTATTATAAACCACTTTTACTTTCCTCGTTGATCTTAAAATTTGTTAATTTAAATCGTGGAACTTACGTAAAATTGTTTGTTAAATAAAATATCAGAAAATGCATTTGGATTTAAATTTTGTGTAAAACGTTAATTAATTTACTTTAAAGAATTATTTATTTTACTATTAATAAAATTTTCATTTGAATGTTCTATAGCCTCGTAAACCACGTAACCATTATAGCTATTAAGGAAAAAATGTGTATTCTGTGGATATACACTGAAAGGTACAATGCAAAAAGAATGAAGTAAATCTGTTTAGCTTAAAAAAATTGTTTAATGGAAGTCTAATTTCAAAACAATTAAATTCAGGCCAGGCATTAAACAAATAGTATGATTAAATTGTAAGATTTACAACCATTTGGTTCTTATTCACTTAATATTGATAACATAAAATGTAGGAAATGGCTACATCTAAAAATTAAGCACAAAAAGTGCGAATGCAACTATCTTGTGCATTATTATACAAAAATGTATGCATTTCAATGATAAAATATACCGTAAAATCTATGAATGTTAAATTAAAACGAAGTAAATGAACCATTATTAAATTATTTGTAGTTCCAATGTCGTTTAATGTTTATGGTAAGTAGTTCCACTGTACTCAAGCATTGTGGCTTATGAGAACTGTCATCAGGATTAGGTTAAGTTTGACAAGTGTTTACTTTAAAGGTTTTCACCGCTATGGCAGCTCTTTTAAAGAAAAGAGCCCTAGCTGAATACAGCCAAACTATACAGGTAAAATCAACCATACATTATTATATAATTGTTACAAAACTTTGTATTTAGGAAACGGTATATCAAGCACCAGTAAAACGATTACGTCTAATCAAAAAATCACCCACCGGGAGCCCAGCTCTAGCTTTAATAAGCTGTTTAGAGAGTAGCAAAACCAGCAGCGATGCTTTACGGACTTTACTACGCATATCGGATACGTTCGAATTCGATCCGGCCGATATACCGGAAGCTATCAAAAAACTGAACGATCACTTCAAAAGCGAACCGGAATCAGCAGTGCGGGTTAAGATATTATCGTTGCTAGCCGATATTGGTCACGAGCAAAACGCCGATGTAACTTCAATCATAGACGAAACCATAATATTGCTTAAAAACGAAGTGTCACACAAAGTCATCGCTCAAGGCATGAACACCATATTAAAGCTCGGAAAATTGTTAAACGACAACACAGCCACGCAACAAAAACTACAAGACATCGCCAAGAATTATCTGAAAGACGTGAGCCACGCCGTGAAATGTAAATGTCTGGAAATTATAGGACGATTAGGTCCGGTTTGTTCCGGGACCGACGCAGATAACATTTTACAATTGGTCGGTTCGTATTTCAATCATGAAGATGCTAGAGTACGAAGCGAAGCTTTTTCTACCATGATTGCTTTACATGAACGAGGAATAAAATTAAATCCTGATATTTATAACAGCGTTTGCGAGGTGCTAAAGGACGATTACGAAATAGTGAGAAAAGTTGTTCTCAAACTTATATGGCTATTGGGCTCTGCATATCCCGAAAAGTAAGTCTTGTTTTTATTTAACGTAATAATTTTGTTGTTCTGTATTGTGCTGGACATTATTTTATTCAGTGTTTCACTAATTAGACAAGATAATATTGTTGGTGTGTATTGTAAAATGTTTTTGTCACGTTTATTTGTAGCACAATTGTGCTACCCGACAGCGAACAAGATGTAAGATTAGTAGACGACGCATTCGCAAAAGTGTGTAGCGGTTTAACCGACCTCTCAATGCACGTCCGCACATTCGCAGCAAAATTGCTAGGCTCGATGGCTTCCGTTAGTCCGCATTTTCTCAACCAAACGCTTGACAAAAAACTCATGTCGGACATGAGAAGAAAAGTAAGAATTTTACAACGGTTAGTTTAACAGATATTGTAATGCACATTTGCAGAGGACTGCCCATGAGCTAGCTTGGGAAAACGTGACCAGCGGGGAGTGGGCTAGTGGTAAAAAATGGGCAGACGACGCGCCGAGGGAACTAGTCGACGCTGCAAGTGTAAATTTGATGAACAGCGGTGCATGCGGGGCCTTCGTGCATGGTTTGGAAGACGAATTTTTGGGTAAGATATAACGTACACACGTAATACAGGGTGTCCCACAAGGTATGCCTTCGCTAATTTTTGCATAAATCGGACGTTTAGGACCTAAATAAAACGTTTTTACCGACAACTTTTTTTAATCCATGCCGCCCATCTACCCTCACGGGCGTAAGGCATTGGGTGGAGTTGAGTTTTCATTTTTTGAAGTCTTCCAGATCTTCGTCTATGCTCTTCTGTTTTGAATCTTATTCCCTACATCCTCCCACTTCATTCCTCCTCTGTCCGCTGCTTTTTTTATTCCTTCCTGCCACCTTTTTCTTGGCCTGCCTCTTTTGTGTTTGCCTCTTTTCATTTTGTTCCCTTTTTCATGTTCTTTTTCATTGCTTGTTATCTTTTCTTATCAGTTTTGGCATTTGGTGGAGTTGAGTTTTCATTTGTTGAAGTCTTCCATATCTTCCTCTATGCTCTTCTGTTCTGAATCTTATTCCCTACATCTTCCCGCTTCGTTCCTCTTCTGTCTAGCGCTTGTTTTACTCCTTCCTGCCACCTTTTTCTTGGCCTGCCTCTTTTTGGTACTTCTCGCTTCAAACACTTTTGTTGTTAAACTTGTGTTATCCATACGTTTTACATGTCTTTTGTGTTTTCCTCTTTTCGTATTATTCTCTTTCTCATGTCCATTTTCAATGCTCGTTATCTTTTCTTGTTCGTTTTTTGAATGATGCTTAGTTCCATATATTTTATTTTCCTTTAATTTTTCCTGTTCCCTGTCCCATTTCCAGCCTATTCCATCAATTGTGAGTTTTTGGTAACCTATTTTTACCGTTTTTCCTTTCCTTCTTTCTTCAGCTATTTGTTTTATCATTTTCTGGACTTCTCTCTCTTCCTTTATCATTTTATTGTTTATGTAGATTTTTTCTTGTAGCTGTTTTAGTTTATCTCGTTCTTCATTATCATTTCTTTTTCATGTGCACATTATCTAGTTCCGCTTTGCACGTTTTGGGTCCCATCTTTGTGGCTTCTTTGATCTGGACTTTTATGCTTATTATCTTTTCTATGAAGTGCTCTAAACCATATTTTAGGTCAGCTCATCTTCCTTTATTTCCAATCCTGAAACTACTGTGTTGTTCTTGATGATATCGTTTTCTAGTCATTAGTCTTCCTTCCACGTTTTTTAGTTGTTTTTTTATATTCTTATTTTCTTCTTTTAGCTTTTCGTTTTCTTGTTTAAGTTCTTTCAATTCGTGTTACAACATTTTTTGATCCTGTTTTATCTCTTTAGAGTCTTTCAATAATTCTTTAATCATTTCTGTGTCCATCTTATCTTCTTCTTGCAAACAAGTTTCACGACCGTTCGCTTCGACAACCAAAACTCAACTCAAGGTTTGTCATGATGTTTTATTATGCAGAGGTACGATCGGCAGCAATGGAGTCGTTGTGCCAGTTAGCCCTGAACAACCAGGACTTCGCGAATCTCTCCCTAGATTTCCTCGTGGACATGTTCAATGACGAAATCGAGGACGTCCGACTTAAGGCCATCGACAGCTTACGCCAAATTTCGGAACACATAATCCTAAGGGACGATCAACTGGAGACAATTTTAGGTATTTTCTTAACAGCGAAAGAACGTTCAAGAATTTAATCGAGCAAATTAATTCAGGTGCCCTCGAGGACTTCTCCCAAGACGTCAGGGAAGGCCTACACCGCATGCTCGCGTCTTGCCGAATATCGACGACGGCCGGATTAAAAATCTGCGTCGAAAAACTGTTGGATAATTTGCGCAAGTATCCGCAAGATCGTCGCTCGACCTACAGGTGCCTGCAGAGGGTCGGGGCCCAACATCCGGAACTGGTGCTGCCACTCGTGCCCCAGTTTTTGTGCATACATCCGTTTTTTGATACCGCCGAACCTGACGTCGAAAACCCACAATGTATCCTTTATAAATTTCACATGAATTAAAATTTTAATTAATTTTCTAGTCACAGAAACGTATTTTCTTAACAGTCCACAGATATTTGCGTGTTAATTTTAATTTTAAACGCAGCGAAACACTCTCCTACAATAACTCCATTGTTGGAACCTCATACTTTGCGCCATTACGCGTATTTGCGCGATACCATGCCCAATCTTGTACCAGAATTGAGTCTTTCCGATTCTAATAGCAGTCATATATCTAGACCTCTGTCGGTGCCCGAAAGTTTGGAATTTTTGAAGACCGTTATAAGCAACTTGGACGTCACAGAAAATACTTACAGGTAATTATAAAATGTGTGGTTTGGTAAACGAAATTTTGTTTGTCTAAATTAAAAGCAATAATTTTCGATATCGGCACATCATGTAAAAAAGCACAGATTAAAAAACTAATGGGAGATTTTCAAAATAATTTGAATATTGCAGAGTCCAAACCAGTCTGTTACAAACGGCCAAGGAACATCTGAATCGACTGAGCGACATAGACTCAACTGTAGCAGGGACTGCGCAGTTCACGTCCCTGTACATCGGGGCCCAACTGTTAATGTCGCAAATTTTGGAAAGAGGTTACTGGAGCAACCCTGGCACCTTACCGACCCAACAGGCGAACAATCTCAAAACGAGCATACAACAACTCTTGGAAAACTGCTTGAAAATGCAGTACCTGTTCGTGGGACTTAGCCCCGCCGAAAGCTGCGCAGTGAAACAATTTCGACTGAGAGCGCTTGCACTGAATTTGATTTACATTGTTAAAGGTATGTCGATAGTTATTGTTATTACGTAGGGTGTCCCAAATTTGGGGCCCAACAGGGGTATCTCGCTTATCTTAAGAGCCATAAAGGCACTTAAATTGATGCGAAATTTGGTGCTGAACAAGAATCTGAAAAAAATATTGCCATAGCACTCTTAGTTCTGAAGTTATTCAGGAAAAACTGTAGAGACATTGTTTTGTTTTATTTCTTTTGTTTTTGATGGGATTTTGTTTTCGTGCAAATTTTTATTTTTAGGTTTTTCGCATTTATTTTGCAAATTCGACCTATGGTGTGATATATCATTGCAATCAGAATTTTTTACACTATCTTTCGGTGCAAAAATCCAATGATGCAGGGTATATTTTCGTTTGCAGGTAGCAACGCATCAGCGCTGGCCCCCTGTCATTACTTCCTCGCGGCCGTGGAAGACATGCAGCGTGATTTATTCAACAATAATCTAGAGCCGGATTTGTTTACTGCCTCGATATTCAGAGAACTATCGACTTTGGAAGAGCCCAAACCCGGAATGGTCGCACGAATTTTAATACCGATTTTGTCAGAGTCCAAAATAGGAAAAATCCCGTCGCCCAACGTTCAGGCAAGATTGAAATAAATTGTGCGCTAAAAAATTGTTGATTTTCGTGTCTTTAGATACAAATGAGTTCGGCTGTCATCCTGGAACCCAGCGGTCAATCGGACTCGTCCCTAAAATTCACGGCAGGCCTCATCATGGCCGTCCCGTTCGAAGCCGAACTGCGAAACCTCTCCGACCCCAGCAGACTACGTCTGAAGATTAAATATCCTGACCAACGTACCCAGGTAGTTCTACCACGACCGACACATTTGAAGCCGCTCAATTTCGACAGTGGAAAAGACGGTAAGAGCCCCTTTTATTATTAATCCCGTTGTTGTTTAACTTGCACCGATTACAGAATCACAAGAGCACAATCTTCGACTCCTCACGACTGTTCTAATCTCGCATCAGGTTTGGTCTGAAGCTTGCAATGTTGATATTAACATCGCGATAGCAGTCCCGGAAGCTGAGATTGGAAAACGAAAAGCATCACCAGATTCAGTGTCGTGTTTGCTAGATCTTTGTAAGCCGGTCAAAGTTAGTGTGGCTCCAAAACCAATCAAAAAAACTCTGTAGATTATTTAATAATACTTGTACTGTATTTTTTTAATCCCTAATAAATATCTATGTAAAATAGGTAATGTTTTTTTCCATGTAACAAAAAATCGCTTTTTCCCCAGCTCCCCTTTTATTTTTTTATTCATTCAGCAAAATGATTTTTTCATTTTTATAAAGTATTTTTGAATGCGATAGTTCAACTCTAATTCAACAAAATTTTGATCGTTGACAGTTATAAGCACCAAATACCCTGAAGATTTCCTTCAACAGTGGACGAAACGTAAGTCAAATTTCACGCGATCCACGACCTTAAAAACATTCTAAAAAAAACAGCAAAGTCAGTTTTTTAAATAAAACGTACACATTTGTGTGATTTAAAACAACAATCTTGACTAAAAGATGCCCTGATGATTTCCATAAAAAGATGAGCGAAACGTCAAGACTTAGTCATTTAAAAAAATAGTTTTTAAGCACCAAATACCCTGAAGATTCTCCTTTTACAGTGAACGAAACGTAAGTCAAATTTCACGCAAACCACGACCTTAAAAGGTTTCTACAAAAAAACTAACAGCTTTAGTTTTTCACATAAAATGTACACATTTGCGATATTTAATACTACAATCTTGAGTAAAAGATGCACTGATGATTTCCATAAAAAGACGAGCGAAACGTCATGACTTAATCATTAAAAAAACTAGTACCTACAAAAAATCCTAACAGTAAACGTAGATTTTTACGTTAAACGTAAAAATTGTAAATATAGTCCGTTCGGCCAGTGGTGAGGTCTATCGGATTAGCGCAGTAAGGCGGCAACGAAATACATACATGCATTCTGTCTTTTTCTGTGTCATCGAGTTCTAAGCACATAAACACGAAACATACCGCTTACGTACTTACATTTATACACCAGTCAGTTAATCCGATAGACCTCATCACTGGCCGAATAGACTATATTTTAAACAACAGCTAGTCTCAAGTAATGCCCTGATGATTTTCATACAACAGCGGACGAAACGTTAGTGAATTTCAATGCTGCTCACGACCTAACCATTAAAAAAAATTGTATTTGGAAAAAATCCCAAAAGCAATCGTAGTTTTTTACATTAAACGTAAAAATTTTGATATTTAAAACAGATGATCTTGATTAAAATGCCCTGAAGATGTCATTTACAGTTATAAACAAAACGCAGTGGCGTCGAGAGAATAGAACAGACCCCTTTCTAAAAATTTGATGACTGTTGTTTGTACCCAATAACGATTTAAAAAAATCATTCGGCATATAATATGATCGTGAATATTTAATACACTATAATTAAACAAAATATGTGGACTCCTGGGCCCTTAAATTACTCCCGGACCCGGGGTTCGGAGCCCCCTGTGCCGAGTGGTCTCATCGGCCCTGACAAAACGTCAGTCAAATGTGACAAAACCAATTCCAATATTAAATCCAGTTTCTTGCGCTGAATATTACAAAAAATTTAAACACTTTAAAGATAAGTTTTTAATAAAAAGTGCTCTGAAGATTTCTTCACGATAGCCATCAATTAATCAAATTCAACGCGGTCTACGATTCCATTTAAAAAAAATCCTATTCTTTATGAAAAGATCGCTTACGAAGCTAAAGCCAGCTTCCTAAACTAAATTTTAAGTTCTAAAAATGCACGCTTCAAAACAAATTAAAATTTAGAGGGCCCCCGAACTACTCGCCAAACTAGTTCGGAATACACAGACGGATAGCGCAAAAAACACATGTAAATCCTAGAACATGCTTGGAATATTTCGAAATACTCTTAAATACGTAAAACCGTCGATTTTATGTTTATTTAATTAGCTAGACTGGTGTTTATTGTCATCTACTGAATATTTATTGTAATCTCTTAACACAAACATGTGACTCATAACAAACCCAACGACCTCAAAAATTTTTAAAAAAGGATTAATCGCTTTCAGCACTTAATTAATTATTTGTCAAAACTGATAACAGATATTATTGAAATTAAATTAATTAAGTGTTTTTATGTTCAATTAAACACTGATATTATGCAAATATGTGAATCAGGTGGTAAAGTACGCGGAGATTACAACGGTGGGTGACGACAAAAACCCGAATGCATCGCACAAAAAAATTATTTATGGCCATCCACTTGTCGGTTACCCAAACTTCATTTAATATACTTCATTCATAAATTATCGTGCGCAAAATGGATAAAACGGATCAAGACAAAGTTCAAGGAAAGCCGAGAGTCTTAAGTATTTCAAACATTTTGTGAAGATGTACACGGCGCACATTATTTTAAAACGTTTTAGTGCTAAGCAGATTATTATCTAAACTTGTTGTACAATATTGCAGTATACGAGGGTCAAGCTAAATTTATCGAGGCTAAAACGCCTCATTTTCAAAGATTTTATTTTAAATATGTTTAAGTGATTAGGTGATTTCCAATTATTTTTTTCATTTTCTATTGCAAAATTACATTCTGCATCAATCTGTATTAGCGTTTCCTATACCTATCTGCAACAATTTTCGAGTTATTAAGAATTTTCAATAAAGTTAAGAAAAAAGGTAACATTTTTAAATAGTATAAGCCTTGAAAATGATAACAAATGCCAATATTAATAACTGTCAACCACTTTAATTGCGTTTGTTTGAAGTAAAATTTGGGCATTGTATTTGAAAAAACGAATTTTAGTGGTCTACACTCTCTACAGTTGTATTAAAAAAAAATTAAATTTTGGACACCCTGTAAGTAATGCATCGATTGCAAAAATTCCAGGTTGAACTCCAAGGTTTCTTTTATGCATAGTCTAAATTTGAGCGTTTTCTCTTCAAAAATGGCGGCGGTAGATAATATTAAGCATCACAATGACAATCAAAAATTTTTCAAAAATTTTTCAAAAACGACTGCACCTAGGTATAGGGAATGCAATTAAAAGTCCCTCTAAAATAACGTGTTAAATCCAAAAATCCAATTAAAAATAGATCATTGTGTTTTAAATAAGAAAGCAGACGTCAACTTCCGGTAATTCCGGAAGTGTCGCCATCTTTAAAATATTTTCATTAAACAGATCATATTATGCCACCATGGGCGTCCACAGGGGAGGGCAAACGGGACACTTGCCCATCCCTGGAATCGAGTAGGTACTCCATTAAAGACCAAATGAAGCAGGGTCAAGTTAAAAGTTCGTTAACATTTTAATACATTCCTTTGGAAGCATCCCCCTGGATAATTTTATGCTGACGCCCATGACTTTCACTATTTCAATAAATCAATAAGTTTGGTCAAACCAATTAAACTTATTAATTAATTAAATCTCAAACGACAACAGGTAAAGAACGAAATAATATGAAGGTGCGAATTTTTATTTAACGCTTACTGGATTTTTTATTCCCAATAAATTTTCCGTACATTACAACCACCGCTCAAAAAATAATTTGATAATCACGAACACACACGGATCTATAGTTGTGCAGAGGTAATCCCTAGTTATTACGTGGAATTAATATTCCTTTATTTTTAATTAAGATTTTTTTATTTATTCGATATGTTGCTTAGAAGAATGCAGCGGGCAAAGTTAATTTACTAACACGATACTTTTGAGTATCATCATATTCATCATTCATATTTACAGGATATTTAATTTATTTAACTACGCAGTGTGACAACATCCTTGAATTTTTTAGCCTAATTTGAGTAATTTCTGTAGTGTTCCTTATTTGACCAACGCTAGAGGCGTTATGTGTTAATTCATTCAGATTGTATGTACGTCTTAATTAATAAAGCAGTCCCATACTTAATGAGACCGTGAATTAGTCGTAAAAGAAGTATAAATAACTTAAATAATCATTTTAAGAGCATGTTCGCAATTCCCATTCAATTTGCAAACAATTTAATGCTAACACAAGTCTAAAATTAGTAAATGCATACTTTATGAATGTTAAAAACAACTTAAGCTGTATGAATTTAAATCATTAAAGTTATATGCAAAAAAATTGCGGTGGATTTTGAAAACCGCAACACTCTTTAAAAATACTTCATATCAACCACAGATTTTGTTTAGGGAGACTATTGTCCAATAAACTTTAAAATTTACAACAATCTTTAAACGGATATTGTCAAATGACACCGTCAGGTAATTCAGTGTACATAAAAACAGCATTTTAAAAGCTTGTAGAAATGCTAAGTAATGAAGATCCTTAGTGCAATAAATAAATTTGGAAACGAGGTTGGACGATTATCACAAACCAAATATTTAAGTATATTTAAAGGATTGCAACAACTTTGTGGAATATTGACTTTTAAAGCTTCTATTTCTTCCGCCAACATGAATCCATTTAAGTCCAACGATTTTAAAGCAATTTGTAAATCAGCAGCACATTTTATTTTTTTGTATGCTTCCTTTGCATCAACAACAGGGTCGTCTGAGGACTCTTATGCAAATCGCCTTTTGCGTTTTCGTAAACGTTTTAACTGGAATTGTGGAACAACATCTAAATCTTTTGCAAGATCATTTGCACCGATCAATACATCTTTAAAACCTTTTTCTTGGTACACTTCTAGCCATTTGCACAATATTTCAAAAGTGAGTATTCCCGAAGACAGATCTGAGGTTTCACTTTGTAATTCTTTGCTTACCAAGTTCACTTGGAAAAGCAAATCATGCCAGAAAACTAAAGATACCAAGAAATTGTAATCTTTCATTTGAGTAGCCAAAGATTTTGCTTCACTTTTTGCGTTTCCGTAAACGTTTCAACTGAAATTATTTCATGGAAGCTTTTGTTAATTGATTTGATGATAATATTTGATAAATAATCTATTATATTACTGTGGTATAGTTTATTTATTAAGTTTAGTATTCCACTATTGAACAATAACTTTTTTAAGTGATATGATAGAGAATTGCTTTTTGTTTCTATGCTATTAACAAGCATTGCATTTATATTTTTTTAGCGCGGGGCCCCTTCAAGCGCGGGGCCCTAGACGAGGGAATCATTGGAATGTGGTTAAGGCCGGCCCTGAGTGTTAATCCGGCACGGACTGCTAGACTAGTTTCAAAACTTTTGCCACTTCGTCACTAGCTTAGACAAAAAGACCTCGGTCCCGAAACTAGTCCCATATTTTTACAAAAAAATATCCACGTAAAATATAAGTGATAGATTATTAAACACTCATATATTACTTAAATGAATCACTGAAATAATTCAAACATTTAGCATTAAAAATTTGTGTTAAGTTTTGGACCAGGGTCATTTTATTCGGATAAATTAGTTAACACTCCAAATAGCATTACAGTTTTTAATAATTGCAGTATATTTTGTGCAAGAGTTTTGAGAAAATGGGCCCTAGAAGATCTCATTGTACAGAACGTGAGTGGGTAGTTATTACAACTTTAAATATACAAATACGTTCAAGATATTTCACTGCCAACATTTTTGATGCCATAAAAATGAATGAAACTCGCGGTTGGGTAAAAACTTTTAAATAAGCAGACTAAGAAATTGTTGAACAGGCAAAAAAACTTTATTAGGTATATCAACCACAATAGAACTGGATTTAAAACTTGAGAGAGACCTACTTCAAATATTTTATGTTATATTTCTCAGTTGGTACCACTTTACACGTAAGTTAAAATTAGAAATTGTCGTTTGATCTTTAAAACGCCTAACATTACATGTTTAACCTTTTACCAAGAACAAATTAACGTATTATAAGCCTCTTTACAACATCGTGCAAGGTGCCATTTAAACAATTGGTCCCCTAAATCGTGCATATCGGTTTCCAAAAACGTAACTCCTTTAAAAGTAGTATGTATATGGAAATAAAAATATGCTTAAGAAAAGGAGTTATCAACTTATACATATTTTACCAATGTTTAAAAAAATTCAACATATGACCTATTATCAAATTTTTAAATTTTATCCCTCGTTCAAAATAAGGAAACTACTAAAGTGTATGTAATTAAAAAAAGGTGGAAAATACAAAGTAGGACATTTATGATTCTTTTCTTGGGGAGGTAAGACAGAGAAGAAAATGTTTAATTGTAGGACATATCCTCCCAAAGTAGGACGAGTGGTCACCCTACGTTACCAGTAAAGGGGCGTTCTCACGATTCGATTTTAGTCGTTCAACTTTAGTTGATCAAGTAAAATCGAATGAAAATTACCGTGAGAACCTACATTTCAATTTTTGTTGATCAACTTTAGTTGATCAACAAAAAGTTTGAACCGTTCAAACTTTATCGTTCAACTTGCGCGTCATCGCCGTTCTTCTGTCGAGTTGAAACCTATTTAACCCTATGAACTATAGGTAGTCGACTTGATTGACTAACAATATACGGGTGTTTAGTGTGTGGTGCACCGTTTTATTATTAAAATGAAGTGGTCTGAAAAAATTATGATGCAATTCTTAGAACTGTATCAAAAGTACGACTGTTTGTGGAATCACAAATTAGAAACTTATAAAAATAAGGATGCCCGTGATAATGCTCTACAAAAAACAGTTACTGAAATGAATGTCAACGACGTGACTACGAGTGAAATTAAAAATAAAATTTAAATTGTAAGAACTATGCACAAAAAGGAGCTTACGCAGATTTTAAAATCGAAAAAAAGCGGATCTGGGGCTGATGACATATATAAACCCTTTTTGCCATATTTTATTAACATTCCTCTGAGTTCTTCGCTGAGAAATTCGCAAATTGTTGCTATACCCGCACGGATAACTGCATTTGACGCCATTTTTAATAGTACTGTTGATTCGATTTACGTTGAAACGTGTGAACAAAAATTCCAGTCGATTTTACTTGATCAACTAAAGTTGAACGACTAAAATCGAATCGTGAGAACGCCCCTTTAGATTGGAAAAACTTTGTGGTGGGTGGTACGATTCGGGAACATGATAAATTCTACAAAAATGTCGATTTAACCTTTATAATAATTGTAATTTATAATTAAAACGAATATAAATTATTCTATAATAAACTTGCTTTGACAAAAAAGTGGTTAATATTTTAAAAGGCATTTGACGAATTACGCAATTTGATTTTGAAAGTATCAAGTCAATTTTTTATTTAAAGAGTTACATAGTGATACAGTACATTTTTCTGTAGCTTTGTCTTCATTCCAAATCATATATTTGACGACGAAACAAGATATATTAAAATTTAAAGTATTCTTGCTGAAAAAAAGATGAATAAACTTTTCTTTAGTAATTGCATTAGCTTCGAAAATATTATAAATACCTATTCGTATTATCTTATATCATATACAGGGTGTTTTTTAAATATTACGAAAAAAGGGGAGGTGATTCATTATCGAAAATTAAGGGGGGTCTTTCATATAAAACTTTTTCCTTAGACGTCTCCTTTCGGAGTTACACCCCCCTAAAGGGGAGCGGTAAAATTGGGTTTTTATATTAGTTCTCAAAATTGGATAAATGTAGGAGAATGATATTTGGTAGATGTTTTACACTTATTAAAAGGTTTCCCATAGTAATATTTTCAAGCATCTCCCACCTTCACAGGGGGCCCAATATGAACATAAACAAACCATGGTAACCACCAAAATGAATCGTTTTATATTGGCATATTTAATTGTGCATGTTCACTCATTTAATTTTTTACTCAAAAACTGTAGGTTTTACGGGAAAACTAATCAATCAAAAAAGTTTCTAGATAAATCAAGCTTTCAAAAAAATTTAAATTGCAAAATTTCACCCCACCAAAAATTTCTGATAAAAAAACCAACAGAGGTCGCACTTTTCAGCCCCTTGTGAAGGTGGGGATGATTGAAAATATTACTATGGGAAACCTTTAAATTAGTATAAGACATCTACCAAATATCATTTTTCTACATTTATCCAAATTTGAGAAATAAAATAAAAACCTAATTTTACCGTTTCCCTTTAGGGGGGTGTAACTCCGAAAGGAGACGTCTAAGGAAAAAGTTTCATATGAAAGACCCCCCTTAATTTTCGATAAGGAATCATCTCCCGATTTTTTCACAATATTTAAGAAACACCCTGTATACTAAATGTAAATTGTTTTCATAAATTTCAATTAAAATACTGTGATTTGTGCATTTCTTAGTTGGTTCTCTAGCATGATGGGAAAATAATACAACCGGAAACATGTTCCACAACCACAACGCTGTTTCCATTAATATTCGCAAAAACAAATTTCGTACGAACTATGAATCAATCAAAGAAAACATTTCGTGTGTACTGTTTACGGAACCCCTAAGCGTAAGCAATTCATTCAAAACAGTTAATTAAATTCATGTTTATTAGCAATTAATAAAAAGGAAAATTTTCATAAGACACTAGAATTAAACCAGCTTAATTCCAATAATCCAAACAACATCCGCATGAAGGCTGAATGAATCAACTGAGATGTTCATTACTAATTCCTTCAATGTCAAACTACGTCGAACATTATTTTTACAACTAAATAAAGTACTCGATAATAATCTCACAACAAAACTGATACTTGCATTAAAACAACAATAAGCCACGCATCGTTAAGAGAACTGGCTTTTTTACGCCTGCCGACGTTAAATTATTACTCGCGATATTTTGAGAACTTCTGGTAGATCGGTATCATCATCTTTTTATATACCTGATAGAGGTGGAAGTTTAAGGATTTAGTATAAATACATATCCATTTGCTAAACAATTTAATTTGTAAATTAACATATTTCGAAGTGGGTGTTAGCAAGACTTGAATAGGAAAAATACACGTGTTACGATGAAATTGTTAATTTTTGGGGTAAGTTTAATGTGTAACAATAGCTTATAAAGAGTACATTATTTATTATTGTCAATTAATACATAATACTTTAATTGTTTTAGTAAATATTATGTAATATAATTGATAATCTTGGGATAAATTAATTATAATTAACAGAATTTTATAAGATTTTTTTTGGTCAAAATTTCATAATGCAATTCATAACTTTAAGGTAAAATTATTTTATCAAAATAGCAGAAGATTAGAAGATGTGTTTTATTTATAATTGCAAATTATTGTTCATTACTATAAATTAATAATTTTGGGGTAAATTATTGTATGAAAATTAATAAGATACATTTTATTTATTATTGCAAAATAATTATTTCGTTTAAATTACATAATGAACTGATTATTTTGGCATAAATTTATTAAATTTAAATTGGCTAAACTTAAAAAGCTATGCTGTAATTGTTCTAGCAAATTAATAAACTTTACTAAAAGTTATAAATTATAATTTACACCATTTTTTAATAATTTTGTTGTAAATGTCTAACAAGAAACTTGACAGGAGTTCGTAAGAAGTATTTCATTCATATTTATATTTATTAGTAGAAGTTTGTTAAGCACATGATACAACTAAACGCTTTTTTGTAAATTTATTGTACAACAATGTATTATAACGTGCCCCTCTAATAAATTATTGTAAATAAGTATTAGTAATTGTAATTTAGAATAAATTGTACGATGCCCGAGACAATTTTGGGGTAAATTTATTATATAAAAATAAACCGAAGTTTATAAATTGTACTTAATTAATTGCAGATTAATATTTATTAAAATAAATTCTCGTGCTACAATAGACTTAATTTCTTAAGTAAGTTTTATGTCATAAAAATCGAGAGTTTATAAGTAACGTTCAAGTTTACTGCAAATAAAAGTTTATTAGTGTTTAATTACTTTTACAATCGAGTAAATAATTAATATACAATTTCCGCATTGCCCCAAAATTTAATAAACTTCACTTATCAGGGTCACCAAGTAAAAATTTGTAATGGTACAGAACTTAAGGGTAGAAATTTTTAAACAATTTCTCGAAAATAATTTTGAAACTTTTAGACCTTATAAATCCTTCGAAATGTTTTATAATCAGGCCTTATCAGAGATGGGGCAAGAAGGGCAAATACCCCGGGTCTCATAGTTTTAGGGGCCTCAATTTTTAACTTGATCTGTTAGAAAAAAATACATAATATTTTTGTTGTTGAAATAACAGTTTTATATTGAACGACTCTTAACATTTTATATTTTTCCCTCATTTGAAGGGCCTCAAAAACTTTGCCCCATTTGCTCTGAAAGGCCCTGTTTGTAATCACTTACATTTCATATCAAAGTATTTTTAATCTAAGATTCTTATTAAAATGTGAAATAAGGGTGTTCCATTTGAAAATATTTACTCATTCGTGTTTAAAATTCAGGTAAATTGACAAAACAAAACAAACACCCTGTGTATTATTTTGGATCTTTAATTATTCAGAAGGCACTATAAGATTATTATTACCAAAACTTTCGAATTATTTAACACTGGCGTTTTTAAAACGCTAGATATGAATATTTTGTTAAAGATTGATGTCCAATAATGTTTTCTAAAAGACGTAAATGACTTAAAAGCTATTGATTTTTGGTACAAAAAACTTCATAAAGTTCCATTTGTTGCATACTTTTTGGATAACGCTGTATGGATAATAGAAGATATAATGTAGAGTGAAAAATGAATAAATTTATTGTAAAAAGGGAAAATAGTCAAGATTCTTATAACAAAAAGCAGTGATTTTTTTTTTTTTTTTTATAAAAATCAAATTTTGCCCAACCCTGTACTGCACTAAATTACACTAAACATTTCAAAACAGTAAATTAATCTACTTTTGAAAACTTTTTCGCCTCAAAATGTATTTACAAAAGCTCCAAAATTAATGGTCGTTTGGTGATTTATATAATTATTGTAGAGTTAGTTTTATAAAAAAGTTTACGCTGGCTTTAGACAGTTAATTATTGTTGTAAAAAACAACACTTCATCGTAGATGGGCAAGTTATTTTTAGACTAAAACCATAAAAACTTACGTTATTACCATAATGGACTTTGTTCCATATTTTCACGTAATAATATGTTCTTCAACAAAAAAAACTGTTTAGATTTAATGTTCAAAAATTAATTAACAATTATTATCAACGTTTATCGATTACATCATTTCAAAAAGTGTTCGATTAAACACCGGAATGTAAAATAACGAAAATAACCAGAAGAACCTTAGCTATTTAAAAATAATGGTCACGATTTTCGCATATCTCTGTTGTAGTTGAATCGCACAGTTCATTAAAAACAGCATAATTATCTAGTGTTCTGTAGACAAGGATTTGTAAACCGGATACAAATCGTCTGCGCATTTCATCAAAAGTAAAAAGAGAAGATGATTCAAAGAGTTTGCGTAAATATATCCACAGATACCTACAGAACAGGTTTACGGTTAATGTTATGTTACAAAGCGAATATATTTTGTATAATAACGTCACGACATACATAGTACACGTGTTAAATGATGGACGTGACATTGAACTTGAATTTAAAATAATTACTCACACAAATCTAACGTGCGAACCCTCAATTATGGTTCGCAGAATTAATGGCGCTAAGGTTTATCGCTACAAATAATTATAAGCGAGCAAAAGATAGATCATTTACAGCTTGCAATCTTCAAAAATTTTTCTCAGTTACTGTTTACTGCCAATCTTATATTTACGTTATTAATTATACTAATATGTCAAGGTAAATCAAACATTATAAGTAAATATTATCAATGATACACCTTAATCTATGTGCAAACTAAATATTCATGTACAGGGTGGGCAAATTTCGATGTTCTTATAGGAAATCTTGGTAACTATAAGAGTTATGGAAAAACGGACTCCGCTTCCTCGATCTCTTTTTTCATAAAAAAAGTTAATGGTGAAAACTAAAATTGGTTATCGTCTTTTGTTTTCGAGTTATCACCGATAACTCGATTTTTCGTTTTATGACTATATCTCGCTTGTTTATGAAAATAAAGAAAAATAATTTTGACGTTCTTCAGGCACTTTTTTGATAAGAATGTAGTGGCGTAGACAATTTTTCAAAAAATAATTCGAAATTCGAGTTGTTACATAAAGTTGTATTTTTTTCAACGGAACCCATAGTTAGCTGTGGCATCACGAGAAAGAGGATTTTTTTCCCATTCCAATAATATAAATCATGCGGGGTCGATTTATTTATTTTTCTTACTTTATAACAAAAATTAGGTAATTTTTCTTTTTTTTTCCTAGTAGTAGGCTTATGTCATTAAGAATATACCTGGTAAAACACTGTCATTTTGTTGTTTTAACGATAGCTTGACAGAAACAATCACGTTTAATTGTTGATTGTTTATATTTTTGTACCTAAAAAACACGAAATGGCTTACGAATATTACGAAAAGTATGATATGTTACAAGGTTTTATTCAAAGTACCTAATAATAATTCTGAAGCTGCAAGTGAAACTTATTTTAATCGTTGCCCAGATAGAAGGCAATCTAATACATCTATTTTTGGAAGATTAAAACAAAATCTTATATTGGGTACACATTAAAGACAATTTATATAAAAATAGTAATAATAATATGAATGAACTAAGAGAAAATTTTATACAGTGTATTAATTCTATTTTTAATACTCATATTTACAACGCAGTTCAGAGTGTTTCTAGTTGATGTGAATTATGTGTTGCAAATAATGGAAGTCAATTTGAAAATTCAATGTTAATAGTTTTATATTATTTTTTAATTATCTTCTAGTTTGTATTTTTTTATCCATGCTTTTTTGAAAATGGTAGATGATTATTGGTAGCAACCTCGTCACTCTATTTAATTTTGTATTACTTTGTTCTGGGTTTGTTAAATGTCCCACAATTAATGAGATTTTGTTTTAATCTTCCAAAAATTGATTTATTAGGTTGTCTTCTTTATGGGCAACGATTAAAATTATTATTACTTTGAATAAAACATTCTTACATACCATACTTTTCGTTATATTCGTAAGCCATTTCGTGTTTTTAAGTTGCAAAATTAAAAACAGTTAACAATTAAACGTGATTATTTCTATCAAATTATAGTTAAAACACAGAATAACAGTTTGTTTTACCAGGTATATTCTTAATGACATAAGCCTACTACTAGAAGTGAGGTAGCATTGTCTTTGTTTAAATCATACTTACAAAATAAACATTAAAAAGTTAAATATAATAGAACTATATCATCTTGTTTAAAAACCACACATGGTGTTCCACAAGGAACCGTTCTGGGTTCTCTGCTTTTTGTTGTTTATATAAACGATATGGTTAAATACGCCAAACATTGTGAAATAAAAATGTTTGCGGACGATACAATGTTGCTTGTTAGTGGATTTAAAACAATTGAAGTAGTAGATAAGATGAATTTAGATCTAAGTAATATTTATAAATGGCTATGCAATAATAATTTATGTATTAATGTTGATAAATCCAAATTTATGATTTTGGGAACCAAACACATTATCTATAAAACAAATATTTATAATGCTAATCTGGATATAAAAATTAGCAACACTAAGTTAGAAAGAGTAACCGAAATTAAATACCTTGGTGTTATATTAGATGAAAATTTAACGTTTAAGTTACACACAAAATACATTATGAACAAAATTTCCAAAAAGAGTTTTCTTTGCAAAAGATGTAGCAAACACATGAGTATGTACACTAGAGTTTTACTGTATAAAACAATAATAGCTCCTCATTTTAAGTTTTGCGCTTCATTACTTATTAATTTAAATAAAAATGAGCTTCAACAATTACAGAAATTACAAAATCGCGCCATGCGCACTATTTTAAAGTGTTCAATTCATTCCCCTATTAAGGTTATGTTAAATACACTTCAATTTATGAGTATTAATCAGAGAATAATATTTAGAACATTAGAGCTAGTTTTAAAAATTAAATTACAAAAAACACCAAAATATCTGTATGAAAATGTAAAATTAGTCCATAAGATCCACAGTTATAAAACTAGAAATAGGCTTGATTTCGTTATAGGGAAATGTACTAAAAGTCAAACTGCTCGTTCGTTATTTTATCAAGGTTTTAAAATATTTAATAATATGCCGCATCAAGTCAAAATATGTAATAATTATAAGAAGGGTATTAAATTAATTAAGGAATACGTATTAGAACGCTATTAAACTATTATTTTAGATATTTAGAATTTAGAAGATTTTTAGATTTTTATTTTATTTCATTCTATTTTTATTTTTATTATATTTACTATTACCTATGTAAATTATGTTACAATGTAATAGCAATTGCTAAATAAAGCTAACTAAAAATAAAGCTAACTTAACTTAAAAAATTAAACATAAAAAGTTACCTAATTTTTGCTATATTGTAAGGAAAATTAATAAATCGACCCCACATGATACATGCTATTGGAATGGGGAAAAATCCCCTTTCTCGTTATGCCACAGCCAACTTTGAGTCCTATTTAAAAAAAATACAACTTTATGTCACAACTCGAATTTCGAATATTTGTTTTGAAAAATTGTCTACGCCACTGCATTCTTAGCAAAAAAGTGCCTGCAGAACGTCAAAATTATTTTTCTTTATTTTCATAAACCAGCAAGATACAGTCATAAAACGAAAAGTCGAAAAATCGAGTTATCGGCGATAACTCGAAAACAAAAGACGATAACCAATTTTAATTTTCACCATTAACTTTTTCTCGTAATCAAGGAAGCGGGGTCTGTTTTTTGATACCTCTTATAGTTACCGAGATTCCCTATGGAAACATCGAAATTTGCCCACCCTGCACAAGCCTCTGTTTAAATTAATTCGATCGCAATAAAAACGCAAAATGTAATCAGCACATTTGTTAATTATCAATTCTAACGAAGCATTCCGCAATTTTCAGCTAATCTTAGGGCTGACAGTCGCAGAAGAAGTGCGTCTAGTCGAATTAGAACCGAACGAAGCTGAACAGTACATCAACAAACAAGACTTATCTCTGCGTTATGCTCCTAAAATTGAATCAAGCGTGCCCGCGCTCAGAGTCTTAGGTAAAGAACAACACCAGGTACTTGAAGATATCTACCTGGCCAATCAGTACCACGGTCAGGATGGTTTAGGAGCGTACGCTTACGGGTATTCCGTGCCGGATATCGCGAAAGCAGAAAAAAAGAACAGGGGTGGTGACCTCAAAGGAGCGTACAGCTACATAAACCAAGATGGTCAAGAAATTAAGGTCGAATATTGGGATGATGGAACCGG
This sequence comes from Elmis aenea, assembly GCA_947652605.1. NCBI lineage: Eukaryota > Metazoa > Arthropoda > Insecta > Coleoptera > Elmidae > Elmis > Elmis aenea. Next base: position 52,138,371 of record OX393580.1, on the reverse strand, counting down.
TTTCCACCAAATCGATAATGTACCTCAGATACAACCGCAACAGGTTGACGATACCCCCGAGGTAAAAGCCGCCAAAGAAGAGCATCTTAGAATTTGGAACGAACAGGCCATAAGAAATTCTCAAGCACCCGAGTAAGTTTAACGTCTAGTTTTATTATCTATGCTAATTTTAGGTTTTATTGTTGTATATTGCTTAATCAAAATTTGTATACAGAGATCCTAATGCCAACTATGACACACACTCTCACGGATATGGTCAAGGACACAATCAAGGACAATATCAACCCCAGGCGTTCGGAGCATCCAGCCAAAGTCAGTTTCAACAAAATCCTTTCCTCCAATCTAAACCTGGTCAAGCGCAAGGTGCATTTTCGGCTTATGGTGGAAGTCAACCCAAGCCTCAATACGGTAATCCAGGATACACTAAAACACCAGGACTACTTACACAAACACAAAAACTATACACAACACCAGGACAACTTCCAGTTCATCCTGCTGGTCCTCAATTGCCAGGACAGCCTCATCCATCCAACTCTCCATTCCCAGGACAATCTCAAGCTCATGGACCAAGTGCTCAATTCCCAGAAAAATCAAATCCTGCTGGCCCACATTTCCCAGCACAACCTCAACCTAATCCACCCAACTCTCCATTCCCAGGACAAACTCAAACTCCTGGAACCAGCTCTCAGTTCCCAGGGCAATCTAATCCTGCGAGTTCAAAATTCCCAGGTCAACCTCAAATTAATCCTGTCGGTTCAATATTCCCAGGAAAATCTACAACACATTTACCTGGCTTCCAATCCACAGAAAAACCTGAAATTAATCCTACTGGTTCATATTTCTCTGGACCATCTCAAACTCATGGATCCAGCTCTCAATTTTCAGGACCGTCTACTCCTGCTGGCTTACAATTATTAGGACAATCTCAAACACATTTAGCCGGCTCCCAATTTCCAATCAAACCTGAAAATAGTCCCGTTGGTTCACAATTCCCAGGACAATCTCAAACACATTTACACGGCTTCCAATCCACAGGCAAACCTGAAATTAATCCTGCTGGTTCACAATTCCCAGCACAACCTCAACCTAATCCCAGCTCTTCATTCCCAGGACAATCTCAAACTCAGGGACCCAGCTCCCAATTCCCAAGACAACCTAATCTAGCGAGTTCAAAATTCCCAGGTCAACCTCAAATTAATCCTGTCAGTTCAATATTCCCAGGACAATCTACAACACATTTGCCTGGCTTCCAATCCACAGGAAAACCTGAAATTAATCCTGCTGGTTCACATTTCTCTGGACCATTTCAAACTCATGGATCCAGCTCTCAATTTTCAGGACAGTCTACTCCTGCTGGCTTACAATTATTAGGACAATCTCAAACACATTTAGCCGGCTCCCAATTTCCAATCAAACCTGAAAATAGTCCCGTCGGTTCACAATTCACAGGACAATCTCAAACACATTTACACGGCTTCCAATCCACAGCAAAACCTGAAATTAATCCTGCTGGTTCACATTTCCCAGCACAACCTCAACCTAATCCACCCAACTCTGCATTCCCAGGACAAACTCAGGGACCCAGTTCTCAATTCCCAGGGCAATCTAATCCTGCGAGTTCAAAATTCCCAGGTCAACCTCAAATTAATCCTGTCGGTTCAATATTCCCAGGAAAATCTACAACACATTTACCTGGCTTCCAATCCACAGAAAAACCTGAAATTAATCCTACTGGTTCATATTTCTCTGGACCATCTCAAACTCATGGATCCAGCTCTCAATTTTCAGGACCGTCTACTCCTGCTGGCTTACAATTATTAGGACAATCTCAAACACATTTAGCCGGCTCCCAATTTCCAATCAAACCTGAAAATAATCCCGTCGGTTCACAATTCCCAGGACAATCTCAAACACATTTACACGGCTTCCAATCCACAGGCAAATCTGAAATTAATCCTGCTGGTTCACAATTCCCAGCACAACCTCAACCTAATCCACCTAACTCCCCATTCCCAGGACAATCTCAAACTCAGGGACCCAGTTCTCAATTCCCAGGGCAATCTAATCCTGCGAATTCAAAATTCCCAGGTCAACCTCAAATTAATCCTGTAATCAGTTCGATATTCCCAGAACAATCTCAAACACATTTACCTGGCTTCCAATCCACAGAAAAACCTGAAATTAATCCTACTGGTTCATATTTCTCTGGACCATCTCAAACTCATGGATCCAGCTCTCAATTTTCAGGACCGTCTACTACTGCTGGCTTACAATTAGGACAATCTCAAACACATTTAGCCAGCTCCCAATTTCCAGTCAAACCTGAAAATAGTCCCGTCGGTTCACAATTCCCAGGACAATCTCAAACACATTTACACGGCTTCCAATCCACAGGCAAACCTGAAATTAATCCTGCTGGTTCACAATTCCCAGCACAACCTCAACCTAATCCCAGCTCTCCATTCCCAGGACAACCTCAAATAAATCCTGTTAATTCAAAATTCCCAGGACAATCTCAAACACATTTAACCAGCTCCCAATTCCCAGAAAAATCTCAAAGTAATCCCGCCGGTTTACTATTTCCTGGACAATCTCAAATTCATGTACCTAGTACTCAGTTCCCAGGAAATAATCCTTTTGATTCAAAATTCCCAGGACAATTTCAAACACAAGGATCCGGTTCCCAATTTCCAGGACAACCTGAAATTAATCCTATTGATTCAAAATTCCCAGGACAATCTCAAACACATTTAACCAGCTCCCAATTCCCAGAAAAGTCTCAAAGTAACCCTGCCGGTTTATTATTTTCTGGACAATCTCAAACTCATGGACCTAGTACTCAGTTCCCAGAAACTAATCCTGTTGGTTCAAAATTCCCAGAACAATCTCAAACACATGGATACGGTTCCCAATTTCCAGGACAACCTCAAAGTAATTCTGTTGATTCAAAATTCCCAGGACAATCTCAAACACATTTAACCAGCTCCCAATTCCCAGAAAAATCTCAAAGTAATCCCGCCGGTTTACTATTTACTGGCCAATCTCAAACTCATGGACCTAGAACTCAATTCCCAGCAACTAATCCTGTTGATTCAAAATTCCCAGGACAATCTCAAACACATTTAACCAGCTCCCAATTCCCAGAAAAATCTCAAAGTAATCCCGCCGGTTTACTATTTCCTGGACAATCTCAAATTCATGGACCTAGTACTCAGTTCCCAGGAAATAATCCTTTTGATTCAAAATTCCCAGGACAATTTCAAACACAAGGATCCGGTTCCCAATTTCCAGGACAACCTGAAATTAATCCTATTGATTCAAAATTCCCAGGACAATCTCAAACACATTTAACCAGCTCCCAATTCCCAGAAAAGTCTCAAAGTAACCCTGCCGGTTTATTATTTTCTGGACAATCTCAAACTCATGGACCTAGTACTCAGTTCCCAGAAACTAATCCTGTTGGTTCAAAATTCCCAGAACAATCTCAAACACATGGATACGGTTCCCAATTTCCAGGACAACCTCAAAGTAATTCTGTTGATTCAAAATTCCCAGGACAATCTCAAACACATTTAACCAGCTCCCAATTCCCAGAAAAATCTCAAAGTAATCCCGCCGGTTTACTATTTACTGGCCAATCTCAAACTCATGGACCTAGAACTCAATTCCCAGCAACTAATCCTGTTGATTCAAAATTCCCAGGACAATCTCAAACACATTTAACCAGCTCCCAATTCCCAGAAAAATCTCAAAGTAATCCCGCCGGTTTACTATTTCCTGGACAATCTCAAATTCATGGACCTAGTACTCAGTTCCCAGGAAATAAACCTTTTGATTCAAAATTCCCAGGACAATTTCAAACACAAGGATCCGGTTCCCAATTTCCAGGACAACCTGAAATTAATCCTATTGATTCAAAATTCCCAGGACAATCTCAAACACATTTAACCAGCTCCCAATTCCCAGAAAAGTCTCAAAGTAACCCTGCCGGTTTATTATTTCCTGGACAATCTCAAACTCATGGACCTAGTACTCAATTCCCAGCAACTAATCCTGTTGGTTCAAAATTCCCAGAACAATCTCAAACACATGGATACGGTTCCCAATTTCCAGGACAACCTCAAATTAATTCTGTTGATTCAAAATTCCCAGGACAATCTCAAACACTTTTAACCAGCTCCCAATTCCCAGAAAAATCTCAAAGTAATCCCGCCGGTTCACTATTTACTGGCCAATCTCAAACTCATGGACCTAGTACTCAATTCCCAGCAACTAATCCTGTTGATTCAAAATTCCCAGGACAATCTCAAACACATTTAACCAGCTCCCAATTCCCAGAAAAGTCTCAAAGTAACCCTGCCGGTTCATTATTTCCTGGACAATCTCAAACTCATGGACCTAGTACTCAAATTAATTCTGTTGATTCAAAATTCCCAGGACAATCTCAAACACATTTAACCAGCTCCCAATTCCCAGAAATATCTCAAAGTAATCCCGCCGGTGCACTATTTCCTGGCCAATCTCAAACTCATGGACCTAGTACTCAATTCCCAGCAAATAATTCTGTTGGTTTAAAATTCCCTGCACAAGCTCAAACACATGGATACGGTTCCCAATTTTCAGGACAACCTGAAATTAATCCTATCGATTCAAAATTCCCAGGACAATCTCAAACACATTTACCCGGCTCCCAATACCCAGGACAATCTCAAACTAATCCTGCTGGTGTACAATTTTCAGGACAATCTCAATCACATGGATCCGGCTCTTCGTTCCCCGGACAATCTCAATCGCACGGACCCAGCTCCCAATTCCCAGGACTATCTCAAACGAATCCCGCTGGCTCACAAATCGCGGGACAATATCAAAGTCACGGATCAAGCTCTCAATTCTCAGGACAGGCTCAGACACATAATCCCAGCTCACCATTCCCAGGTCAAAATGCTGGATCACAATTCCCAGGAAAACCTGGTGGATCGCCATTTGCAGGTCAACATGCTGGATCCCAACTCCCAGGACAATCTTCTGGATCACCATTCCCAGGTCAAAATGCTGGATCACAATTCCCAGGAAAACCTGGTGGATCGCCATTTGCAGGTCAACATGCTGGATCCCAACTCCCAGGACAACCTTCTGGATCACCATTCCCAGGTCAACATGCTGGATCACAATTCTCAGGACAATCTTCTGGATCACAATTCTCAGGTCAACATACTGGATCCCAATTTCCAGGACAATCTTCTGGATCACAATTCTCAGGTCAACATGGTGGATCCCAATTCCCAGGACAGTCTCAAACCCATCCTGGTGGTTCACAATTCCCAGGACAATCTCCAGCCCATCCTGGCGGTTCGCAGTTCCCAGGAAAACCTCCTGGTGGTTCAGGACAATCTCAGTCATACGGTTCCCAGTTCGGAGGACAATCACAATACGGTGGTCACCAATCTCAATTTGGTACAAAACCTCAAAGCCTACAGCCACAATACCAACAATACGGAGGACCATCTCAGGTGAAACAAGGATATGGACAATCAGGACCCTTCCCAGGTAATCAAAATAGCATTGACTACTCTGGCCAGTATTCAGAAGCACAAAAAACCTACGCTCAATCTCCCAGTCTTGGAGTGAATAAAGAATGGAAAGACGAAGACGAAGGCAAATACCCTCCAAAAGGTTTCTTTTACTCTTTCGACTACCCTGTAGGAATAATCGTTTCAAAACAAGGTTCCAAAGATCTACACGGTACCTACAACCAGAATAAGGACCTGTTTGAGAAACAACTACGGGGACAAGCACCAGCACCTGCAGGCGCTTCGAACTCTTACCACACCGCATAAGTCAAGTACAAGCTGTTTAATTTTAATAAACTATCTCTTACGCGTATATTTATTTATTATCTCGTAATGTACTGTAAACTTAACTAATAAATATAAATTCGACTGCTGATTATCAGAACGTTATTCATATCAATCCTGAATACAAACTAAAGTTTGATAAATATATTTTAAACAAGATTTCGTGATGTTTTTCAGAAAAAAAAAACAAAATTATTTACAAGTACACTTTATTTTTGTTGGTACAACAGGAATTCAAAACAATTAAAGCAAAATTATATCGATGTTCAATTTACAACAATAATACCTTATTTTTCGGTTCGACTAGAGTAAATAAAGTCAGAACTAAAAATTAAAAATTAGCGTTTTTGATCATCACAAATTCTACCCATGTTAGTAGCAAAACGTTACAAAATGTAAAAAGCATTTGTCTATGTTTTCCAATAGATAAAACAATTTATGTAAGTAATTATTTGCATTGACTAAATATTAACCAAAACGTTAAAAATTGACACGCAATCTAGGGCAAATACACCCTTTTTTTAACACAAAACAACACCTGTTTTATTTAAATGACCCTATACAGGGTGTCCACCTATTTCGTATTTCTTTCATAGATGCTTTATTATTCATAATAGAAAAAAAAATTGTTGGAGATCGTAAGATACATCATCTAAAATTGTTTCCAGCCATACAGAGTGTTTGGTTTCCGCGCAGCGATGTGTAGCTTTTTTATTTTAAATATAACACCCTGTTTATTTTTTATTTTTTAGATTCCATATTGGATTCTCTTTATAAAATGTAAAAGGTTTTATGTACATAAAATCAATAGTTTTTGAATTATTTAGGTTTTTTTGAAAATACTCGACGAAATAGTAAAAGCAATCAACTTTTTCGCAATCTGACCTTAAATATAATACTTCAGATAAACTAATTAAGAATTATAAGCCTTTGTGGTCCTAGGTCAAGGGTGGCGAACCTATGGCACGCGTGCCACAGCTGGAACGTAAAAAAAAATTATAAGCACGCGGGAGAAATAGTCGCTTTTCTAAAAATTTTCGAAAACTAACACATTTTTTTAAATAATGAATTAAAAACACGAAATTATATTTATTCAAATAAAATAGATGCATTTTGTTTCGAAACTGCGAAATTCAAACAGAACTACAAGTATTTAAACGAGATATTGCTTCTCATGCCTTCAAATATTTTCCAAATTTTAATTTTTTTGTAGAAAAGCCGCACGTCAAATTGAAATAAATCAAATTCAATTGACTGAGGATTTAACCACAGCTGTGGAATCAATAACAGATGAATTTTCTTCGTGATTTTCTCAATTTAAAAATTTCTAGAAAATTTCTAAATTCATAATTTATCAAAATTGATGAACTTGATTTGGAAATTTTGGAAAGGTTAAAATTAGAAAATTTTGAATTGCAATTAATTGATTTTCAATCCAGTGCAATTAGGAGGCAAAAGTTTATTTACTTAAGGGGAAATTTAGAGATTATTGAAATGGAACGTTTGGAGGAAAAAATAAATAATAATGCTGTAAGCAAAATTATTAATGCCTGGCAAACGATTCCAGAAGAGTTCAAATCTTTAAAGAAATTAGCGTCAGCTATTTTAACTATATTTTCTTCCACATATGCATGTGAGTCGCTGTTTTCACAAATGCATTTGATAAAAAATAAATTCAGAAACACATTAACGGATGAATCTAGTTCACCAAGCATTTTATTAAAAGTAACGAAATACCAACGATATAAAAAACTTAACAAAAAGCATTCAACAACAAAAATCGCATTATAAACTCATATTGTAATTGTTATTGTAGGTACCTACTTAATTAATGTTGTTTAAAAAGTAAACACATGTAATGTGCAATTATTATTTTTGTCTAATTATATCTCTCTATTGGTAAAATATTTAATATTTCTTTTAAAATTATGTTTCTTTAGTTGTTAATTAATTACAAATTTCTATTAGTAGTCAATAAAAAACAATACTAACATGGTTATATTTACTCTTCATCTCCTCACAATCAGTAACGTTTTTTTTTTCATTCATTGCAAAAGTTACCTGGCACGCCAGTATTTCAAAATGTGAAAATTTTAAAAAATTGGCGGGCGGACACAAAGATTCGCTACCCCTGTCCTAGATATTACCCCACTTAACACAAAACCCTCCGATTTTTGGCAAATTATTTTAAACACCAAGTTAGTGGAATCGGTTTAACATTGTTGATTTTTCGCATCACCTCCCCCAACAAAAATCAAGGATAAGTCATCGGATAATCGGCGCCTCGGTTGAACCAATTAAATCCACTCGCAGCTCTTAAATTATTATTAGGCACAGGAACTAAAGCGTAGTATTGCAGAGGTCGAGGCTGTACAGGAGACACTAGCCTGTTTATGAAAGGTATCCTCTGCAAGACATTTCCAGGAAATCTATTTAGCGCGTTATTAAAAAATCCACCAGCTCCGTTAGGTACACCAACAGGTAAACCATTAACGCCTATCGGCATATTACTATTAGCTATGCCATTAGATATTCCATCCGTCACTTCGACAGTTCCACTCGCTTCGTCACCCATTGTCCCAGATATGCCGCCATTATTTCCTCCTATTATGCCGGAAATTCCGCTGGAAATGCTACCAATTACATCTGGTACGTTTAATTCTATAGGAAACCAGCCGGTGTTCATGATCCACTGGCCGATTAAGTCCTGAGTAAACCGCGGGTTTGGCACATAGACGTACATCGGGTATCTAGAAGATAACAGACGCGATGAACCCTACTACTAAGCTTAAAAATCTTCGCTTATTTGGCCTTGTTTGTCTTACTTTTAAAGTGTTCAGTGAAAAGAAGCACTCGAATAATGTATGCGATTGTTTATTTGGCTGTGTTCCTATTATTTTTGAAGTATTTTAACGTATTCAGCGAAAAAAGTACTAAAATAATGTGCCCATTCGGTCGGATTCCTACTACGTTTAAGTATATTTAAAGTATTCAGGGAAAAATACTTAAATGTGATTATTTGCATGTTTGATCGTATTTCTAATACTTTTTACCCTTAAATGCATAGTGTTGTCGATTGGCAACATGTATTAGGAGTATTATATTATGTAAAAGCCATAAAATTTACATTGGCACAATTCTACTTGTTGATGATTCACAACACAAATTTTAAATTGCGCAAAATTATTGATCTGTATTTCAGCAACTAACAGAGATTTTAATTTTTGTTTCAGTTTATATCAAATTTGCAAGTGACAACAGTGCACATTTTTGGCATCGCTAATTGATTCAAATACTTAAGTCTGTGATGTCACATTACTTCTTAGTATTGACTGTCTACTTGTCGTCTTGTAATGAATTATGGAGTTTACTTTAAATTCTGTGTCAAAATTAGCAATAACAATGACACTTACTATAGCCACTTTAGACGTAAAATAGTAAGGTGTGGCCAAGTTTAACACTTCTCGAAAATTTTACTCGTTGAAGACGTCTTCTGATGGTTAACTAAGCCCTGGCCAACATGTTTGTAACAAGATATTACGAATTATGCAAAGACCAACGTTACGTTAAATTGTCCACCAACTATTACACACCCTGTATGTTGGAGCCATTATAATATTTTAGCTTAATGTAGGAAGATTAATCATTTTACCTCTAAAGATTATTCAAAAATATTGCATGTACCTATATGTTGAATCAAAAACAAACATCTTTTTAAACACTTCTTGTCCAACTGAACAGCATAAGTTGATTAAAAGGGACACGACTAAGTGAAAATTAAGATATATATTTTTTTTAAGTAATAAAATCTAAATGTTCTTTAATATTTGATTTGCTTCAAAGGTTATTTTTCGTGTTTAGTAAAGCATATCCTTATAAAGATTATTAACAATCTATATTTTAGGATAAAAACGTACAGAAAGAGTTATATTTTAGAAAAATAAGGGTATTTATTGAATAACAATTACTTAGCATCCTTATAATGATTAAAAAAATTTAAATTTAAATTTGATATCAGCATGTACTGAGACAATCCAGTAAACTACAAGTGTAATAAGTGGGGACTTAAATTACTTTAAGGAATTACAAAAAAAAAAGTGTCAACGGGTCTTTCTCAAGTGACAAAAATTTCGAGTTTGTTTTTTTTACCATTGTTGCAAAGATTAAATTTAGTCCAAGTACAGGGTGAACCAAATTCGAATGTTACCGCAACAGATAGCGAAAATCTGATTTCGGTCTCTTGAGCTATTTTTTTGAGAAAATAGCGCCTGTGCAGTCAGATTTTTTTATCGGATTCCATTTTGGCACTACAGACAAAGAATGAAATTTCATCATTTTTGAGAATTTGCTATAGGTAACTTCTATATTTATTAAAATAGAACAAAATGTTGTGAAGGTTTTTTATACAGATTTTTATGCTTAATTTAAAAACAAAAGTTTTCTTAGCCTCCTTGACTTTCGAGATATGGAGTAAACTTACAGTTTTTTAAATGGAAATCCTAGTGGCCATGACTTTATGTAAAAGAGTATTCTTTTAGCTTTTCAAAAATATATAGTTTTACATATTTGTTGCAAAAATTAATCGAGATATGGCCAATTTTGTAAAAATTTGCTTATTAAAGTTTGCCATGATTTCGTAAATGAGTGATGTTTGCAATTATTAAACAACTAAACGTCATTTCGAAGTAAATTTTTCAACTTTAAAGCAAATCAATGCATTCTTTTGTATTTTATAACTGTTTATTGTGGTATTGTGAACATGTCTAAATTTGAACCCTGAAAAGTTTAATATGTTAGAATATTACTTTCTAAGTGATAAAAACGTAGCGGCTGCTACAGAAATTACTTGGCAATGACGTTTAGTTGTTTAATAAATGCAAACATTACTTGTATACGAAATCATGGAAAACTTTGATGATCGAATTTTTACAAAATTGGCCATAACTCGGTTATTTTTTGCAACAAATATGTAAAACTATATATTTTTGAAAAGCTAAAAAAATACTCTGTCACATAAAGCCATGGCCAACTAGAGTTCCCATTTAAAAAACTGTAAGTTTACTCCATATCTCAAAGGTCAACGTGGCTAAAAAAAATACTTTTATTTTTAAATTAGGCATAAAAATCTGTATAAAAAAACTACAACATTTGGTTCTAATTTAATAAATAAAGAAGTTATAGCAAATTTTCAAAAATGATGAAATTTCATTTTTCGTCTGTACCTAGTGCCAAAGTGGAATCCGATAAAAAAAAATCTGATAGCATAGGCGTTATTTTCTCAAAAAAATAGCCCAAGAGACCAATATCAGATTTTCGCTAATTATTACGGTAACCGAGATAGCTACCCCGTAAAACATTCGAATTTGGTCCACCCTGTACATGAATTTTAAATGATAATCTATAGAAGAGGCAAGTAGAAATATTATAATGGCCCATTTAAATAACTGGCTTTTCAAAAATCTCTTACAGACACAATTTAACTGAAAATTGTGATCATTTAGGTACTTCACTAAATTTCATATATTTTATTTCACATTTAGACCAAATCTAAAAGTAGCAATTGAAATATGACCATTTTTTTGTAGTTAATGGCATGAATGTCTAATATTTTGAAATTTCATTTCAGTACTTTTTTCACTGTGCGTTAATTTTGAATGAAATGCATTGACAAAATGAAAGCAAGCGCTTTACATTAAAATTGTAATTTGGAAAAAAAAATCAAATAGTTACCTACAAAAAAAATCAAAAAGCAATGAAAATTTAGCGGATAATTTTACAAAAATCCCGGGCCTAGTTATACAGCCATATTAATCTCCTACTCTAATTAATATTTTATTTAAAAAACGCTATTTTAATGACAAACTAAAACAGTACCAAAATTTTATATAGTTTTTGTTTTTTGGCCCTAATGTAACTGATATTATCTTACCCCTGGGGTGCAGCCATATCTGGCATGTACATAATCGGTGCACATGCAGCAAAATTCAAGATACCCACACTCAACAATAAGACACGATTCATCTTCAACGGTGACAAAACTTAAATGACGAGTGCATGCGGCAGACCACAGAAAAAAAAATACTCAGAGATTCCGCTAACTTATCATTACGGGAACAAAGTATTGGCGACTTCGTTTAAAGCAAATTCATGCAGCACACACGACCCATAAAGAAATAAAAAATCAGTCAATTAGTATGCTACAGATACATAAATAATTATCGCAACGGTTTCAAGCAATATTTATCGTTCATTTTTGAATTAAAACAGTCAAACGACCTACAAAAATCAAGCGTTATTCGTTTGGTACTTACAGGTTGTAATCCAGAACAAATATGCGCATTTTTATTACATAAAAGTTCAATCAATATAAGTGAATCGTTATAAAAAATATAATTTAAAAAATCTTCAAGAATCACTTCTCAAAGAAAATCTACATCAAAATTTAAGACTCTCAACTTTTTCTTTCCAAACAAGAAAAATATACTGACGAAGAGACAGGAGTCGAGAAACTGGTACATTGTTTCTTGTCTTTAAAATATATATTTTAACAGAACTTGCAACGAAATAAATACCAAAGCTCTATCATTAAAAAAAAAAAAGAATTTACAAGGCGGGGGAGCTTCTACTAGTACGTTAGGGTATTTCGTATTTGCGTTTTGAAAACACGAGAAAAAAGAAACGAAATTTACTCTACCAAACCAAAGTAAAGTCGAATTTAGCTTCTAAATACAGCCCTGTAACATTATTGAACCTATGGCAATAATTATTTATTTTATGGTTGTGATGTGCAAGTTCTTAGGTTCTTGCAAATTTTTATTATTGTTGTTAATAAAATCTACGCCTAGGGCTAGAGCCAGTGGCGTAGCAACGGAGGGCTGGCCGCCCGGTCAGCGCTTTTTTTGGGGCGGCACTTTTAGTCTACCCGAATTAGGGATCCTGATGTCTCGGGTTTTTTTCAATTCCCGGGACTCGAGGCACAAATTTTACATTAACCAATCGTCGCATAGCAATAACGTTCGTCCAATTATTTGTATTTGTAAATTGAGATGTACAAAAGTTTCGAACAGTGGTAAGACAACTTTCAAATCATAGGGCACCTGACGATTTTTCATTGCTAGTAGGTAAATACAATTATTGTTGGGAGGTTTTTAAGTACGTGATAAAAATATTGTACGTACCTAAGCGTGTAATAATTAGTGCAATTTGACAGGTATATAAAATCCTTTATCATTTATATTATATTTATATATACAGGGTGTGTATAAATTGGCGGAAGCGCTACACGTGACGATGTTCTTCGTAAAATTCTAAGTCGAAAATCTTGATACAAAAATGTTGTACCATGCTTCCTATGGCTTCAGGAACCATTTAAAGAAAAAAAAATTGGCAACATTGCATACATTGATTTGCGTTTGGACAATTTTTTATCAGCAATTTTTACTTAGGTATTTACAATTTTTGTTCGAACAGAAAGCCTTCAGTTCGTAAACATAGCTGCAAACTTTTGGGTATCGTAAAACACAAACTAGAAATAATTACGAGAAAAACAGAGATGACAGCTAATGACAATGTTGCCATATGTATTATTTTCATTCAAATCAGTGATTTGCATATTTTCAACACCAATTTTTGAAAGGAAGAACACAATATCTAGGAAAAAATACTATTCGAAATTTATTTTTATTCCAAATTGCAGCTTTTTCATTTGCAAGTATTAAATAATAACGCTTATTAAAGGACTAAATCTCAAAACTTTGAGGACCTCTTGCAGACACAGCAAGCATGGTACAACATTTTCATATTAAGATTTTCGACTTAGAATTTTACGAAGAACATCGCCACGTGTAGCGCTTCCGCCAATTTTTACACACCCTGTATATATTTATAAGGGGACGTGCCTTTGAAGAAATACATTGTAATGTACGCTTTTTGTTTATGAGCACGTTTGAGCGATTCGCGCAAGCCACAAAAATACAAATTTATAGCATAAACTGACGTGTTTTCCAGTTTTTTTAAATTAAATTTTAGACTAAAATATGGTGTTATTATTTTTAAATTTGCGTGAATTTTATGTTTATATTTACATAATTACTTTTTTGTAATTTTGCTAAATATATTATGCCTGTGTACCATTACCTAAATGAAAACTATCAGTGAAAGTTTTTACCCTTATTAAAAATAATTTCGTGGGGGTAGGGGGCGATCTGATTTAAAAAAATAAAAATCAGAAAAGATTTTGCCGTAAAACTGTAATTTTGGATGATGGTAAAGTACTCTACGTTATCTAACTTTGCATGAAAACACGTTTGAACATCTAAAATTTAAAAAAAAATCGCATGCGCGTTTTATCACCCCTCCACTTTTTTGTGTCAATATTCGCCTACTTTTGAAAAAATCAAGAGTTGGCAACCCTTATTTAGAGGAGCGGGCGGCAAATTCAGGGACCGACCCGAGCGGCACAAACTCTAGCTCCGCCACTGCCTAGAGCTAACTATAAATTCGTTAGTACCTCAACTGTACAACAGAAATGAAACATACTGTATTTCCATTATAATTTTATTATCTAACATATTATAGCAACAAAATATAATTTCCTAACATCTTGAAGACGATTCAAATAAATAAAACCTAATGCAATTTATAAATTAGCAACAATCGCTGCAAATAAATCTAGTATGGTGTACTTTAATTAATAAACTGTTGATAATGAACAATAAATTCCTAACTCCATGAAATTTGGTTCCGTTATCGTATATTACCGGTGTAATGTCGTTCTCATGAACATTTAAATATATGCTCCTTAACAGGCTACAATTCTGCTAAGGTAAGAATGTAATAACTTGCTCTTTATTTGCCTTTGTATTGCACGACAAGTATTTTCGAGAGACACTTATTATGTAAATTATTCATTATTTGAAAATTACCAACTTAAAAGTAACTGTATGTGACCAATTTGCATAAACAAATCGATTGAAAAAAGAACTAACAATTACACTTCTGGGCAAATCAACATTGATTTAACTGTGATTACTCTGCTTGAAAATCTAACGTATGGAAACACAATCAATTTTTATTTCTACTGAAGCTTTGCAAATAAACCACGTTTACTAGATATAATCGAATTATTTTATTCATGTTAAATGCCCAAAAGGCCCAATAAAGGCACTTTGCTCTTGCGAGTATTTCTAAAATCGATCAAATCTAGTGTGCTATGAATTTTTATTGAACTTTTTTTATATTAAAATTAGTTTTAGGCCATGCACCAACTTTTATCAAGAATAAAATTTTCTGAGAAATCGATTATAAGAAACTTTTTCATTAGTTGCATACTTTTTGAATGACGCTGTATAATGTTTTATAAGATGTCTTTACTTTTTTATATATTTTAATATGAATAAGATAAATTTTAATAAACGTTCATTTTTAAAATAAATTGAGCCTTTTTTATTTCTAATTTCTCACTCTCATGTAATGCGATTTTATTAAAAGTGGGTAAAAATCTAAGAATAATGAAGAATTCGTTGATTCAAATAAAATATGACAGTTCGTTCAAAACGGCCCATCATAAAACACAGTTTGAAAATTTTGCGAAAAGTTATCAATTCATCAAAATCTAATAAATCTGCATTCAGCAAAGTTAAAAATTGTAAATCATTTTGGTATAACTACTGTTAAGAAATATTATAAGTATTGTGATTTTATTGCTACAAAACTAAGTTTTAAGATAAAATCTGGAAAACCGCGAAGAAATGTTTTTAAAAAATTGTGAATGAGGGCGGACTAACATGATTTTGGGCTGATAAATAATTATCAGGGACCCAAAATTAAATAAAGTCAAAACGATTGGTGAAAAAAAAAGGAACAAGATCAAAACTAGAACGAAATTTAAAAATATTTGGAGAAACATAAACGAACTTTTAGGATAAAAAAAACTATATTTCTTTAACCATTGTTTGTTACCAAAATGATTTACAATAAAATTCAAGAACTTTCCACTGTAAAATTTGCTTATTGTGTCCTTATAGTCTTGCAAACATAATAAATAAAATTCAAGCAATTTCAATCTTTTTGAAGTAAAAACCTGACTTTCTAACTTGCAACAAACTTTTTCTTCTTCTTAATGTTCAAGCATGTAAAAATATGTCCATGAATCTTTACCCACACGAGTATAAGTTTCTTCTACACCAACTTTTTAGCTAGCTTAAAATACAAAAACCTTTTCGCAGCTATTGTGTATCTATCATATATCCAAAAAAATTAAGAACAGTCAAAAAATTGCAAAACCGTACTATACCCTAGTAAACTTTACATAATTTTAGTTGGTGTTTGCATAAAATAAATCAAAATGGAATAAAAATAAACGATATTATCATTTTCTTTGAACGAGAAGTCAGTTTTTAAGCCAACAAATTCTGAACTACAGAATGGAACAAAGAAATTGTTTTTTTTTCTAAATATCTTAACCAAAACGTAAAAATTATCTATTTTGAGTCCCTACTAGTTACAAAATTTCGTCAAACTCAAAAACGTCGCAACATCTAACAGCTTTGTTTAGCTTAAGGAAGAAATAATAATACAAAACGCACTTTCCAGTACAAAAAAAAACTGTTTTTCACGATTCTTCAAACAACAAACACACAAAAGATTTGCGCCAAGTCTAGAGTTGTCTAAACAAAAAATTCTTCACTGGCAAAATCTGTGGTGGTTTAGCGGTTGCTGTAACACTGCTCGTATTAAAAACTTCCGTTACATTGTTATTAACGATCGTAGCATTCAAATTTGTATCAAAATTTCCCGCACTAAATTTCTCTTCGTCGTTATCTAAAATAATATCAAATTCCATGATTAAATCTTCTTTGGTCGTAGTATAAACTGGTTTATCCCAAGTCGGTGGTCTACTAAGATCTTCATAAATATAATTGGAAAATTGCGCTTGAATTCTTTGCACCAAGAACTCGATGAAAGGTGGAAATTTGCTCGTTTCAGGTTGCGGGTTCCCAAAACCAAAACGCACCCAAACTGGATCAACACGATTTGCCTCAGGCGGTGATAAATAGAAGTGTTCCCAGGAACTCGCCGAATTCACAATCTCACATGATAATATTAAAAATAGTAACGAACGCACTGTGGATTTGTTTACAGGATTCATCGCGACCGCGACTCAAGGAGTTAAGGTAACGATTTCAACAATATCTTGGCTTGTGAACCATATTTAAATTTACGCAAGTGGAAGTAGATCAAGAAGGCATTAAAGTAGCACAAACCATTACCGGTTATTTCTTGAAAGAAGTACATCTCAGTTCATCTAATTTAAAGCTACTTATAATACCCATGTAAATAAGTTACAGTTTTTTCAGCAGTTATTGTGTGTATAAATTATTCATAATCGGTACACACATATCGGGCGTTCAATACAAACGTGAAGATAACTCATAAACAGCAAGAGATACATATCTGGTTTAATAAGAGAAAATGTACAACACCTCTTATACTACCCAGCAAAATCAAACTCCCAATTGTTCATGAATTTCGAAAATAGTTTCGTTTTTAATTGATTCATTATTTGATACGCGAAGCTAAACGGGAAATAAGCTACAAAATTCAAAAACCATGTAGCAGTAGCAAAAGCGGCAGCGAAGAGCAATAAATAAATTTGAAATATTGTTCTAAAGGCGGCAATCGCTTACTCCTCCCATATTTATAATCACCATGGTAATTACAGCTAACTCCTCCCATATTTATAATCACCATGGTAATTACAGCTAACCCCGCCCACTTTTTTTAATTACCATGGCAACCGCGTCGGCGGCTATAGTTAAACATGTCCGAACTGTCAGAGTGACAGCTGAAACGTCAAGCGATATTTTAAACGCAAAAAACGTAGTTTTGTGATGAGTTTCGATCATTTTAAGTGTGGTTATTATACTCATTGGATAATTAAGGCCAACATTTCACCATTCAGAAGGATCAAAAGGTTCGTAAAACAACATGTCAAGTAAATGTACGTCAGTAAGAACCCCGTTACCTCCGCAAAATTTGTAACAGGAATTAATTACACAATCAATTCCTCAGAACAAATAGGGTGTTTTTATTAAACATTATTGCAATTGTTATCTTAATCTTTAATCCTTTGGTATTAAATGTTTCAAAAATATGCATTTAAATTAAATTCGCACTCAAACGAGACATTTGACCTACGCGTCGAACTACTTAGTACTTGGCGCAATGATAATTGTCATTTATCTGAATATTATTTCCAGGTTAATACATGTGGCTTCGAGTTTAGCAATAACCTAAATAACAACCATGGAGAAAGATAAATACATTGATTATTTAGTAGCTGACACTACTGCATTTATCCAAAATGCCCAATTACAGGTAAAATATTCTAAATGTATACAATCTCATATCTAATTCGTAATTTTTAACAGACCGTGGGAGCGCATATCATTACTTGCGCTGAAGTTGTCAATGAAATTACCAACAAACGTCAGCTTCGCCGACTTGTAGTGCTACCGTATGATCTTGTCGTTAAAGAGGTATTTCCCGAGAGCATTAAAATTGTCACAGAGTTCTCCAAGAAAACAGGTGACTACCCCAGCCTTTCAGCTACAGATATTAAAGTCATGGCTCTTACGTATCAGTTAGAAAAAGAACAAGTAGGTACAGATCATTTACGCACAGAACCTGTGATTCAACAGCAAGTAGATGTCGCAGCGAAAAAAGAAACTCCCGATTTGACCGCTGATGTTACGGGCTTTTATCTTCCCAATAGCCAAGATGGTTCACAAGAAACCGATAAACTAAAACGTACAAACGAAAACGATGTGGAAGAAACTGAGGACGTAGTGCAAGATATTGAAATCGACGAAATCTCGTCAGCAGTATTAGATAATGCACGTAACGAAATAAAAGAAATAGTCGATGATGTACTACTGTCTGTTAGTAAACACGGATTTGTTGAAGATAATGACTGCAGCAGTGACGAATCGTTTGAAGATAGCGATGATGACAGCGGATGGATTACGCCTTCGAACGTACAAAAAGCCAAACAGCAAATGAACTCGGAACTAACCGAAACTAAGCACGTAAAAGTAGCTTGCATGACGACGGATTTTGCCATGCAAAACGTCTTAAAACAAATGAACTTGAACGTGGCCGCACTGGACGGTCGCATGATTAAACAGCTACGCACGTCCATCCTACGCTGCTACACGTGTTTCAAGACGACGAGCATCATGACCAAGACGTTCTGCCCCAAATGCGGGAACAAAACGTTAAAACGCGTCGGTGTAACACTGGACGAGGACGGCAAGCCCCAGATACGTATAAACACCAGACGCCCCCTCACGGCACGAGGAAAAAAGTTTAGCCTTCCCACTATCAAAGGCGGGAAACATTCGAACAATCCTATACTAGTCGCAGACCAACCGATGCCGCATCAGAGGCCTACTCGGTTAGCAAGGATGAAAAACAATCCCATGGACGATGATTATATTGCCGGTAAGTTTTAATTTGGTTTTCAAAAAAATACGCATGTTAAAATCTTGTCAAATCGTAGGATATTCACCGTTTGTTATGAGGGATATCAACTCGAAATCCGCGCAGCTTAAAATCAGACCCGCAACAGAGGTGAAGCACTGGATGAGAAAAAATCCCAACGAATCAAATAGGCGTCGCAAAAAGTAATTTTTTTCAGTTATATTTATTTTTTGAGAGTTGTATTTTAAGTTAACATTGTTGAAACGGTCAAAATTTGATTAATAAAAGAATTTAAAATCGTTTGTATTTAAACAGAATATTATTTAACCGAATTTGATGTCCAACAAACGAATCAACCAAAATGTATCAAAAAACAAAAGAAATTCGCTAAAGAGTAAAGTTAAGATTGCTTTGATAATTTCAGATGTTTATTACAACCCGGTTGTTTTATTGTGTAGCATTTGTTTTTATGAGAAGCATTTGTTTTTACGTGAAGCATTTGTTTTAATGTGAAGCATTTGTTTTTATGTGAAGCATTTGTTTTTATGTGAAGCATTTGTTTTTATGTGAAGCATTTGTTTTTATGAGAAGCATTTGTTTTTATGTGAAGCATTTGTTTTTATGAGAAACATTTGTATTTATGAGAAGCATTTGTTTTTATGAGAAGCATTTGTTTTTATGTGAAGCATTTGTTTTTATGTGAAGCATTTGTTTTTATGTGAAGCATTTGTTTTTATGTGAAGCATTTCTTTTTATGAAAAGCATTTGTTTTTATGCGAAACATTTGTCTTTGAAGGTCTTGCTTAATTCAAAAATTGCATAATTGAAGTCTAATGTACGCGATGGTGTATTAACTGATGTAATACCAATAAAAATTATTTTAAGGCACACATTAAGTGCAAAAAAAATAGCATACTTTAAATCAGTGGTCTCCAAAGTGGGGTGCGCAGGATAATTCTTAATAAATGAATATTTCCATTTCCACAGCCTAATTTAGTAGTAAAGTAAGGGTGCGCGACCAAAAAAGTTTGGTGACCGCTGCTTTAGATTATACGATAGATGTATAACGATTTTTCATGATAGTCTAGGACACCGTTAAACCACGAAATTGTCTAAGACTCGCGATGGAATCAACCAATTTAGAGAACATTGTAATTTTCACATGTTCCTATCTCTAAAAATCGTTGTACCTTTAATTCCACCAAATTATGCTTCTAAATATCCGTAGATCCTAACGAAAATGGTGAATTGCTCTGGTAAAGTTCTTGGAAATCAATCTTAGGGCCTAAAAAAATAAATACATATTAAAATTAGTTAACACAATTTACTAATTTATTTATTTATTACCTTTTTGTAAAAGCAGCTTGGAGAAAAAAATTTGTAGTCAGGGATGATTGTAGTGCAGTAGTGCATTTAGCAATTCAAAGGCCCAGGCACAGTTCAATTTTGAGGGCCCCCTAACCAAATTTAAATGATGTTTGTTTATCAATAGGCAAAAGTAAAAGAGTTTGTTTTTTAATCCTTCGAGTCCTCCTAATTACTGAGGCCCCAGGTTTATACAGTTGTCTACCACAGTCTCATTGGTGACCTACGAACAAAAAACAAAGCTTTAGTACCCAAAAACGTTCAACAACTTCACAAAAGTACCTACCTTTCGGGTAAACCCATGGAAATTTCAAATTACTCGGACATCTGCTGGGTTAAGCGAGCCATGTGACCAGGGGCGGATCTATATAGGGACTAATAGGGCTTCAGTCCTCGGCCCCCAAGTGTAAAGGACACACAAAAATTGAATTATCATAAATTTTTAATACTTTTTCATTAAGAATGAGCACTTATCGTATAATAAAAAATTGTTAATATTAATAATATAGTAATAATGATAATTCATAGTATTATTTGTTTTATTTTAACACCATTTCATAAATAAATATATTTCAACTCTGATTTTGATGTTATTAAAAATCAATTTTAAACCTCAATTTAAAAATCTTAGTCAAACAAAAAATGGGGCCCCGTTAGACTTCAATAAGCCCTAGGCCCTGAAAAACCTAGATCCGCCCCTGCATGTGAATATTTTGGGCCCAAAACTGAAACTAAAAATATGGCGAATATAATTAGACAAGAGTTATAATACAGGGCAGCCTAACACTTCAATTTTCTGGCAGTAACTACCCAGTTAAAATTCAATATTACACATTTAAACAAAAAAAAAGTCTTGATAGTTTGAGGTAACCTACTTAGCCTAAAATAACTTAAATCTAATGCGCTTAAGAAACCGCTTAAACCGAACACGAAACCGACCTCAAATGCAGCGAACCTCAAACTATTTAGACCAATTTACTGCCAAAAGTTGAAGTTAAAAGTCTAAACGAAATAGAAACAACAGTATATACAATCGGCAAAGCAATTGTACACCGACAATTTCTATGGATCGTCTTCTTCTCATCTGCTTCGCACATAATGGGACCTACCTGGAAATTAAAAAAAAAAACAGTCAATAACTTCATTATTTTACAAACTGTAAATATTTAAGCTCTTTTTAATAAGTCATTTAGTTTGTAAATAGGTAGTTTTAAACAAAAAACAGTTATTTTCAGCCTTGTAGCTCATAGCCAAACTATAGAAATCTATTGCTTAGAAAGGCCCCTTCAATGTTATAGCTGCAAGACACTTCAATCTAAGTCCGGTCCTGTACAGGGTGGTCCAAATTCGATGGGATTACATGGGTTCCTCGCTTAATAGACAAGATAGAGAAACGGTTAAATTACCAAAAATGTGCAGTTTTTTGGGAAAAACTCAGAACCGTTTTCAAAAATATTCTATAATTTCCGGTTTTTGAGTTATTAAAGAAAAACTGTTTTTGTGTTATATTTATAATATATCTCCCTATTGTTTTAAATATCGAAAAGGTTTATGAAAATTGTGTTTAGATATTTTTATGTAGATTTTGATAGTACTAAAATTTTAAAAAAATACGCTCGCCGTTAAAAAGTTATGACACAAACATGCCTTTTTTTAAATGGAATCTATTGTTGGCTATGACCTATTTAAGTTCCTTATTTTTTCCCATTCCAAATATATAAGGGTTGATGTATTTATTTTTAATAATACGCAAGTTGCTAAGGTTTTTTAATTTTTTTAAAGTTGAAAATTTCTCTATCTTGACTATTAAGCGAGATACCCATGTAATCCCATCGAATTTGGATCACACTGTAAATCTTAACAAAATAAAAGTGCTCGTACCTTATCGTGCATGACCCGCCGCTGTGATCCTCGAGTTTGGTACCACGGCTTGCACCCCACCGAATTGCCAACGAGTCAAACTCCTCGTCCCACATTTCTAACTTAATAAATCTGTGAGGCTTAAAAATGTTGACTGCAGCAATTTACAGTAGGGCCTCTTCAACCAGACATAAAGATGACTTCCTCCAACCATTTTGGCACAACACACTAGAGCAAGAGAAAAATACTTTTAGTAAAAAACATTGCTGATCCTAATTACATAAACTAAAAGCAAATTAAAACTAACTGAAAGAAATTTTTTGGGCATTTTTAATATCATTTCATACCCATGAATTTTTAGAGTCAAGTTCTGTTTTGAAAAATGTTGCTGTTTTGAAAATTAATCGTCGTAAGATTACGCAACTCATAATAAATAATATTTCAGTTGTGATGCTAAGAAACTAAACTACGCTGTGTATTTTTTTCAAAAAATATATCCAACAAGAAAAATTGCAGAAACAAAGTCATGCATAATGAAACATTTTTACTGCTATTAAAATATATAACTTTTCAGTAATAAGTCTTTAAAAATACGTACATGAAAATTTGTATTTGTTAGAAGCAGGAATAATTATTTTAATTAACAATTAATCCTATTCTGATTGTTTTAGATCACAGACTTTCAATTTTGTTTGTAAAAATACGTAATGATAACACAACCAACTTCCAAATATTAAAATTGCATAAATACCTTATAAATTAAATTTTTCTAGCTATTTAAACACAACACTTTCAGAGGTAAATGTTACTTCACAAACTACAAACGCATTTAAATGATCCATCTCTCAAATTCACAAATCAACGTTTTTTATACGCGTGCCACAAAGCGATTGTAACAGATCCGAAAACGTGTTTAAAGGTTTTGAGTTTCCAAATTTTAACTTTACTTCACAGGAATTTAATCGCACGTAGGTTACAATAAGCCCAGTAAAAATAATAAATCGGATTTAATAATATATGAACGCGTTTTACTAGAGTTTTAAAACATCTCAAAGAAAAAAAAACTTCCAATTATTTTAACTTAACTGTCATATTAATTAATTTAATTTATCAATGAATAACAATGTTCGAGAAAAAATCGAAAATTGTTTAAAACTTAACTTCCTACACACTGCATACTTCCCCATATACTGATTATTAACCCTCTGATAGTTCAAGTTGTGATAAAAAAATGTCATGTAAACTCTAAAAAGTGCAAAGACTATAACATTGAAAGTTTTTTCAAAGAAAGTTCGACAGTGTTTTAATTTGCAGCAGTTAGCATAAAACGTCATAAATACGCTATATACATATCATAAATAATGATTATTAACTCTCAGATGGTCCAAATTATGATTAAAAATTCCTTGAAAAATGGTACAAGTGCAAAAGAAATCAAACAAATTTAATACCGGAGAAATCGTCTTAAAACTCCTTACACTAGTTATTCACACACTAAATAACAATTACTCACCTTCAAAAGAATCAAATTGTCATTAAAAAGTATTCAGCAAAGTAAAAAAATGCCAGGATTCGCATTAAACACGGTTTCCTCTGATTTTTTTTATGAATTGAAATGAGTTCCTAATCCTATTGTAAAAACGACGCTATGCTGTTAAGCACTGCTAATAAAAAATGCATAAATACCTTATAAATTTAATATATCCGTCTCTTCAAACACTTTTAGTAGCACAAACATTTCTTGTTTAACAAAATACGCATACATTTTTGGTCACTAATCGAAATTCATCAAAGCTTTTTGCAAAATTATCACGGCGTCACTACGACCACACAGCGATAAAAAATGGCTAAGTCGACCGGAGAACGGAGAGAAAATATTTCTAAGGCGTCTTGATTTTTAAAACAGTTCAAAATTTGCAAACTTTGAATGAGTATGTTTGGTTGCATAAATGACAGGCGTCGTGACAGATTAATTATCGATAATTCAGTGTACGTTTCGTGACGTTTTAATTTAGAGGAAATAATACTGCTGTTTGTTTTAATTTAAGGGTTTTGATCTTAAAGTTTATTGATTACAAAAAATATATGTAATCTGTACGTTTAAAACGGTTCAAATTTGCAAATTTTAAAGGAGTTTGTTTGGTTGCATAAACAACAGGCGTTATGACAAATTTATTATCGATAATCTTAATTTAGAGAAAATAATACTGCTGTTCGTTGTAATTTAAGGGGCTTTGTTCCTAAAGTTTATGGATTACAAAGAATATATACAATCTGTACGTTTAAAAGAGTTCAAATTTGCAAATTTTAAATGTGGTTGTTTGGTTGCATAAACAGTAAGGGTCGTGACTAATTAATTGACGATAATTCATTGTAAGTTCTAATTTAGAGAAAATAATGCTGCTGTTTGTTTTAATTTAAGGGCTTTGATGCTTAAGTTTATGGATTACAAAAAATATATATGATCTGTACGTACTTTAGACTTCTTTCCAGTACAATACTTATGTACACCAATCTATTTTATTATTTATAAGCTTAGTAAAAAGAATTACTATCATTTAACATATTTTTAATAATCACCATCAACAAATAAATAAACAAATATTTATTTCACCACTTTTTATTATTTTTATAAAATACAATTTATTGCTTATAATATTTAAAAGAACAGCTTAGTTTACATAACAAGAAATCAGTCGAATCTAACCATATCGTGTACGAATTATCCCCGTTTGTGAAATAATGATGTTCCCGTAAATGCCAATTCACTGGGGAATCCGAAAAACCTTGGACATGAAGAGAGACCCATGGAAGCGAACTCGATTGTTTATATTTCCTGAAACAAATGAAGTCACAATTTTTTCATTAAACCATCAATAATTAATCGATCGTTAAGTAATTAACAAACGGTACAATTTTTTCATCTAACAATTTTATTAATTTGTAATTAATCGAGAACAAAACCATATTTACAATAATTTACGTAAATAACGTACTTTAAAGCTTCAAAGATTCTTTCGATCCGTTTCACTGTGAACAATCCTCTCGCTTCGACAAATTTGACTTGCCCAAACTGTGCATTGGGCTCGGGCACACTGTAAGATGACAAATATTCACCCTCGACCCCACCATCGACATCTCCTTCAACGGAAAGCATCCCAAGCCATTCGGTTAAATCGTACGCGTATTCCGAGTTGACCATTTCTATCTTAAACGCTGGAACTTTGGCGGAATACTCCGTGCGAGTCCTATACTGGGGAACGCAACGCCTAACTTCATGGTTTGAATCATAAAAATATTTCGCTACAGAAGACGGGCATATCTTATCGTCGGGAGGTTCCCAGCTCATTAAAAAATTGAAATCCGTCAGCTTCTCCAAGGCCGATTTAATCCTCTTGTAGATTCTCTTGTCCGGTTTAATATAATCGAGCAAGAGATTTATTTTGACAACTGAAACGTAAAATATTCCATCGTTACACACATTCACGCATAAACACACATGAATAATTAAAACAGTTTCGTAATTGGGGAATGAATAATAACGACACGTTAGCTAAAAAATTGTTATATTAGCTAAAATAATTTAAATTTGCAATTTACATATTAATTATCGACATTATTTATCGTCTACACTGGTAACAAAACTGGTGCAATTTTCATACAATTTTAATTAATTAACGTAATCATTAATCAATGTACCAATTAATTACTTTTAAGATTAATTAATTAAGATATCAATTAATAAATTAATTAAGATATCAATTAATAGATTAATTAAGATATCAATTGATAGATTAATTAAGATATCAATTAATAGATTAATTAAGAAATCAATTAATAGATTAATTAAGATATCAATTAATAAATTAATGAAGGTATCAATTAATAAATGCATCGATTAATATTTAAATTAAATACCACAATGATTATCTAATGTAGTGGTTCTCAAAGTGTGGTCCTCGGACCCCTGGGAGTCCCTGAATCCTTCTTAAGGGGTCCCCCGAGCTTTTAATTATGTTCGAAAATCAATCACTAATTGCTAGGCTAAGTTAAAAACAAAATATTGTGTACACAACAATTTATAGGGGTCTTGGAGGGGTCCTCAGAGTAAAACGTTTGAGAAACACTGATCTAATGAATCAATAGATTAACATATCGATCATTATCATATTAATGAATTAACTACCAATTAATCACTGCACTGATTGATCGTGAATCAGTTGATTAACATATTGTTTAATTAACTACTTATCAATTAATTAAGATACTGGTTCATTAATAATTTCATTATTGCACAGACTAACGAATGTATTAATTAAATAACATTGATTAATTAACTGATGCACTGATGAATCACTGATTAATTAATTGACGTTAATAAATGTACCAATTGAATTATCTGCCTATTAAAAAAATATGTTTCAAATACAATATATTTGCAATGCGTTACAAACATTTACAAAACTAACTAACAGTCATTATATAACAAGTCGGTATTCAAAATTACCAGCAGGTTTAACAAGAAGATACTTGATTAAATCACATGTTAACACTCCACGTCTAAGACTAATATTTGGTAGAATTTAACTAATAAGACAGGATGGGCCTAATATCCAAATCAAAGTTGTTATAATGGAGATAGTCTCGGAAAGATTTTAATTCGTCTATCGTTATACCTTGCCAACTTTCAAGCTCAGAGAGGACCTTGATAGACGGGCAGCTAGACAGCAGTAACTGAACCGTCCTCATGCTCATATCACTACTGTACAGTATCCTCAACTCTTGCAGCTTCTTCATGGGATTAGCGGCAAGAATTTTGACGATGGATGAGTGCGTTATCCCGGTGGACGAACCCAAGTGAATATATTTAATATTAACCGAGTTCAAAAGTAAGAATTCTAAGTGGTTAGCGGCACAATCCACGACCCAAAATATCCGCTCGAGATGCTGAAACGGCTTTATTTTAAATTTATGATTATATATCGCAGTCTGATCAATAAAATCACAGTTATATAAGACTAGATTCTTTAAAAGTGGACAATATTGACTAATCGAGATTAATGCGTTCAGATCGACCTCTTCCACGTGTTCTAAATGCAAACTGGTTAGGTTATAGCCCCGAATTTCGAGCAGCTGTTTCAGGAAGTCAGCGTAAAAGGCGCACGATAAGAGTTTAAGCTCCTTCAGGTTGTCCAGCATGGTTAATACCGTCAGGTCAGAAATCTGCTCGTCGTGGAACAAGCAGACGTGCTCCACTTTGGGGCACATGTCAACGAGGATCCGAAGATTTTCTATGGTCACGTCTCGCGTTTGGATTTTCTTAAGCCCGAACGGCCCGGAATTCGCGTGGTTGTGATGGAGGTATTTGATGACATTGCCAAAATCGTCGCAACGGCCCAAATCTTGAAGCTTCGGCAGTCCGAGCAGGACCTGAGCAAAACCGACGACCGACACCGACGTCCTATATAGCTGGAGCTCCCTGATCTTGTTGCACTTCAATAACGAGAGGATGCTACGGTCCGTCACAGACCGCGACGAAGTGACGTCAAGGCATTGGAGATTCGGGCAGTTCTCCCCCAACATTTGCACAACATAATCCGTACAATCGAAGCAAAGACAGAGCGAGCGTAGATTAGGCATATGCATTATACCGTTAACGATACACTTATCGTTGTCGGCCGTCCTCCATCCACCCGTGCACGAGCCCAAATTAAGAACCTCCAAGGACGTCAGCTTAAACAAGTTCTTGTAAAGCACGTAACGCATTATCTTCGGCCAGATCGAAAAATCTATCTGCTTTAAGTGATCTGTTAAAACAACCTCGGTCAGACTCACGACCACGTTCATCTCGGTCAAAAATGCAGACATGGGGGCGAACTGGTCATAAGTCTTTTTCGTTTTGTCTATGAGCCCCTTGATTGCGTGTAGAACATGTAGGGCCATGGGATCGTATAAATATCGGGGTATATTCGATACTAGCAAATGTCCCAACTTTGAAAGACTCGTTTTTAAACATATCACACCCTTTTGCGGCTCCGAAGACAGCTGAATAATCTGGATGTTATTCAGGATACGTGGGGCGATAGCGACTACTAAAGTTCCCACAGCTTTCAAACTGAGGGTTTGTAGGGAAGGGGCTTCCCGATGTTGGGGCATCGTCTGTAACAATCGATGGCAAATGAAAATCCATCACTGTCACAAAACAGCCCTACACTAACAATTTGATTTGGATATTACTCTTAAGACATACAGACATCCCAAGAACATCATATTTCATGGCCATCTTTTTTAATAATTAAAACAAAATACATTACTTCGTTCATTTGTTACAAAACAGTCTAGCTTTTACATAAAAATAAACAAAAGCAACACTTTATAGCTTTAATAATAACAAAGAAAGTCATGAAATATACTTGGGATACCCTGTATATATAAAAAATCTTATATGTTGTTAAATAATAAACACATTCTCAATTCAGGTAAAATCAATTCAAAACACTTACTGAAGCGATCTTTGGAGTTTCTATTAAACTGGGACAATTTGCCTTCAAGACCCAACGTCTGGTATGTTTCTTTTTTTAAAGACAATACCAGAATACCTTCTGGTGTTATCGAAACGCAATCGTCACAATCAATCCTTCTATCTATACTAAGTGCAGTTAAACTTCCTGAAAATTGATAGCATTAAGTATATAGTTTTGTTCAACAAAGTTGTATTTACCTTTTTTAATGAAATTATCGATGAATTCTTCAGTCACTAATTCACCAACGGAACAGTTTGGAATTTTATAATAGTCACAGTCAACAGTAAACAGCTCACTGATAAAATTGGGAACGTGTAAAGTATCGGGTAGAACAATTGATACCTGGAAATAGGATGCAATAAATTCATGAGCCATTAAAACTCCTATTAATAACATACCAAATGATTGTAATAAAAATTGTTGATTGTTTCAGTACAATAACTTTGATTTAGTTTTCCCTTCTCAGCTTTGAAAACGGATTCAGGTGCTTTAAAGTTCCACACTTCAGGACACAACATTATACTTTACGAATCGTACCTTTCTTTGCAAAATTAATAAAAACATTTATTTAAAAATTATTAAAAATATGCTATGTACACTTTAATGTCAACAGACATTTAACAACGCACTTGAGGTATTGTTGAAAGTTGGTATCACTGGAAATCAGTTTTTACATTTAACGTTGGCTGCATTATGCGGTAAATTTGATTTTTCGTACCAATTTCACAAGTTTGAAAAAAAATTTATAGAAACCCCTGAATGTAGGCATATTTGCTTTAACTCAAGACCAGTCTGCAAAAGCTGACGACTTAAGTCAGGGGGCAAGCTCCTACACCTTGACCAAATTAGCTATTCCTGTGCACCATTTTATTATAAGACACTTTTGAGATGATAATAATAAAGAAAAGACAATCGTACATCAATACAAACTTTAATTCTTAAACAAACTACATATTACAAAGTTAAAAGTAAAAATTCTTACATCACATTACAATACTAAAACGAGAATTGTAAACTCAGTATAAAGAATGTCAATTTATAACTAATATTAATTAAAATTAAACTTCTTAGGGCTTTTCCCTCATCGTCCTTCAACTGCAAAAAAAAAAACAATCGCCTGTTAACAATACACAAAAACAAAAGAAGATCAACATATTCAACGAAACAAATCAGTGAGAGAGTTCAAAACAGATAATCATTGAATCATTGGAGAAATTTTCATCATGTTACAAAAACACAGATAAAACGAAGTTTTCAAAGCAACACTTACTGTATGAACTGAGATCAATTTCGTCAGGTAATTCCGTTATGTTCACGTCGAACCTATCTTGTACTTCGT
Source organism: Elmis aenea (assembly GCA_947652605.1). Classification (NCBI taxonomy): domain Eukaryota; kingdom Metazoa; phylum Arthropoda; class Insecta; order Coleoptera; family Elmidae; genus Elmis; species Elmis aenea. The sequence goes on along the minus strand of OX393580.1, from coordinate 52,107,946 downwards.
TCAATATTTTGGCATCACTTTCTTCGGAAACGAACGTAATAGCTAAACCTTTGGTACCAAAACGACCGGCACGAGCCACCCTATGCAGGTAAGTGTCGGAGTCTTCGGGCATGTCGTAATTAAACACGATGTTCACTCGCTCGATGTCCATTCCGCGGCCGAACAGGTTCGTCGCCACCAAAATACGCTGCGAACATAAGAAAAACATTGTACGATCCAAAAATAACGATTTCACGTTGAAAATTCTACTGAATTGATCAGAACTTTCTAGCCATCAATGTGCTAAGCCTTAACACTCTGGTGGAAACCGCGAAAGATTAAATTATTCATCATTTCGACTCGAAATTTACGAGTCACACGACATAAATAAATATTTACCTTTTGGAAGTCTTTGAACTGTTGATACCGCGAGAGCCGTTCCTCTTGATTCATCCCCCTGTGGATTCCAATCGCCGGGAAATTTTGTTCGGTAAGTAACTGCGCCAAAGCCATACAACGCTGGACCGACTTGACGAAGATGACGACCTGCGAAGGTACAAGCGACGTCAAACAAAGCCCGAAAACCAACACGACTACATGTCCCGGCTAAATCACAAACCTGATTAAATTCGAGAACGTCAAGTAATTCGAAAAGTTTTTTATTCTTTTCGTTTTCCTTTAATTTTACGTAATGCTGTTGGAGTCCGTGGAGGGTCAACTTGGCTTCGTCGTCGACGTAAACTTCCATGGGCTGCGGCAGAGACACACATTATAAAATACCACACAGAGTAACGCGAATAAAATGACGATTAAAATTCGATATATCAGAATTTCTTGGCCATCAACGTGTCGTTAAAACACTCCGGTGGAAACCGCGAAAGAATAAACTATTCATCACTTGAATTTGTTAATAATGGGGGCACACTTTCAATTTGGATTAATAAAATCGGTTCACAATCGACACGTGAGCGTATCGAGAGTGCAAGAAATGTTCAAGCTTAACACGTTCGCTGCGTTACGGGACATATGTGTCCCGTATCGAGCTTCCCATGGAGACCTGCAATTCACAAAACTTTTCTACGGAACGATGGGGCTCTAGTTTCCGTATTTTTCAAAATATTCAAGTTTTATTTGTACCAATAGGTTTACCAATAATTATTAATTCCTGCGCTCGCATTACGCTTATTTTGGATTATTCTATAGTAGTGGTTAACCCTACAATTAATTAAAATGCGGTTAATCGTATCAGCTATACGGGACGCATATGCCCCGTACAGCACAAACTGAGTTATGCCTACGGGACACTTACACCCCGTAACGCGCGCCACAAAGTTTTGAGGATATTGCGCCGCAGCGAACGTGTTAAGTCAGCGAACGGCTCAAAACAACCGACTGACTTAAGCGTCGAAACATTTAACGGGTTAATATAAGAAATAATTAGAAAAACACTGTAGTTACGAAGGCATGTTGCTCACTCCATCGTACATACAGTTGAGTTTGAGTAGTAAACTAGGAATTGAATGTCCCAACGCCATAATCCACTTCAACAATTCCAATACACGAAGTCATCCATTGTTAACAGTAACCATACTTCATGGGGCAGATTTAGTCGATTTTAATTTTTAAGCACTGTAGCACGACCAAAAAATTTTAGTTACAAAACTAAAACCGCAAGTTAATTCTTCGTTCTTCATTCTTCTCCGGTCTTCTTAAACACAAGAGCCTGCACGTTGGGCTACAGTGTTCTAATACATTGACTAACGTGCGTTTATAGGTGCAAACGGTAAATTTCGTAACACTGTAGCTCGGGCCAAAACGTAACCGGCGATTGCGTCACAATTATTTGTCGTGATAACCTGCTCGTTGGGCTACAGTGTTCTAACAGGAGAGTAAAGTCGTTTACAATTTTTAACACTGTAGCGCGGCCAAAACTAAACTCGGAAATTTCTTCGGTAGTAACAAAAAACCTGCTCGTGGGGCTACAGTGCTCTAGGCGATACATTATTACGGACGATTTTTATTTAGAAGCACTATAGCACGGCCAAAATATTTCGTGTACGACAAATGACTTTTATTAAGAGACCTACTCGTGGGGCTACAGTACTCTAGTCGTTATTATTTTTACTGGTCTGTAGTTTTTAAGGATTAACAGCAGGATTCGGAGTTTTAAATTATCGGGGGATTCACAGGTAATTCGGCGGGGAACAAGATGGACACAATGGATTTGTTCTCATTCCGATTTTTTCAAATTTACACGCAAACATTTTTCAGGTAGCCGCGATAAGTGGTAAGGCATTTGAGACGTTATGTATAGAATGGTCAATTACATCTTGCATAAACTTCTTGCAGACTGGACGAATATCTTTGCTTAGAGTAGCACTGAACATCATAACTTGTTTCCCGTGGGGTGTGTTGCGGTAAATTTCTTGTACGTCACGTCTCATATCTGCAACAAAATAAACACAACATTAAAACCCTATCCATTTATTAACTTAAGATTGACAGTTTTAAAATATTATATCAGCATAGGCCCAATTAACATCAAATGATATCAGATGTCCCTACTCCTATTGGAATCATCATGTTTACGAACACAAATGTTTTAGCAAAAATTTAAGGTAAACTTTTAACAAGTGGTGTCTAGGTAGATGTAATGTACTTCAGATGTTTCCGTGTCAAATGACTGCTAGGATCACAAATACTATTCGTTTTCTTAGAAAACAAAGCTGTGACCCGACCTTCATTCATTTTCCCAATAATAGACAGTCAGGTTAGCATGTTAACTTAACTGTTATCTTAGATACTTAGAATTTAGAAGATTTTTAGATTTTTTATTTTATTTCATTCTATTTTTATTTTTATTTTTATTATATTTACTATTATTAAATTATGTTACAATGTAATAGCAATTGCTAAATAAAGCTAACTTACTTACTTACTTACTTACTTAACTGCCACGTCGGAAAAAAAGAGTGTGCGCCACACTTGTTTGTTTTGGCAATGGTTTAAGCACACACCTGTGAGTTGTATACAGGGTGGTCCAAATTCGATGGGATTGCATGGGTATCTCGGTTAATATTCAAGATAGAGAAACGGTTAATTTACCAAAAATGTGCAGTTTTTTGAGACAAACTCAGAACCGTTTACAAAAATATTCCATCATTTCCGGATTTCGAGTTATTAAATAAAAAGTGTTTTTTTGTCATATTAATAATGTGTCATATCTCCGTTATTGTTGTAAATATCGAAAATAGTTATAAAAATTATCTTTAGATATTTTCATGTTTAATTTGATTATACTAAACACATTTTTTTTACGCTCGCCATTATAAAGTTACGACACAAACTTAACTTTTTTTAAATGGGAGCAATAGTTGGCTATGACCTATTTAAATTCCTTGTTTTTTTCTCATTCCAAATATATGAGGGTTGATGTATTTATTTTCAATAATACGCAAGTTGTGAGGGTTTTTAGTTTTTTTTTTTAAGAAAATCATAGTAGGCTTTAAAAACAAAAAAAAACAAGGTGTAAAACCTTATAAAACTCATGTGGTACAAGTTACCAAGGTTTTTAAATTTGCTATTGAGATAAACATAAAAAAAATTTGAACTTAAGATTAACAGCAATATACTACATTACTGCTGATTCCGACTATGTTGTTGTTCAAATATTTGCAAAGTTTATCACAACAATAAATTAAAAAACCTTGGTTACTTGTAGCACACGAGTTTTATAAGGTATTACACATTGTTTGTTTCTTTGTTTTCACAGCCTACTATGATTTTCTTTTTAAAAAACCTAAAAAACCTTCGTAACTAGCGTATTATTGAAAATAAATACATCAACCCTCATATATTTGGAATGAGAAAAAAACAAGGAATTTAAATAGGTCATAGCCAACTATTGCTCCCATTTAAAAAAAGGTAAATTTGTGTGATAACTTTTAAACGACAAGCGTTTTTTTTTTTTTTTTTTTGTATAATCAAATTAAACACAAAAATATCTAAAAATAATCTTCACAAATGTTTTGGATATCTACAACAATAACGGAGATATGACACATTATTAATATGACAAAAAAAAACTTTTTATCTATAACTCGAAAACCGGAAATGACAGAATATTTTTGCACATTTTTGGTAATTTAACCGTTTCTCTATCTCGACTATTAACCGAGATACCCATGCAATCCTATCGAATTTGGACCACCCTGTACAATGCACATGGTGCCCAAACCACGACATGGTGAGAGTTGAATTTAAGCCACGTGATAGCTAACATGTTAAGAACTATAAATAAGTAATGAAAATGAAGGTTATACGTTATTTTCAACTAAAAAAAGGCTTTCACTAACTTTTAACCTGATTCTCATTCTGTGCTTGAGAAACTAACACTCATAATTCTCACGAAAACATCAGAGGTACAATTTATCTACCATTTTGGTTACCGCTCGTTCACTTTTACCAAATAAAAATCAATAAAAAAAACAACCACACAGATGTAAATTATATAATTACCTAATAGTTCTAGCATCTTGTCGCATTCGTCCAAGATGAAATGCTTCAAGTGCTTGAGATTGAGTTTCTTCGATCGTACAAGAGCGAGAATGCGGCCTGGAGTCCCAACGACAATGTGCGGACAGTTATTCTTTAACACCTCTTCGTCCTTCTGTATCGGTAAACCCCCAAAGAACACGCCCACCTTGATGGTCGGCATGTATTTGCTGAAACGTTCGTATTCCTTGCTTATTTGAAACGCGAGTTCTCTCGTGTGGCACATGACCAACACATAGACTACGTTTTCTGTGGGTTCGAGTTGTTGTAGCGTTGCAAGGACGAACACTGCAGTTTTCCCCATACCAGATTTGGCTTGACACAGGATATCCATGCCAAGTACAGCTTGTGGAATGCACTCATGCTGCACTGTTAAGAGAAGTAATACAAAGTTAATTAAGTTACTATTAAACTTCTCTTATTTAATTACCTTCGGATGGATGTTCAAAACCGCAATCGACTATAGCTCTTAAGATTTCTGGCTTTAGTAAAAAATCCCGAAAACCTGAGCTGTGTATGGAAACGTAAGTGCCTTTCACACCTTTTTTCTGATCTACAGTTCCTGTAGTTTCTACTGTAGTTTGTTCTGGATTTTCTTCATCTTCATAATCGAGAAGATCGTCAGCATCAGCCATAATTACAGATATATAGACAAGAACTTGTACAGAAACACTGCAACACAAAAACGAAATGCGTGGACTAAGATATCACAACACGAAACTTAAAATATAAACACCGAATGTTAAATAATACAAAAGCAGTATTTAAAAGTTTTCTTAAAGCCGTTTAAAATCGTTTTCAATACTAGATAACCTTTAGATTGCTATAATTTTAAAAGATTAGCTTAAATTATTACCTTGCTTGACGACGCTGACGCTTTCAACTCAAGGGCTTCGACGGAAATGACGCTATACGTGTTTATTTTCCGCTTGCTCGTAAACAGAAATTTGAGTGTAGCCAACACTAAAATACTTTTATACACTAGTATTAAAATTTTAAAAATACCCATTTTAAAAATATTTTTTAAACTCTATTGATTGAGTAAAATATGCTGTAGATATATAACAGGGATATTTATATTAAAGCAACAATTATTTTTATTTATCATGGAACACTACTAACACTAGACTGGTGACAAATTAAATTTCTTACTCATCTTCTATTGTACTTTTTATTGAATCATTCTTAACAAAATACAACAAAATTACAATAAACAATTATTTATTAACTAATTATACACCTCTAAAATATATTAACATAGTTGTTTCTCTAATGGTGATCTAATTCAAAACGCGCGCTACAATAATCACAATCGTGTACTCCGGGTGAATCCTAAAATTAAACTGTTGTATTTATACTTCATACAAACAAAAAAATAATAATACCAAGTTTATGTACACCTTTGGATGACCAGTGGGGCCTCCACCACCGTCACACCAAACAACACGTTCTTTTCTCTTTTGTACAGGGAAAGAATCCTTCAATTCGATAGCAATATTGGTGTTAACCTGCTTGGGTTTATCAATGAACCTTGCTAATCTGCGATCATCAGGTTCCCATTGCTATAATAAAAGAAAAAGGGTAAAATAAGGTTAACAACAGAACCATAATTTTACCTGTCCGGTATGAGTAACTGGGTCTTTGGGGACCCAATCTGAAGCCATACATCTGGTAACTGTCGATGTACTACCATTTTTCAGTAAATTTGCACTCCTTAACGAAGCTAAAAAGCTAGCCCTTAACATTTTTACATAATCTGGTGATAATCTACCATAAGTTTGAGGTTATAAAATTAAGTTGGCTACAAATTTAGTAACTTTTTTTCTACAGATTTACAGTTGCCTACTTAGTTGTCAAAAGTTGTTTATTTAGGTTATGTTAGATTATTTTAAACAAATATGTATTTACGAATATGTTTCATTTCCTGTATTCTTCTCATTTTATTTGAAAACGTTCTCAACTTGGATATGGATCCATTAGGTTATATTTTATATTGTCCTTGCATGGGTAAGTACTCATTAACCTCTGTACTTAGTTAAAAGAATTAATTTGACGTTTGTAAACAACAGGTCGATTTGGTAATCAAGCAGATCATTTTTTGGGTGCCTTTGGCTTTGCTCACGGTTTAAATCGTACATTAGTGTTACCTCCATGGGTTGAATATCGATATGGCGAACCTCGATCGATTCAAATACCTTTTGATACTTATTTCCAAGTAGATCCCCTTAGAAGTTACCATAAAGTTATCACAATGGAAGAGTTTATGAATGATATTGCACCTCACGAATGGCCACCAGAAAAAAGAGTATCGTTTTGTTACATAAATCGAGGTAAGCTCAGTTTATTCAACAACTAAAAAGTTTGTTAATTAAATTAATTTACAGGTAACGGTAGCTCGTGCAATGCTAAAGAAGGTAATCCTTTTGGACCATTTTGGGATACTTTCAGGGTAGATTTTGTGGGATCAGAATTTTATAGCCCGCTACATTATGACACATATCATCATGACATGGCTAAACAGTGGAAAGAAAAATATTCACCTAATAATTGGCCTGTTCTTGCCTTTACAGGTAATAACCATAAGCTTTTTAAAGTGTTTTGTTAGAATTAATGTAATGATATTAATTTAGGAGCCCCGGCAAGTTTTCCTGTACAACTCGAGAACAGGAAGTTACAAAAATATTTGAAATGGTCCGATTTGATTGCAAAAAAGGCTGAAAATTACATCAAAGATGTGTTACCCAAAGGAGCATTTGTTGGGATTCATCTACGTAATGGAATTGATTGGGTTCGCGCTTGTGAGCACATACCGCAGAGCCCCAATCTCTTCGCGGCGCCGCAGTGTCTTGGATACCGAAACGAAAAAGGTAAAGCTACAATGGATTTGTGTCTACCGACAAAAGAAACTATTATCAGGCAGCTGAAACGTAACATCAAAAATTATAACAATGCAGACAATAAAAGTGTTATTAAATCGGTTTTTGTCGCGTCGGACAGCAACCACATGTTAAATGATTTAGAAAGTGCTTTAAAACGAATGAAAGTTAAAGTGTTTAAATATGACAAGGGGGAACCCCATGTAGAACTAGCAATTTTAGGGCAGGCGAATTATTTTATCGGTAATTGTATTTCGTCTTTTACGGCTTTCGTTAAAAGGGAACGTGATGCAAAAGGTTTTCCTTCTTCATTTTGGGGGTTTCCCGTACACAAGTCTAATTCTAGTAATAATAATACTACACACGATGAATTATAGTTTTTAAGAAATTAATTAAATAGGCTTTTAATTAAAAAACAATCATATAGCACAATCAGAACATAATTATGTATTTATATCAGAAAAAACATCGTGTTGTGGAAAGATTTTACTCAATAAGTACTTGTTGATGGTAAATTTTCCAAAACAAAAACTTGCAATTAAGTTATTGCGATTGTTTACACAAAAACCATTGCCGTAGGAGTGGGGGGTTATCAATAATTGTAAATTAATTATTTTTATAGTTTTTTATATCTAATTTATTGAGTGTAGAGATGTATGAGCTGTGGATTAGTCGTTGGAATACTTGAAGATGAAGTATGGATGGCACGTTGTAATTACAGTAAATAAAAAGAATCACATGTAACGCGTAGTTTTATCTAACAAAGAAATCTCCAATGCTTGCTTGCGTACGCAAGATGTATTTTTTGTGACATCAACTTCCGCTTTTAATAAGCGTTACTGTTAAAGCGTATAGAGGCTATTATGAAGCATATATACCAGTATAATGAGCCCAAAAGGTCGAGTTGTTATCGCCCACGGGAGTTTGCCGATCAGTCCGAGCACGGCGCGGCAGTTCCCGGCAAGGACGCGAGTTGATTGGTTTGAGACACGTTGAAAGTAGGTTGTGACGTCACCCAATGAAGCTATAAGTATATGTGGAGAGGCGCTCCACTGCATTTTAGTCGGATAAGTGTCGGGTGAAGTACACAAGTAAAGTTTTTGAGCGCGTCATTAACCTGTAGCTTCTTTTTCCTACCGCGCATTTCGAGTCTGTGTAATTAGTGAGTAAAATAAATCCAGTGAAATGGCCACAGAAGCTCAACGATTAATCGGAATTTCTTTGACGAAAATTGCGCAATCGCGCGCAAACCGTGGTGGTGTTAGTTTGCATAAAAATCTCTTAGTGGCTACTGTACTGCAAAAAGCTCGTTACGTCTTCATGGAGGAGGCGTACAACATGGTACACTATCATCCACAAACACCTGCTCCCGTGCAACGTGCTCCACCAGTCGAGGAAAATCTAGTCGGCCTCACAGCCGAAGAAGCGGGCATCGAACCAGTCAGCATCAACGAGGACGTCCAAGAAGCGTCCACTAGCGAAAGTTCTTTGCCGGAATTTTTACAACCGTGTGTAAGGTGCGCGGAGACTCACGATAAAGAAAACCAACCCCCTCCCTACCACTCATCGACGGAACTAACATACCTGGACCTCGATAAAAGTTCGAACGTGTTGAGGGAGCGAAGCAATAGCACGTGCCTGAAGAGAAGACGCGCCGTTGCCGAATGGGAAACCGAAGAAGCAGTGCAGTCCATCTTGCCCAAAAGAAGTAGACCAGAAGATGAAGAATCAGACGACGCCGTTTTTCTCGACGACGCCAGATCGTTATCGGACACCGTCTCCAAGGAAGTAGAAGCCGAACGAACGCAAGAGACCACTTCCGGAAGCTCTGCCATGGAAATCGACAGAATAACTTCTTTAGTATCAATTTTTAGTTTCGGGATTAGTGAAGGGGGAAAATTAAATAGATCAGTATCAACACCAGATTTATGTTCAGCACAGGCGAAAGAAACAGACGATGCCCTCCAACAAAGACCGTTTATCGCAATGACCGTGTAATTTTAATTTTTTATTAGTGTCGAAATCAATTTTCACCAGCGGGATATTTAAGTATCACTACTACTGCCATACGCGCCAGCTCTTCGCGGAATTACCAAGAGCTAGTAAGGTTTCTTTGTGACTTGTTTACGACTGGGAGCTGGCAATGTTATCACTCGAACTGAGTAATGTGTACAAAAATAGTTAAACTGATAAACCTAGGAAATTTCCATCGAGCCAAGTGCATGTGGTGTGTGATCTCATCAGACAACGAAGTTGTTTTATCTTGCTTTCCTCTTCAATGTTGCTCCATTTTGGGATCAAACAGTTACTTAATGCTATTGTTATGTGATACAAGTCATGCTAAATGGCGCAAATTGCAAAGGAAAGCGCCCACAATTATATTTTATTGTTTTTTTTTTTCTGGTATCAAAAAAATACCTTAGACCATGTGATAGTGTGAATTGTTAAGTAAACGCATATATTTATATGAAGAGTGTACTCCTGTACAGTGTTTTTAAACAAGTGACAACATCCAAGGCTATGGTCGAAGTCGTTGTTTTCACCCCTTTCATTCTCACGCTCTTTAAGATTCCCGGAGTGTCATTACAAAGGTTAGATCCCTTGCACCCTTGGTTTTAAATAAATACATTCCAGTAATGTTTCCTCCCTATTTAGCACAAAACCACCATTAAAATTTGTTTACTTAAAGCAACGACTTGGACCATACTAAAAGAAGTCACAAGATTTTGTAAATATTGCAGCGTCCTGACTCTGTTTAAAGAGTTTGTAAAATTTTATTATAAAATAATTATTATACATATTCTACATTCGTAAATAAAATTTTCAATGAAAGATAACTTATTTTATTTATGCTCAAGACCCCAGAAAAAATGACTCAACCATCACAAGTTTTCTTTCGGAATGAATTTGGTTTGCACACTTAATATTTGCTCATGTTAAGGACATAAACACCACAACCTCAGCACATGTAATCTTTAAAGTAAATACTACTGGAGGCACGTTTTCTCAAACTCATGTTATAAATCTACAATAACATCATTAAAGGACGAATATAAATAGTTTTAACAATGTTAATTCATATAACACGCATAACAAAAAAATTAAGTCAGCAGCTTACCAACAGTTTGGTTTTTACAACTTATCTGATTCAAGATATCTGGATAAACAATGGCCTGATAATGCTCAACAATTACGTTCCAAGATAACACAATCTAACAAGTTTATACTTTACCCAAGTTACCATTACCTAATTTCATCAATAAAAGCTGATTAATTCAAATACATCCCAAATTTCGGGCATTTTGAAACGCCTTGCCCTAATATTTTTTTCCCGACCTAAAGTTATACATGAAATTAAAAATTATTAAATGAAACAAATTGCTCCTGAATAACTTTCGTTACCAAACGATTTCGAATATCAAAGATTGTTCAAAATCAGCATCTTTTAATACCATCTAAAAAACTGAATGCTTTATTGTGTTGTTAGAAGTAAACAACAATATTTAGAACACCCGTAAACAATTGGCTGTTTATTTTTGTTATCTCGCCTCGCCAGAGATATCGCTTGATCAGCTTTTCTCGTTGATAAAACATGTAAATTGATGATTTAGCAAATGATTCAATTTTTTCAATGGTCTCGTCACTTAAACATTCAATCGACATATTGTAAACATGAAATTGTATTGTCAATTCTTTGGTAATGTTCTGTGGCAATACTGCATGCTTAACCAGCCAAATTACAAGTTTTAACTTTGTAAATAATAACAAACTACAGTGCAAAGTTTGTTCTGCAAAGTAAATATTGGCAAGTTTTGATGGATATTACTGGCACCAGAATATGCGCAGAACTTTCGAGAGAAATTTTGAGCTGAGGACAGGTGATCATGCTTCTAGAACTCTTCTCATTAGAACATGCTCGAATTCGACCTTTTTAGTATCACAAAATGCTCAATGCTTGTTGGTGGATTTAAAAATTAAAGATGCATTAAAATAATATAAGTAAATAAGTTTGATTAAAAATCACCTATCTTTTTATGAAAAATTTCTTGTAGAAATACTTGACTAGTGTTGAAACTCGTATATTTGTCAGTAGCAGTCTTATTTATTTACAAAAATAAGATTGTTGTTGTCGAAGAATCGACTAGCGGTGTAGGAGCCCCGAAGGGGCTCCGGAACCGCTAGTAGAAATACTTGACTAGTGTTGAAACTCGTATATTTGTCAGTAGCAGTCTTATTTATTTACAAAAATAAGATTGTTATTGTCGAAGAAACTAGAATCTCAAAACTGGACTAGCATTTCTATAAATGATTTTTCATGAAGATAAGCAATTTGGAATTAAACTTGTTTGTCATACATAAATGAAACACCCAAATATTTCAAGCATTATTGCATAAAAGTCATTCCCTCTGCAAATCTCCATCTAGCCCGTTAGCAGTGATGTAAGAATTGTTGCTGAAGAAGAGATGCAAAAGTAAATAAATAAATAAAAGCTTTGAATTGGTCCTCCCATTTCTGACGACACACTTTTCGTATTACAAAGGCAAAATATTTTTTTCAAGGAGGAAGAGATTATTTTTATAGTACAGAAATTAATACCAACAAATCAGAAAGTTAAATCTGCATTCAGCTCTTAAGAACAAAATAATCTAGTGAAACTTTGACCTGGATATGCAAATAATGTTATCACGCGACACTCACGCTATAAGTTCGTTATCTTCCGATAAAAAATTAGTTACGACATCTTCGCAGGAATGTACAGGCTGGTGCACAAAAATAAATTTTATTTATCTCAAAACTTTTTTATTTTGCACCCGATTTTCCGGGATTCTAGAGTAAATTTACACCAAAACAACAGGTAGGTACCTAATCACTTCGGTAACTCGAAAATTTTACCAAAACACTTTCAAAAAATTGCAAGAGCCCTAATTTTTTTTTTAAATCGTTTAGTGGCATCATCAATAATTACTAATTGTTTAACATAGCAGCCATGCTATTGTTAGTGTAGTTATTGCAAACCACAGCGTACAACGATAATGCAAGTCATAACTATTTTGCAATATCTTTGGAACTACGGAACGGAACCAAAGAACAACATTCGTCGCCCCATACCCGGTGACAATTTGGCGCCCAACGTGGGCCACGAATATTATTCTTTGGTTTTTGAATTGTTCGAAAATTATTAACACTATTTCTAATACAATTTAAATTAAAAAATGACAGCGACACTTAGTTTATCAAATATCTCCGTTTTTCGACTGACTTGACTGTAGTTTGGATCTCATAGCCATCTCCACGGTAACAATGTGCAGCTAACTGCGTACTAAAAATGGGCATAATTTCGATGTTTTAGAAGCAAAAGTGAAACATTTTTTGTTGGTTGTTCCAAAACAATATTGATCGCACCTCGTACATCACATTTTGGCTTTTTTCGATGTGTCAGCTCCAATATTTAACTTTTTTTGTGCGTTTTGTGTGTCTTATTTGCTCATGATCATGTAGTTGTATAAAAACTGGTATGTTCTATGACAGTGCTATTTCTTAATTTTTTATCGAACAAAGAACATATAAACAAATTTCTCTAAAGTGACGTAATGCGCCGATTTAAAGTATAAGATACCTGAGTACCTGTTGCTAAATGCATCAAGAAAGCATAACGTTGGAGGTGAGAAGTTTGCTCGGGTCGATGACCAACGCGGCCCGAGCGCTGAACCGGGATTCGGATTCTCTAGGTATTAACTCTATCTATCATTTATATCCACACACATGCACGCATTGTAATTTTATTATTGACTATATCGAATATTACGCCAACGCGATTTCGTAAATCGTTACAGATTTTATTAAAACTGACGCATTACAGCAAATCGATTTGACGTTTTGGGTGGCCAGGTTATTGGAGTATTGATTGTTTTAAAGCAAGCGATTAATTTTACATGTCACACTTTTGTAACTTTTGTTATTGCTCGGAAAAACCTTTTTTTTAAATTAATTGTCCAAAACGAGGATGTACAATACTTTTTTGAACCAACTGTGGTCAGTTTTTTCTTTAATAATGTAACCTTTTTGAGCAATGAACCTTGCAAAAAAAATTGAGTAAGTTAGAAAAATTTCATTTGTTACGAAGGTGAGCAATTCAAACCGAATCGCCCATTATAAAACTATGTTTTGTGTCATAGAATGACGTACTTATAGCAAGAATTTTACCTCAAAATACTAGACTATTAAGTCACTAACTTAAACACTGAGTCAGTCTTTAATATTTAAATAAATCCTTTCGATAATGGCGCATGAAGTGACGCGTCTTTATCCAATAAATTCCATAGTCCGACAAGCATCCGCCCTAAGGGATCGATAAGATTTCCCTCAATCTGTTATGATCCCTTCAGTATTTATGAATCATGTGGGGGGCGACTGGTTATGACTAACAGTCAAACACCCAGCTAATGTGGTACCAAAATCTCGACATCATTAACAAATCCTTGGAAATACCATCTTAATCTGTTTTTGTTGGATTCATGGAGAGTTAAAGGTTTTCGTATTGTGTTGGGGAACTTCAGGTAACTAGAATTGAATTTTACCTGATGTTCAGAAAAATACATTTTTTTTTTTTTTTAAAGTAAATTTTATTACAATCTTAGTAAGTTAATTTCACTAAATAAGTAATACTTCTAATCAAAAGTTGTAACATGGGAAGTATCTTAGTTCACTAACTAAGCAACACAATAAATTAAACAAAGCACTACAACAACACTGACACTAAATCCTGTGGTTTTTTGCGCTTCAGACGTCTGATATCGTACTCGGTGTCCAGTAGAAAAATACATGAAATTAAAAATAGCCCGAAAACAGCAGAAATTAGTTTAGTGAACTGTTTTTAAGTGGAATTTTGTGATAATTATTTTTCTTGACGACTTAAGCAGCCTAATCTGCCATTACAAATCAAAATGATATCTAATGCTATCGATGTGTATAACTTAGCAAAGAAAATATCGACACAATTATCAGTAGTAATATAACAAGTGCATTGAAAATTATCGATAATTTTTGGTAAATATGCCCGAATGCAAGTTGAGCTGAAAAAAACACGAGTGTTTTTTTCCGATTCAACTTGCATGAGTGAAGATTTGTCAAAAATTATAGATTATTTGCAATGCACGAGTTATATTTTATCTGAAAATTTCCTTCACCTAACCTACCTGTCAAATTAAATGTACGTTATGTCAAATTTTACCAGTACTGTCAGAGCGGTGCTTCAGGGGTGTGGTTTAATCTGTATTAAAATAACGCTACTGGTCGCCGAAATTCGTCAAAAAATTATCAAGACCAAAATATTTAATTCCCTCTCCAAATTTGTATTTTCGACCAATCACAAAAACTCAGATTTCTTAGAAACGACCAATAAACGCATGCAAATCTGTTAATTGCGAAAAGGATATTATCAGTGTACGATTATGTTTATTGGTCTTTTCTAGGAAATCTGACTTTGTTGGTCGAAAACGCAAATTTGACAGGAGGATCTACATCGACAGGGGAATGTAAAATTATTACCGTGTAATAATGCTTCTATTGGTAGTCTCTACAAGATTTAAGATTAGTGATTGGTTGAAAACGCAAATTTGACAGGTGAAGGACATTTTCATAGCAATCACGTTAACTCCTAGCAACCAATTCAAAGCAACCTTGCCCGTCACAAAAAACACCTTAAAAATCACGAATTTTCTCATATCTAACCTGGAAAATTAAATGATACGCTCTTCATTCAGAAAAATTAACAATTTTATATAAAAAAATTAAAAAAGGTCAGTTTTTGGAAAACACTTTCAGGTTACACGTCAAAATTTCGAACTCAAAAATTCACGCGATCACAACAATACTATCTTTCATTACGTATTGAGAAAGTATGAATTGTAAACGACAACATAAGTAATGAAATTAAGTCGTTATCACAAGGGCTTTATCTTTCGTGCGGTATCATAATTATTCGTTGTTTATGTTTTTAGAGCAGACTTTTACGTCAGCAAACGAATTAAAATGCAAAGCTTATTTACAATTCGGTTAGTATTGCATGATCTAAATCTTCCAAGAAAGTCGAGAATGACGTACAACTAGTACAGTATTAAGGTAATTTAATAGAATTATTTACGCAAAAGGTTAATGAGTTTGAATTATGCTACGAACATATCAAAAATTTCTCACTTTTTTTCATATGCTAATGCACACGGATCCCTCGAAGTTTAGAGAAAATAAATTCATTTGTTTACATTAATTAAAAGCAGTAATTTTTGCTCCAAATTTTGAAGAAGTTTGTTGGTTTTTAATCAAAAAGTTTGCATTAACGTATGAAGTTCGCTTATGAAGTCTGTCACAGAAAATAAATAAAATAACTTGAATGTGCTTAACAATTTTAAAGAATCAAAATTTTCTTTAAAAAAAAGACGATCACTTGTTTACCCATACAAAGACAACAAAAAAACAATGAAACAACGTGCCTCAACTGTTATGTCGCGTTTCTACTGTTTTATTGTGCTTCAACTGTTATGCATAAAACAATTAAATCTCTTAATATTTTTAATCGTTTAGGAAGCTTCTTACAAACCGAAAGCTAATGAAATCAGCCTGTCCAAGTCTAGTCTACGTGCAGGCAGCCAACTAGGGGTTCGACCCTAACATTTAAGGTGACGTCATATCGCATCTGTCATTGCACGTGGCCATTGACTCATTCTGTTCAATAGATTCTACATACATACAGTACACACAAGCGTTTATCAGATGTGATCACTCATTTCCAGTGTATTTCCTCAAATTTACTCACTGCACAAGTTAAATAATTATTCATTAACCACTGACACATCCGTAAAGTATGTCGGCTTAAGTGCCTTATCTTTTTTTTTTAAGGGCCAAGTTAACTTGGGAGTTGTACTTTAAATTCGTGTAATGAGTTACGTTACGTTCATTCATGGTATACCATAAAAGCCAAGAGATTTTTATGCTGCTTACAAATTTGGTATCTGCAAACTTATTTTTGGCCAAAATTGAAGCCAAAACAATAGATTGTCATTGAGAATTTTAAACTTCCACTTGTTCATATCACAAATTGTAAGTTTCTTTATGATAAAACTTTAAACAAATTCATACTTTCCAAAGCACCTTGCTTTTGACAATAATAAAACCCAATATTTTGGCCGTATTTTAAGTCAAAAATCGAATGACAAGTAAAAACGTACAGCCAAAACGAAAAATTTGTTTTTTTTTCTTGGACTGTATTGCATTTCTATAACTTTCACCTGCCAATTGTTTGAATAAATTCAAGACAAGGACGCCTTATACTTATATCAACCAATCAACCACATATTTTTGCCTGTAGATTTGTTTGTTAACTGCATTATTTTTCAAATCAAATTACTTCCCAAAACAAGCAACAATTGGTTTTGTTGCATGATCTGCTTCAAGTGTAAATATACAACAGGTTGCGATTATTTATGACTAAGTATGTTGGATCTGTTAGTCACAACGAATTGTTGCAGTAGGGGTTCCCTATATGCGGTTATTTTTACAACACAGGAAGGGTCATTGAAAAAGGGGGTACTGATTGAATCATCCCTGAACAACAATAGAATGAGTCACCTAGGAATTGTTACCAATTCTTATGTCATATTACTTTCAATTAAGGGAACAATAATAATTTATATTAGTTCAACAAGTTAACATCGACGATAAACTTTCTCTTTCAATCTTGAAACAGTTAAAAAATGATTTTACACAAATCGTACTGAATTTTCACCACAAAATAATTTATAATCAAAGAAGAAGAAAAAGGCTTGGTGCAACCAAATTTTCAATTTTTTTTACCTGTTTCGGTTTTTTAGGTCCATCTTCAGGATATAATAAATACTTATAACAATTCATATCAACTATCATCCGAAGAGGGATTTTTATTTTAAAAAACCTGAAGCATGCTGTGAGAAGTAAACAATTAAAATTAACCCAGTAATAGATTATAATGGTTCCTTTTTTATTTTATTATTTTTCTCTCAATATAGGTACCTACATAGCGTTGCCTAAAATATTTTTGGTGTTTTTTTGTAAAAATTTACCAAGTTAAACCAAAACTAATAAAACATTTTCAGTAACGCTGATGTAAGTTATTTTTTTTATAACAAAAATTAAATAAACAATCGTTTATTTAATTTAATGTAAATAAGTGTAATTAAAAATAACAAACTTTTACAAGGAATCTCTTGTAGAAATGCTTGAACCAGTTACAAGACTCTTGTCTTGTCTCTTGTCCAGCACTTCTATTAAACCTTTTTGTAGAAGAAAATTAGTGATCACATTACCCGGCTAGATACACCTAGAATGGGTAAAAGTATGGTAAATTTTAATTATTTAACGATTTTTAGTCTATAAGACAGAAAATAAATAGAAAAACTGAAGCAGCGAGAATCTGTGAAACTATTAAGGGAAAAAAGGTAAGTTAAAAGATTCTTAAAAGATTCAGTATTTTTTATAGAGTTTGCGGTACCAAATAATCTCAACTTCAAAGATTTTTTGGTCAAATAACCGTTATAAAACACTTCTTTCAGCCTTAAAACTTTAAAACATAAACACTAGAACAGCCTGCGAGTATTTAAGTCGCAGCTGAGAGTCGGATATCCGGAAATAAAATCGGTTAGAACTATTATTGGACTCGCCGGATATCGCCACACTGGCAGGAAATTCGGTACTAAAAACGAACAAAACCCACCCTCGAGCCCCTAAATCATTTACCTGCTCTAAACTAGTTTAGGCTGTCTTTGAATACCACTAAATATTTTGTGTAACAAACATGCAATAATATTTTGAATACCATACGTTATTTTGTGGACTTCTTTAAGTAAGTATAGTTACAATTTTATTTTATTTAACACAAATTTAAATTGACCTTACATAAAGCAATAAATCCACCCAAAAATTAAATTTACTTAAGTAATTTCGTTGTTTTTCAGTATTTTCGTAAGCACCTGTTAGTGCAAGACAATATTTACATGTACATTTTTTTTATTAGACAAAATATGCTAATTCAGGAGCGTGCCAACGTTTCACAATGAAATTTCCGAATCACACCAACAATGAAACGTTAAAATCTCATAATAATACAATAAAGTTTTGCATTATTAGTTAAATATTCGTTCGTGGCCAAAGCAAGGTGAAAGGTGTGTGAGTATATCTAGTAGGCTATTGTAGAGATTGACAGCATTTGAAAGCGTGACCATTTATTCAGATGTAGTTAATAGACGACCGTGCTCCTTTTTCTGCATTTCACTATTTCAAATTTAACATAAAAACCTAATAAACATGCTCTCAAAAGACACACTTAGCAAATATTGGAAATGGGTTTTTATAAGTTGCAAATTTTTACGTGATTATTAAAGGATGCTGTGCAAACAGTGGCGTATCCAGAACTTTATCAAAGAGAGGGGACATATAGAACTTTGTGCTTCATCCATATGTAAAAAACACCAATAATACAAGAAAAATTGCCCCTATTTTTACAAATAATGTAATTTTCTGCGCATGCTTAAATAGTATCCAACACAATTCAAGAAGTGACACTGTGGAATGAACAGCAACTTTTAACATTAATAGAGCAGAAAGGGATCAAATATTTGTTTAAATCCAAAAAATACATGGTGGGCCAAAGTCGAATGTTTTACGGGGTATCTCAATCTGATGTTGGTCTCTTTGACTAGTTTTTTGAGAAAAGAACGCCCATGTAATCAGATTTTTTATATCACTTTCCATTTTGGCACTGCAGACTAAAAATGAAATTGCATCATTTTTGAAAATATACGATAACTTCTTTAATTATTAAAATAGAACAAAATGTTATAATGAAATTTTTACAAAATTAGCCATATCTCGGTTATTTTTTGCACCGAATAGATAAAACTACATATTTTTGAAAAGCTAAAAAATGCTCTTTTACATAAAGTCAGGGCCAATTAGGGTTTCTATTTAAATTAAGCATAAAAACCTGTATAAAAAACCTTTATAACATTTTGTTCTATTTTAATAAATAAAGAAGTTATAGTAAATTTTCAAAAATGATGAAATTTTATTTTCCCTCTGCAGTGCCAAAATGGAAAGCGATATAAAAAATCTTACATAGGCGTCCTTTTCTCGAAAAAATAGCCAAAAGGACCAATATCAGATTTTCTCTAACTATTAAGGTAACCGAGATACCCCGTAAAACATTCGAATTTGGTTCACCCTGTATTAATGACGAAGCGACGCGTAGTTGTGAAACTGTATGTAATTAGAACTTGACTTCTTTATAAATATAATTTTCAAATAACCAAGTTTTTATCGTCTAGCTTCTTTGAAAGTTGTTATTTCCATAAAACTTGAGTCATATGTGTACAACAATCCGGGGAATTACACTAAACGCGAGTTATAATATGACTTAACTGCAAAGCCTTCACACATACACCATATAATTAGCACTGATAATTTATTTTATCACGATAATTGAACTGGGGTGCTAGTTTCTTAAATTACAGCGTCTGTTAAATAATGTAAATTTAAGTTTTAAGTTTTATTCTTGTTTATTAAGTTACTTGATCATTTATACACATTTCATAGAACTGTAGACATCACATCATACGTCCGGTTACGTTTTGTCAAAGTCCAAGGCCTCCTGCGACCGTAGTTTATAATTTGCAAGTATCAAGTTTCAGAGATTAACAGTAAGGAAATATTATCGAATAATTGCAACATGCGCCGTAATTTGTTAATTATTATTTTTTAATCGCAGGTGATTATCACAGAAATAGTTTAGCTGCGTTATGTGGCAACTGAAAGATTGTTGAGGACGGGAAAACGAAACAAAATAGAATCGAAAACAAAGCACATATGAAAACTGCTAATAATCGCAAAACTTTAAATACATTCTAACATGCTTTTACCGGAAGCTTAATTTACATTATTTGTAGATGACACAAATCTAAGTCGGCCAAGCAACTTGTAAACTTTTTAATTTTAATATGTACTACAAATTATTTTAAACCGATATTGGAGTTGGTGTATAACCAGCAAGCGAAGTTGGGACATCAATTTTGCTTTAATATGGCCATCGAAAGCCAATCAAAGGCGCAAGTGGACCAATATCCTTTCACTAAAACGTTGTGCAGTTAAAACAAGTTGATTTGGAAGTCGCAATTTGGTTGCATAATGTTCGAAATATCTCTTGTGAATTGTACTTCCTAGTCTTCAAAATAAGTAAAGAAAAATTATAAAGAACACTTTTTGATGGTAAATTAGTAACATAAACAAACCATGGTAACCACCAAAATGAATCGTTTATTTTAGAATATTATTTAATAGTTCATGTTCACTCATTTAATTTTTTACTCAAAAACTGTAGGTTTTGCAGGAAAAGTTAGAGAATAAAAATAGTTTTTAAATAAATGAAGCTTGCAAAAGAAATTTTTTAAATTAAAAAATTTCAATCCCCCAAAAGTTCTGATAAAAAAACCAACAGGGGTCGCACTTTTCAGCTCCCTGTGAAGGTGGGAGATAATTAAAAACATTACTATGGGAAACCTTTCAATAATTATAGAACATCAACCAAATATTATTCCCCTACACACCTCCAAATTTGAGAAATAAAATAAAAACCTAATTTTACCGCTCCCCTTCAGGGGGGTGTAGCTCCGAAAGGGGACGTCTAAGAAAAAAAAATATTTAAAAGTCCCCTTTTGATTTTCGATAAGGAATCGCCTCACGAAGTTTTTCGCAATATTTAATAAACACGCTGTATACACTCCAAATATTGATCATTATGTTATTCCGATATGGTTAATTTTTTTTTAAATGGAAAAATGCAAAGCCTTTACTAATAAAGCCTTTGCACTTTTTTTAAGGAAAAATTGAAATTTTTTTAAACTAAAGCAATTTGCGTAAAACTTCATTGACATGTTACCATGGGCGTCCACAGGGGAGGGCAAACGGGGCACTTGCCCGTAGTGGAACCGAGTACTCCATCAATTACCAAATGAAAGAGGGTCAAGTTAAAATTTCATTAATATTTTACTGTAATCCTTTGCAGCTTTGCCTCCCCCTGGATAATTTTCTGGGCACGCCCATGCGTGTTACATAAACTCCAAATAATCATTATTTACCCTCTGTTCCAAATTGTGATCGGAAAAAAATTGATAGAAGAAAAAAGTGCCGACTATAGTTTTTTCTTACAGAGACATACAACGCCATTTCTTTGGCTATGCAATCGTGACCTCATTGCAACCTGTCTCGAACTATTTCATTTAAATTAATAACATTAGTGCAATGCAACACACATTGACGTATTCCTGCGTCATTAAGTGAATAATTGTAGCCGTAATGTTACAACTTTTTGCACTTTTGTTTATTCACTTAATGAAATAAATAAATACGTCGTCATTCGGCCTGCGTTCTGTCTAGGTTCACTTTCTCTTTTGATGGCTGTGGTCGATCGGTTACAAAGAACGTATGGTGGGCATTCGTTTAAATCCCTGATGACTTACAACCAAATCACAAACATTTCATCACAAATGTATCTGATGCAATAACTCGTGCAGTTTATTAACATTTCATTTAATGTTTTCATAGATGTCTCATAAGTTATACAACATGTAGCACAGGAAAGTTGGTCTTCAAGAAAATCGAACATAGAAACTTCTTAAAGTTGCAGGAATATTCCTGCTACCTGCTACCCAGAACGAAGGAAACGTTTTGCAAATATACGAACGATTATTAAAAACAAAACGACGAGGCGTTCTCCTAAACTTTGTTTATGTTTATTATGTGCAAGTTGAATTTCTTTGCCGTCTAGTTTTGCAACATATTTTGCAACACCTACATGTAATATTGCATAACCGATTTTGTAAGATATTGCAAACAAAATTCTTGTCATCTATAATTGTATACAGGGGTCTGCCGTATATCCACCGATTTAAAAGCAACCTTTAATAATATTTTTGGTTTAACTTCGCCCGAAAAAAATTTTTACGTTATTGATAACAATTCGATGTAGAAATAAGAACTTGATTGTTGTTAATCGGCTGTTATACAACAATAATATTAGTTGTTTATGTTTACTGAAGTTAAAAATGTAGAACAGGCGATGACTCTTTCCAAAAGTGAAGGGAACGCATCTACCCCAGCCATATTGGAAAGTTATTTCATAATTTACTATACATAACGATTTTATATTTAGTTCCAGACGTTTTTTACGATCAATATTTTTTTGGGTAATTGTAGTACATATTTTTTGACGTACACTTGAGCTAGAACATCGGGTTATTATTTAAAACATTAAAATGTTTGCTTATTGATTACATAAGTGCCAAACGTTAAAAAAAATCATGTTTTAACCCTTGTTTGCTGTAAATTTAAACAAACTTCAGGTGAAATTTCAAAGTTTTGGGGTGTTTTTAACATGTACTGGTTTAATAAACCTAAGTTTTAGAAGATTTGTAATAAGTAGTAGGTACCAAAGATTGAGCTAAAACAACAGAGGCTTATAGTACATAATGATTTTTCTAATTTAAACTTCTTTGTATCTCTTACTCTTTACGATATCCCAATAGTGGTCCTTCTATGTGGACCACCCTGTATATACCTATTATGTTTTTTTTTTAATTTCAGAAAATAAAATTTTGTTTTATTATAAATATTTTATTGTACTCAATGTAATCAGTGATTTAAATTGATGATTTTTTTTAAATCACTTGATCTAAATCGTGATTTAAATCAATTGATTTAAATCTGCTCAACCCTGGTAGTAGCCCGAAGATTTCATTAAAGTTTAGGCCAAAAGTAGCAACAATGATATTAGGTAAAAGAATCATAATGATAAAATAAAAAAATTCAACAACTCTGTACATTGTTTGAAGTTTATTCCGTACTTTTTTCATAATATTTAGTTAGCAGAAAGTTGAGTTGGGAATCAGTTGTTTAAAATTTAACAAAAATACTCAAAAATTGTTGACCAAACCGGAAATAATTTCATATGAACACTTTACGAACAATTTTTTAAGCACTACATCTTGGCCTCTCCTAAAAAAGGCTTTTTTGGTTTCTCAAAACTAACGCCTAAATTTTTGTTAAATATATTGCGTGATTCAACCAACACATCGGCCAGCATTCCAAAAGCAATTGTCAGAGTTTAGAAGTGCGCGATTTGGCTGGGCGTATGGCCACTAGATGGGAAATGTTGGTCAGTGACTCGGACTGACTGTCCAGTTCAGCTTGTCCGAGTGTCTACCACGTGATCGCGAGCGACCTTGCCGTGCCTCTCACCTCACCTGCATGCGTCAGCACCAAGACGTCCTCGCATTTAAATCGATTTCACAAACAATAATTCAGAATACAGAGGCTAGCATAAACTTACGGATACGCTATTTAACTAAGCCGAAGAGAAACAACTTCAAAACTTTGCTAAAACAACCGGGCAATCGATGTCTCCTCCATAGCTTCTTCCAAAACAGAAAAAAAAATAGAACAACTGTTTTTTTTACGACAGTCTGCATGCTTTTTTTTAAATACTAGTTTACATTCATGTGCTTCTACCATTTTGTGAATCGTGTTAGGATGCCTTTTTGAATAATTAATAACTGGGGCGTTGACTACTTTAATTTACATGGTTCGCATTATTTTACTTACAAGTTTAGTGTTATTTATTATAAACACACGGGTTCCCGAGGCAGGCAGCGGCTGAAGCCAAGCGATTGGTGCAAAGGTGTATGCAGCGTACATAAAACAAAGAAGCTTGTGCCACTGATAACATTTAATAATTAGTAACAATTATGTACTCACCGGGGGGAACCCACCCCCGCGTGTGATGCCGGATCGCCAGGGATAATATAAGCCCATCACCATATTATAGTAACACACAAATCTCTAATAAAGCCAAGCATAAATCAACAAGGTGGTCTCACTCGCACACAAAGCTGAAAGGCAAAGCATGGCGTCCCACGCATTATATAAATTAGCATGTGTATCAACATACACCCTGGATCTCAATCCAGTACAGCTCCTGGACAACACACCAGCTCAGCAACCTGGACAACCGTCCAACTCTCTGGTCACGTTGGGTACCGTTGGCATGCTTTGATGGCACCTGGGTGGACCCTCCGTACGACCGGATTCCTACGCTTACTGCGCCTCATCACCCAGGTGTACCCTCATGGGGCGGCTGCGGCCAGGTGTGGGCCAGGACACACAGCATAGACCCACCACCCAGGGGCACCCCCCATAGGGCAGCTACGGCTGGGGGTGTGAGCCAGGACACACAGCATAGACTCACATTCCCCAGCACTCTGTATGGAGAAATGGAGAGAAATTAGCAGCATGATTAGTACATTACCAAATGATTGCAATCCAAAACACAATAACACAAATAAACACAATAACTGCAGTGTTACATAATACTCTATCTAATATAACTGCATACTACATGCACTACACAATGGCTAGCCAACCCTTTATCTTATAACCTCACAACATCACGTACACATAACATGTATAATTCTAACAACTTATACTAAAGACTGTCGTAAGTGAACTGTATAACTCAAGTGCCCCCGCAAGGGGTTGCGTCTGGCGAACATATAAACATGGGTCACTACCTGCTTCTAAAACCAGGAACCAAAATACGAATACTATCTTTCTTAAAATGTAACACATGCTTCAGTGTATAATGAACGTAATTATTAGCATCTTAAACTCAATAACTAATTTATCTTAGATTATCAATTATCATAAACAGAAAATAAAGGTAAAATACCTTAGACAAAAATATGAGCCTTTCATTCGGCCAACCTGACAAAAATCGCGTCCTCGCGATTACTTGTGAAGATGTTTTTACATTTCATTACATTATATGTTTTTTTAAGTTACTGTTTAGCGTAGTTTAGTTTAGTTTTTTTTTTTTTTTTAATTTTATTTTTTGCAACCAATTATTTCGCATACAATTTTGAATTAATTATTTCGAATCAAACTTGCGTTCAGCGACTGCACTGCTCGAGTTGATCCCACTTCTGATACTGTTAGGATGCCTTTTTGAATAATTAATAACTGGGGCGTTGACTACTTTAATTTACATGGTTCGCATTATTTTACTTACAAGTTTAGTGTTATTTATTATAAACACACGGGTTCCCGAGGCAGGCAGCGGCTGAAGCCAAGCGATTGGTGCAAAGGTGTATGCAGCGTACATAAAACAAAGAAGCTTGTGCCACTGATAACATTTAATAATTAGTAACAATTATGTACTCACCGGGGGGAACCCACCCCCGCGTGTGATGCCGGATCGCCAGGGATAATATAAGCCCATCACCATATTATAGTAACACACAAATCTCTAATAAAGCCAAGCATAAATCAACAAGGTGGTCTCACTCGCACACAAAGCTGAAAGGCAAAGCATGGCGTCCCACGCATTATATAAATTAGCATGTGTATCAACATACACCCTGGATCTCAATCCAGTACAGCTCCTGGACAACACACCAGCTCAGCAACCTGGACAACCGTCCAACTCTCTGGTCACGTTGGGTACCGTTGGCATGCTTTGATGGCACCTGGGTGGACCCTCCGTACGACCGGATTCCTACGCTTACTGCGCCTCATCACCCAGGTGTACCCTCATGGGGCGGCTGCGGCCAGGTGTGGGCCAGGACACACAGCATAGACCCACCACCCAGGGGCACCCCCCATAGGGCAGCTACGGCTGGGGGTGTGAGCCAGGACACACAGCATAGACTCACATTCCCCAGCACTCTGTATGGAGAAATGGAGAGAAATTAGCAGCATGATTAGTACATTACCAAATGATTGCAATCCAAAACACAATAACACAAATAAACACAATAACTGCAGTGTTACATAATACTCTATCTAATATAACTGCATACTACATGCACTACACAATGGCTAGCCAACCCTTTATCTTATAACCTCACAACATCACGTACACATAACATGTATAATTCTAACAACTTATACTAAAGACTGTCGTAAGTGAACTGTATAACTCAAGTGCCCCCGCAAGGGGTTGCGTCTGGCGAACATATAAACATGGGTCACTACCTGCTTCTAAAACCAGGAACCAAAATACGAATACTATCTTTCTTAAAATGTAACACATGCTTCAGTGTATAATGAACGTAATTATTAGCATCTTAAACTCAATAACTAATTTATCTTAGATTATCAATTATCATAAACAGAAAATAAAGGTAAAATACCTTAGACAAAAATATGAGCCTTTCAATCGTAATGATATAACGGTGAATAATATATTAGATCACTCGACATGATTCGCGTAATTCCTTGTGGTTTTTTCATAAACCGTAAACTAGCAGATTATTCACCATTTTTAATTTAAACAAAATATTAATTTTTGCCAATTCCAAGACCACATACTTACAATGAAACATATGATAGAAAATAATACAAACAACACCATATATGTAGTTTTTGTCGTCGTCGAGAAAGCATTTGATAGTATCCCAAAAAAAGAGGTATGGAATAGTCTTAGACAAAGAGGAATTAGCAAAAAGCTAGAAAAAGCTATTTTCTGTATACTTATACAGAAACACAAAAAATGATGTCAGAACAAAAAAACCTATAGTCAGAGGAGTTCGTAACCAAAGAGGAATTAAGACAAGGGGGAGTACTGAGCCCAACTCTGTTCAATTTAGTTATCGATGACGTAATAAAGAAACGAAAGGTTAAACAAAGAAATTACAAGTAGGGTATAGAAACATGCGAATGGTGGAACTAGTGGAATGTGCTTTTGCCGACGATTTGATGATCTACGCAAAGAACGGAAAAGAACTACAAATGAATTTAGACATTTGGAAGACAATATTAGAAAAGAGAAACATCAAAATAAATGTCGCTTAAACCAAAGTAATGACAACTGGGAAGAGAAAATCGAGCATAACAATAAAACTAGATGGAAAAGAGATACTTGGAGCAAACATAAACATTCAAGTATTTGGGAGTAAATATACATAAGGATGGTAAAGAAGAGGCTGAAATCAACAACAGAGTAGTGAATACAACTAAACTCCTCCACTTAATAACGCATTCATAAGAAAAAAAGAAATATCGAAGAAAACGAAAATGACAGTGTACAACACAATATACAAACCAATTCTGACATACGGATGCGAAAGCTGGGTGTTAAGTAGCCAAATGAAAAGCAAAATACGGGCGCTAGAAATGAAGTATTTAAGAGGCGTCAAAGGTATTACCCGAAGAAATAAAATACAAAATGAGACAATTAGAGCAGAACTCAATGTTAAACCAGTTTTGGAAAGCATAGAAAAACAACATCTTAAGTGGTTTGGGCATCTAGTAAGGATGGAGGATGGAAGACAAACGAAAAGAATATGGCTAGCCAAGCCGACACAAAAAAGACAAAGAGGAAGACCGAGGAAAGCATGGAACCAAGTGGTAGCTGAATGTCTGAAGGATAGAGGAATGGCCTGTAGTGAGGGGATGAGGAAGGCAAGGAACAGGAGAGAGTGGGCAGTGTTTATTCATGAAACCGGTTGATGTTTTGTAACGTACCTTAACACCTTCGGTTATAGGTATGAGGATATGATTATTAAAAAAATAATTTTTGCGTTACATTACACAAATATACAACTCGAACAACAAAAAGCTAGAAAACTTGGTGGTTCATCTACATCGTAACGCAAAAATGAAAGGAGAAACAAACGGGGGAAAAATAGGCTTATTACGAGAAAAAATCATTAAGTAATCTACCAAGCCATAAAAAAACATCAGTTCTTTTTTCGTAATGCGACATATACAAACTTAACTTTCAAAATAAGTCTAAACTGAGCGATGTACTTAACCTTTATTGTGGTATAAGGGTTGTGAAAATGAGGAAAACCAGTCTCTAGAACAGGGGCGTTTCAAAATATTTGGCCAAAGAGGGTAATGGGCCTAAACTAACTAATGCACGAATGTATAAGAGCAGTGTATAGGTATAGGTAAAACTCTCCAACGCATTTTTAAGTAAAATACTGGCCTTCTTCTTCTTCTCGACTCCTTTTGCCTTTTCAGGCGTCGGAGGGCGGTTTCGTGTTCTGGGTCCATTTCCACTTTTTCATTTTTCTGACCCCAATTCCCTTATTTATCCATCCATTTTCTTCTTGGTCTTGTTAGGTATTTCCATTTCTCTCAGGGTTTTCCATATTTCTGTGCTGTCCACCGTATCGAAAGCTGCTTTTAGGTCTATAAATGTTAAGCAAAGTTCTTCTCCTTCTTCTATTTTTCTTTCTATTATATTCCTTATAATATATGTTATCACTTGTCTGTCTTCTGGTCTAAAAGCTGCTTGTTCTTCTCCTAGTTTCGATTCTACGTGCTCTCTTAGTCTCTTTTCTGGAATTTTTGTGTATAGTTTGTAGCTAGTTTGGGCTCAACAGATTGGTCTGTAATTTTCACATTGGGTCTGTTCTCCTTTCTCGTATATTGGTATTAGTAAATTATTTCCCATTCCCTAGGTACCTATTTGTTGTTTTTCCCATGCTCCTTTGCATATCGCCCATATCTAATCTATCCCTTTTTCTCCCAGCCATTTGATCATCTCTGGTATTGTCGTTTTCTCGGCTAGCTTTTCCAATTTTTTGTATTGCGTCTTCGACTTCTTCCCTCTTAATTATATAAATACTGGTCTAAATAATTTAAATGGGGAAAAGAATCGATCTAGTATGAGACACAAGATAAAGAAGGCCTCCGAAGGCAAGGGAAGAAGAAAGATAAGAGAAATTGAGATTTATTTATTTTTTATTATGGCTAAGAAAGTTGTACGTTAAAAAAAAATATTTTGATTTTGTCCCAAGTCTCTTATTCATGGCTATGTAGATTATTTAATAATTTGCCCTAGAATTGTGAAAGTCTACAATTATACGATTGGAGCAAGGAGAAGCTACAATTTTTTTTTATAAACACGAGGCAATTTGTTTGTCACTGCTAAGCCTTTTACCGAATTTTAGGATCACTGTTTAATTCTAAATCATATTTGTCCTATAAGGAACTTATTTGCAAGCAAACATTGTTAGCAAATTTAGATAGTCTTTCTACATCTGTCCTATTAACTTTTCTACACTCAATAAAGCCCCAGACATTTATTGTTGCACATAGTGATATAGTCCACCTTCTCACCAACAATATAAGGTATGTATACTCCACTTTCACCGACTGACGTCAGCGCCGAAATATATTTCCGGAAACAATTCAACCAAACTAACAGTAAAACGATTTAACGCGATACAGTCTTAGAACAAAAATTGTTTCACGCCCACAAACCATCGGCACATATTTATTTTCCAAATTATTTGCAATTTATAGAGCAAATCGTTATCAGTAATAAAATGTGAAACGCCACAACAGCGGCATAAAAATTTTATTCAATTATTTGTGAGCGTATGGGTGACAAATTCTTTTAACTAATCGATGCAACAATAAAAGGAAATCAGCAGAAGATTTTTGACTTGCAAATGCGATTTCTATTTGCCGATGTCCACTGCGAGTGCATCTTTCTCTTTGAAAAAAATCGAAAGGTTCGTTACAATTAACTTATAGAAATACTGACCAATATAACGGCAAGAGAATTAAATAATTGGTACAACAATGATGTTCATTAACATATGTGAAAGTAAAATTCCTTTACGTAAATATTTAAAACATTTTTAAGGCAAGTTGTTAAGTTCTAAAAACGTTTTTAGATACATATTTGTTAGTACTGTTGGTTAACTTTGTTTGGTGTTTCTTCGCTGTTTTAATGGAAAAGTACCAACCTTGAGATAACCTTATATTGCAGATAAATTCATTGATTTATTCAAATTCGTCATAGAGGATCGTAAGATTGTAGATTTTTTTTTTTTTTTGAATTGCAGCTATGGAAATTTTGCTTTAATTGATTAATCAGTTGTTTAGGAGTTTCTGATTAAACTTGAAGATACGTGTGTGGCTCAAAAAGTTTGTGGCCAGGAATAGATTCAATTGTTTAATGGGTTAAAAATTATTTTAATTTTTCTTCATATTCTCCCAGAGCACAATGCATTTATTTCAGTGATGTTCCATCCTCATCATGCCCTGCTTTTACCGATTCGTGGATGTCTTACAGTCTATAATCGCTACAACCTCCTCATTTGTTGAAAATTTTTGTCCTGCCAAGTGTGGTAGTTTGGAAACATATGGTAATCGGAGAGGGGCAAACCTGGAGAACAAGGTGCAAGGGAAATCAGTTCTTCCATTGTTGGTTGCAATTTTAGATTTTAAAAAAATGGACAGAATATTTTAAAGAGCTGCTAGGCACAAAAGAACAAGTAGACAGAGCAGAAGTGGAAATAGAGCAGCCAAATATAAATAAGGAATAAGAGCAGATAGAACAAATAGGAATAAAAGAAGTCATTGATGCCATAAAGCAACTAAAAATAGGTAAGGTGACGGGAAAAAATAACATCAAGCCTGAAATGGCCAAAGAAATAGGAGCAGGTGGAGTTAAAATGCTTACGGTGCTATTTAATAAAGTATGGAAGGAAGCAAAAATACCTACGGAATGGGAAATCGGCATTCATTTTGTGACTTATTTATAAAAATAGATATAGCAAGTAATATCTCATTTAAAAGAGAGAAAAAAGCACATTTAACTATTCCATAGCCAACTTCGCAGCCCATAAGAAAAAATAAAATTAGGGGTAATATCTCGAAAATGGTAGGTGTTAAGAAAAATCTAAAATAACAATTACATTCTCCATTAAAAAGTACCTTACGAACGTATAAAATTGTTTTAACGATTAAGACAAAAAAGTTATGAGAGAAAAAAGAAATTCGACATTTTCATATTTTTTGCTAAAACATCTGAAGCACGAGGAATTTTGTACGTTTAAAAAATGATTGTGGCTCCTCTCATACTAAGGAATAATTCATATAATTTAAACAAACCTGTATCTCTTATAATAAGCGAGATCCCCATGCTGGAAATGTAATCCCTGTATATAAAAAATTAGACCGAAAAAACTTAACACCATGGGCCTCGCGATTTTCAATCCACCCATGTATATAGCAACCGAAATTGTTTAAAGACAGCCTTGATGTTTTGTTCTAAAAATATTAAATACTTCACCAGGCTATATATGATTGTACGAAGGCTACAGATTTCTTTTTTTAATTGAATCGCGTGTGTCAGATACGCCAGTAACTGCAGGTAGATCGCCCTTTTATTTTTAGCGCGCGCATCTACCTCTTCAGTAACAATGTGCTCTCATTTATGGCATAAAGTAAATGACCGTTGGTCTGTCTCGACACGACAGGTGCACCGTCCGTCAATTCTCCACCATTACATCTGCCTTTGCTGCAGACAGGTGCAAATAACCAATCGAAGGACCGGGCTACAAGCAAACCCGTGTTATTATTTACACAGAAGCTGATGATATACTTTTAAAGGTTTTGAGCAATGTTTTAGGCAACCAGGCACCTGCCAATGCCCAAAACTCTAATTCATACAAATTATGATAATTTTTCGATTCCATTTCTCTTGTTAAATACACTAAAAACTTCATTTTATTATTGGCACATTCAAAAGACTTTTTTGAAGCCTGTCTGTTTAGTAATTTCTAATCTCTCATCGCGTATAGAAAGTACAAAACACCTCTTACAGTTGGGCAAATGTTGAATCGAATGCTACTTACAATTAGAATGCACACAAAATTTTATAAAGAACTTTTTATGTACTTATTACTTGTATTAGTCTTGTTTCATCACACAAGATTAAAATAACCTCAGTTATTTCGCCTTGCTCAACATTATTACAACATGTATTATAATGACTAAACTAAATAAAAAAAGATAAGATTGTATTGTTAAATACAAAATTTCCTTTAGATAACGATAGTCATATTAAACTAATGTTGTACAGTTGTATAATAACAGTACAGTATTCCGAATTCATCTACATTGGTGTAGGTGGCCATCTGCTCTTTTGATTTAAAAACAATTTTGAAAAATCTGTAACAATCCTTTCATTTAAAAAACTAGTAATTTGATATTTGGTAACGCAGAAGTCTTTCTATGAACTTCATTGTTTCTATAAATATTAAAAACATTTATGCAACGCATAATAGCAAATTGTTCGAATCCGATTAAAAATATTTTTTATCTTCAAAGTTTAAAAAAAAATGCCAAAAATGTGGTAACATAATAAAGAGAAACATGTAGCTTTTGTAGACTTTAAAAATGCTTTTGATTCAGTTAACAGAAAAGAATCGCCAAGAGAACCGGCACTATTAGGAATATCTGGGAAACTAATAACACTGCTAGAAATGACCCTAAATAACACAACAGCAAAAGTGAGATTCCAAGGAATAACAACAAAATCCTTTAAAGCAAACAAAGGTGTGTAAGACAAGGAGACTCGCTATCCCCAACCATATTTAACTTAATATTAGAAGGCGTACTACGAAGAGCGAAACTAGATAAGAAAAACATTATGATCAACCATATACAAATAATAACGTATGCTGACGATATAGCAATCATAGGGAATAGAAGAGAAGACATAATAAGAGCGATAGATCGACTAGACAGAGGCAAAAAAATCTGGGTCTGGAAATAAATGGAGAAAAAACAAAATATATGAAGATAGGAAGAGAAAATATACACACACAGAACGAGCTACGCACAAAAGAATACACCATCGAAGAAGTCCATACTTTCAATAACTTGGGCGTGACAGTGGGAAAAGCTGGAAAGAACAGAGGGAAGGGAGAACTCTGAAAAGAAATCAGGCATACGCAAAAACAAAACCCTACTAAAGAGTAAAACACTAATTGTAAGTAAAACAACAAAAATAAATATAAACAAACCCCTGATAAGACCCGTCATAATATATGCTATGGAAACAATAATAATAAATAAAAAAGAATAGAAAGACTTAAAACTTGTGGAGAGAAAAGTAATGAGAGCAATACTAGGACCTAACGTAACAAGAGATGGAGAAGTAAGACTGAAAAGGAACAAAGCAATAGAGGAGGAACTCGGAGGAGAAAATATCATTCGACACATCAAAGCACAACGATTACGATGGGCAGGACACATCGTGAGAAGGAAACCAACCGAAATAATCAGGAGGATAACAAAAGGGATCCCTATTTGGCCCAGGAACAAGGGAAGATCAAGGAAAAGATGGAGTCGCCCTGGAGGAACATACAAAGCCATTGGGAATAAATGACTGAAAATCAAAATGCAAAGATAGGAGAGAATGGAAGAAAATAACGGAGGCAGCCAGGACCAACAAGCTTTAAAAAATCAGAGAGAGAGGACCGATTCACCTCAATAAATAGATTTAAAAAACGCCTCGGCGTTTGCCATAATTCTAAGGATTATACGGCTCAATGAATGATGATGGATGCAATGCGTAATAGCTACCAATTCGTTTAAGAACCGATTAATTTTTTTTTATAGCACCTCAAAGTTTTTACCAAGTGTATGTTTACCTTTTAATTTTTTGGTGTCAAAAATTAAACTTCGTTATGGGCTTAATTGTTTTCAGAAATGTCAAATAACATGTATGCTATGCACAGTGACTACCAATTTTTTAAGAAACTGATTAGAAAATTTTTTTAGATCTCTTCAAAGGTTGTAAAACCGTACACAAACAATTCGATTATTTTTCGAGTTTACTAATAAAACTGTTTGTCGTGCGATGGGCGTTGCTCCACATATTAATTTATTAAACGACCTTTAACTCTATGTTTATAATAAATCAACGCGTATAAGCTAGCTATGTTATAATAACCACCTTAAGCCATTCGCTTACAAATCAAACAAAATTCTACGTGCAGAATTTTATTGACTACACTGAAGGTTGTTGGACATCACGAATTAATTTAAATATGGGGACAAACGTGCGAAATAAGAACAAAAAACAAGCGCCACTTTAAATGTAGAACATTCCGAGAACGATAATTGTTACCACAGTTCTGCTTCTATAATCCCAGCCGATAACAGCAGTGAACTTGTGAACCAATGTGGACTGACGTCCTGGGACGTCACAAACTTCTTGGTAACCTCGTGTCTACAACTGAAACTAAAATATCCACTAATTTTTCGTTGTCACCGCCGCGATCCAGCTTCCCATTGTAAACATTGCTAACAGCGTGGTCCAAAAAAACACGGAATGTGTTTTGCTTACAATTTTCGTGTTTACCACCCAATTTCAGCGATTTTACTCTTAAAACTCGCATCTCTTCGTCAGTAGCATTTCAGAAGAGATTCCTCAAAAAGAGGACATGCAAGTTTTAATTAAACTTATTTATAATAATTTAAAAAACATTTAAATAATTCAAGAATTTGGCTGTTCTATTAGAGTTCTTTTTGATACAACAGAATGTCAGCGTCTTATGATATTTTATGTATTTTTGTAAAGTTGCCACAAGACGAGACACACTGTATAACAATCTCTACTATGTATTTTGTTGTATTAGTTTAAAAACCTTTTTATTGGTAATACCTTCTTTTCCAAAAAGAAAGTAGGGGAAAGTACCCATGAATGGGACAGTCCTTGGATGGGACATTCTTAATAAACTATAGTTAAACACAAATCTTTATGTACGTGCATAGATGGTAAATCGCGTACCTAATGTATGTAATACAATCGTGTTGTATACAACATGAGAACTTCGAAATGTGGTTGTACATTAGGTACGCGATTTACCATCTATGCACGTACATAACGATTTGTGTTTAACTATAGTTTATTAAGAATGTCCCATCCAAGGACTGTCCCATTCATGGGTACTTTCCCCTATTTGATTCTTGTGTAGCACCACCTTTAATGTATGGGTCCCAAACATGGTCACTTACAAAAGAGCAAGCCTCAAAAATAAAAGTAACACAAAGAAAAATGGAAAGAATAATGTTGAAAATAAAACTAATGGACAAATACCTAATGAAGAAATAAGAAATCTGGCAGACATAGCTACAACTATTAAAAAGCTCAAATGGGACTGAACAGGACGCATGATTAGAAATAACAACAATAAATGGAAAAGAACAGTAACCGAATGGCGACCACACGATGGCAAAAGGAAGAAAGGGAAAAAGAAAAAAAGATGGAGAGATAAAACCGATAACCTAGTAGGCAAAACATGGACGGGACAAATTGAAAATGTACGGGGAGGCCTTAGCCCAACAATGGGGGTAATATTTACACAAGACAATAACTTTAAGAAATGTAAAACTCATAAAAACTCAACAGTACTCAATTTAATAAGCTCATTAACAATGTACATACGATTTGTAAATAAAGGCTATTATTATTATTATTGGTAATAATCTTTACTGCAAGAACGTGGTCCCCAACAATAAAAGGAAAGAATTAAATTTTAAACGCAAAATATCACACAAAAATTATTTAGCAACCACAAGGTGAGTATAAATATAATTAATATTATCGTGGTAATATGTACCCTCAAAATGGTTTTGAATTTTATGTTAATTTTGCCTTCGATTTTACAGTAAAAAAATTTCTAAACTAAATAAACCAATTAATAATTTTAATTCTGTATAATGCCAGAAACAGAGAAAAAAGGGTATAACATCACTTTAAATGGGCTTAGGATGGAACAGGTAGAAAGTTTAAATATTTAGGAGTCATCATAGAGAAAAATGTAGAAATGGACAAGAAAATAAGCGAAAGGTCAGGAAATGTGGGAAGAAAATTTAACGGTTTAAGAACAATTTTTTTGGAAATAGAGAAGTCCCATAACAAACAAAAGTGGAAGTGATCAAAAAGGTAGTAACTCCGGCACTTTTATAAGGAAGTGAAACGTGGACACTCACAAATAAAAATAGTAGCCGAGTGAATGCAGCAGAAAAGGAATTTCTAAGAAAAATCCAAGGAAAAACAAAAAAAGATAGAATCAGAAACGAAACATATAGAGAACAATTAAAAATCAAAAGTTGAAACAAAAATACAAGAAAGACAGCTGGGATGGTTGGGTCACGTTTATAGGATAAAAGAAGAAAGGTTAACCAGAAAAGCCTATGAAGCAAGATCACAGGGAAAAAACAAAAGAGGTAGACCGAGAAAAACCTGACAAGACCAAGTAAAAAAAGCAGCAACAGATAGAAACGCCAAATGGAAAGACAGAAAAGCTAGCACAAGACAGAAAAAACATGAAAAAAAGTCAGCACAACACAACAACAGTCCTACACCTAACAGTGGAAGGACTAATGACTAAATAAATAAAATAGTGCTTGATATTATCCCACCTAACACAAAACCGTTTACTTATTTTGATTACCTTTAAAACTAAACCTGTGAGGTAGGTTCGAAATTCGAGATTTTTTCGTGTATTAAATTATTTAATATCATACCGTTTTCTACTCTATTACAGGCAATTAATTTCAGCGCCACGTATGATTATCTCCTTATCACACAAATATTTAACGATTAGATAAGCCGCAATTTACTCATTCTGCGTCTCATATTTATTCAGCTCGTAAAAATCATTCTACACGGAATTTGTTGTTTAATTTTAGCTTGTAATGTCATTAACGGACGTAGTATTTCGGGAACGCCAGACCATCAACGTAAGACTTCCGAAAAATCGTCTTTTTCTTAGCGAGAACGCCAGGCGCCTTACGGCACGGGCCGTTTCAAACAAAGAAGATTCAATTAAATATGAAATAGTTAATATAGTTGTGGTGAAAGCGGCCGGCAAGGCGACTGTAACCGTATAAGGTCGCAGCTGTCAATATTATTTATAGCACATCACTCGGGGCATTTCTGGAGTCAGACGTGTATAAGACACACACAACTAACTATAAACGATACACAAGCATTAGCTGCGCTTGTAATAATTTCATACAGCGTACACGCTACTACGAGTAATTAAATTATAAACAGATATCATAGTATAGTGCCACATTAACCTTGTAAACTATTCAACAATATAACAAAACCGACAAAATAAATAAGTTTGTTAACTTCGAAATTAGTTTCTGCTCTCGAAATAACTACTGCGAATCATAACACCAAGCTTTCGAATACATCGTGGTCCAAAAACAAAGATTTTTTTATTAAATAGAGCATGGCAGGCGTGGCACAGCTGGCAAGTAGAAAAAATTTATTGGCACCCAAGAGAAATAGATGCTTTCCGAAAATTTATGGAAAATTAATACTTTTTTATAAATAATGAATTAATAACACCAAATTATATTTATTCAAATAAAATACAGGCATTTCGTCTCGGAACTATGCGAATTTCAAACAAAGTTATAAGTATTTAAACGAGATATTGCTTTTCATGCCTTCAAATATTTTCCCAATTTAATTTTTTTTATACATAATCCGACAAATCAAATTGAAATAAATCAAATTTAATTGACTGAAGATTTAACCACAGCTCTGGAATCAATAACAGATGAACTTTCTTCACGATTTTCTCAATTTAGAAATTTCAATGAAATTTCAATGAAATTTCAAAATTCGTAACTTACCCAGACATAATCAAAGTTGATAACTTGATTTGGAATGTTTTCAATGGTTAAAATTAGAAAATTTTGAAATGCAATCAATTGATTTTCAATCAAGTGCAATTTGGAGGAAAAAGTTTATTGACTTAGGGGAAAATTTAGAGATTTTTGAAACGTTTGGAGGAAAAAATAGATAATAATGCTGAAAGCGAAATTATCGGTGCACACGAACTGCGGCCATTCTAATCCTATCATTGCCAACTTTTATGACCATGCGTTAATCCTACACTCGAACTGCGTATAAATATTTTCTAACCCTTGATTATATGGGTACACCCTAATTTAATGTTCCAAGAATTAATCCAAAAATAAGTCAAATGAACAGTAATTTTACAGGTATAAATACAATCTGTATGATTTAGTTTAGTTGTTAATATGAATGAAATGGAGATAATGTTCAGTGAGTGTGGAAAAGAGCTGCTTGTTTACGAAAATTGTAAATATTATAGATTAACAGTGTCAATTGCATCAATCAAACTCCGCCAAGAAACATTCGGAATCGCCATATGTATTTGGAAAAAAACGTTGAACAATACAAAGACAATTTGATTTCTCGAGTAGATTTTCTTAAATGTTGTAGTTATATTTTCCGACTGTAGACATTTTATACTCCTACTAAGTACATAATTACTATGTACATATTATTGACAAATAAAATATTTTATTTATATTTTTTAATTTAATTCAACCTAAGTAGTGAATATTTAGGAATATTCCAATCATTTCTGACCGCTTACCTGAATACGAAATTCCAGGAAAGGTATGATTAAGAAATGTCCGCAGTTCGTGTATCGGCTTAACTCTCATGCTTAATTACTAGCCGCAGTTCGAGTGGTACTTAAGTACAAGTCATTAAAATGGCCGCAATTCGAGTGCGCCCGAAATTATTATTGCCTGGCAAACGATTCCAGAAGAGTTCCAATCTTTAAAGAAATTAGCGTCGGCTATTTAAAATATATTTTCTTCCACATATGCTTGTGAGTTACTGTTTTCACAAATGAATTCAATAAAAAAATAAATTCAGAAATACATTAACGGATGAATCTAGTCCAGCAAGCATTTTAACAAAAATAACGAAATACCAACCTGATATAAAAACTTAACAAAAAGCATTCAACAACAAAAATCGCATTAAAAACTCAAATTGTAATTCTTATTGTTGGTACTTACTTAATTATTAATTAATTATGTTTGAAAAATAAACACGCGTAATGTGCAATTATTATTTTTGTCTAATTATATCTTTCTATTAGTAAAATATTTAATATTTCTTTTAAAATTTAGTTATGTATCTTTAGTTGTTGTTTAATTACAAATTTCTATTTGTAGTCAATAAAAAATATTCATTTCATACAAAAATTGTAATATTTACTCTTCATCTCCTGACAATCAGTGATGTTTTTTTTTTTTTCATTCATTGCAAAAGTTACCTGGCACACCAACATTTCAAAATGTGAGAATTTTTAAAAATTGGCACCTGGACATAAAAAGGTTTGCCATCCCTTTACTAGAGAATGATTTTTTGCCTTAACTCTCCTGTTGTGGCCCCTATCAACAATTTTAAGATTCAAATAAATAGCAAGAAGCCCAAAAGTAAGAATATACAGAACTGTTACAATTAAGGCCCACTCTAACACATGCAAGTGAAACGTGGACACTCGATACAATAATAGTATATTATATACCAAGGTAGAGAAGTCAACTATTATAGCCTGAGGGCTCAGATTAGATCGCGAGGCGCGAAGCGCCGAGGGATCTAAGGGCCCGAAGGCTATAAGACTTCTCTACCGTGGTGTATATACTATTTTTTTCACTACTAGTAAGACAAACCCATTTATGTTATGCACGCACTTTCTAACCTAAAATATAAAAAGTTAAGTACCTATCTATTCTATAGAAATATTGAATCTGCGTGTTACTCATCTTGCTAAATCACTATTGTTATTAAAAAACATTGTTTTTAAGCGATGGTTTCATCTAAAATACTGACATTATTAAAACTTTTCTTTTTTACGTTGTGTCAATCGACCGTGTGGATATTGACAACCGTCATTTATTTCGGCGCGAAAGTCGTGTTATTTAAATACACCAAAGTTTTTAAAATTAAATTAATTTATTTAAACAACGTTTTAAATGCTAAAATACCAATAAATAGAATTTCTCCATCATACTAAATCGTCCTATAATTTTTTTTTCTTTAAAACTACAACAGCATTATCAAAAAATATAAATTTGTTCATTATTCACCAGTGGTTAATAATGAAAAATTGTTTACCTGTAACCATGCATAGGTAGAGAAATTGAATTTCACGGCATTCTAATATACGTCATAATGCTACGCTATATTACTAGTAGTGAAAAAAATTATTTTGTTTAACCCAGTTCTATGCAATTTTTCAAGCATAAATAAAATGTTAAATATTGCGAATGTTTCATTGTGTTAATCAACATGTTTAAAATTTTTGTAAAGCAAAAAACATCCGGGGTAGAATTGACCATTAATACAATGTTGTTTTTATCAATGAACGAGTTACAATATAAATGATATTAAATGCTATAATTAAAGTTAATTTAGTACCCATAAGAACGTTTTATGGTACACTGACTGTAAAAAATGTATACATACGAATCGAGAGTGCACAAATGATCATTTTTCATGTCATTTGTAGCCATGTTGTAGTAGTTATCAAGTCCACTAATTACAGTATATGAACCTCTAAAATGCATTGCCTTAGAAGGTGTTGCAAAACGATGATACATCTTTATGATACCATTCCTCTACAACTTAAAACAGCTATTTTTCTTCAATTTCTATAAAGATTGACAGCTTCACTCTGCTTCTTGATACAATAACTTTAATGTGTCTTATTCGTTTGCACATTTCTTAAGTCTTTCGCTACTGCAGTTGTTAAAACGAAGTTATTTAGCAATCCCACATTCGTAAAACGTTATAAAAATCATTAAAGCGGAAATATCTAGCAATAACGTCGGTGTATGGGGAAATTCATCGCGAACATTCAAAATGAGCGAATGAATCAGCGTGAATTGTTACATCATTATCATAAGTTTACAATAAAGCAGCGGATATGAAATATTCTATGTATGGGATAAATTGCGTTCCACAGTAGGCTATGACCATGAGTTTCCAATTCATACATAATATTACGCTAATTAACGATCATACACAACTATCACATCAAAAATTTACCTGCTAAACATGACGCTTATATAAATAACACTTAGATATCGGAAATCGAAAGCAAACTTGTTCTATCCCATTTTAAATTATATACTGGATTTCAATCTAACTATTAACACATGGTTCTTCGTATTTCAATGAAACACTAAACTTTTTCGAAGTATATATGTATAGGGGCGAATTTGTTAGAACAATAGCCATTACCGCAGCCTATTTTCCATTTCTTGTAGTCAATCCAGTCATCAGTTCATGCTTCTTCCACCTTGTTTTTCCGTGTTCTTCTTCGTCTTTCTTTCTTTCTGCAGTTTGGTGCCACTTCAATACTTTACTTAGCCATCGTGTTTCATCCATTCTCTGGACATATCCGTGCCATTTTAATCTTTTGGTTTTAATTGTCTCTATTACATCAATTTTTTTTTCTCTAATTTTTATAATTAATACCCTATCATTCCTGGTGAGTCGACAACATCATCATAATAGTTCATTTTCATCACCGGTATCTTAATTTTCATCGCCTGTTTCTACATTTCCATCGCCTAAATCTTAATTTATATCGCCTGTATCCTAAAAGCGTCTTTTTTTTATTAATTATCCATAGCTCGGATCCATAAATATTTCTGATTATGTTCTTATTCCAGAGCATCCCATGCCTTATAATTGCGTTACCTCTTAGGTTTGTTCACGAACCTTGCGTACTGTCAGGATTTTGCGAAGTATTAATATCGCAGTAAATATAATTTTCATGCTTTTTGTAAACTATGTGTATTATTATTGTGACATGTTCCAC
This sequence comes from Elmis aenea, assembly GCA_947652605.1. Taxonomy (NCBI): domain Eukaryota; kingdom Metazoa; phylum Arthropoda; class Insecta; order Coleoptera; family Elmidae; genus Elmis; species Elmis aenea. The sequence goes on along the minus strand of OX393580.1, from coordinate 52,065,968 downwards.
GCCTTTTTGGATATTTAGAACAAATAAAGATTATTGTTATTGTTATTCCGTACAGCATTAAATGCTGTACGGAAATACAAATTTTGTATGTATTGGTAGAATGCCCTAATTCTTTAACCCTTTTTCAAAGTTAATGGGTTAATATTTAAAAATCTATATACTTTTTCGGAACCATACTGTGATTGCTTTTCTAGAAAATATAATAATGTAGAAACAAAAACGTTTCTCCATTTTCAGTGCATAATTTGTTTCTTGTATTTCAAATGCTTTTTTAAGTGTTTTTTAAATTTTATGTAAATCTCGAAGAAACAAACTAAAATCAAAAGCGATTTTTAACAGTTTCTTTCAAAAATTTGCTAAAACACTGGATGTTCCGTTCAGTATTTCGCCTAAAAGGTGGCAATTTCAAGTACCTGGCGACTTTAATTTATTATATTTATTTAAATACATTGCCTTGTCAATTTGAGCGCGAGAGTCAGTCTGCATTTCTAAACAGTGAGCTCACTCAAGGCAAACTACTGATGTTAAAATTCGTTCTTGGCAGCAAACGTACAAGTATCAACGTGCCTGAATCATAATAATCCGTTAATCGCAAATGAAAATTTAGCTAGCATCAACAAGTGCAACATAATGACCTCCACAAGAGTATTAACTTCATCATAACAAGGGCAATAATTTAAAACATTCGTTGTTAGTTAATAATATCCCCGAACAGAGCTAAAACGATGTCGCAATATTTAAATATTCAGTATGTACACATGTGCTGTGTTTCTTGATAGTTCATTCAATAATAAATGTAAAATGTAACTTAATTTTTTACTATTCACAGAAAATCGCAACGTTTTCCGTTTTAAAACTGTTTTGTTGATTAAAATTCTGCATATGTTTGCCACATTTATAAATGTAGGATTAGGAACATTCGCAAAAATGCTCGTTTTCCACTAGTTTTTCCACTTTTATGTGGTTATAATAGAAGACTTTTTGATTAACAATTACTGGCCATCATTTATTTATATTTGGATCAATTACAATCCAAAAATGTTCTTGGAAGATTAAGAAAGTGCAGATTCTTTTAAATAAAATGTTTTCATTCCCGTCTTTTCGTTTATAGATATAATTATAATTCGAACGTATGTCCAGTATCGTTGGACGATCTTCAGAGGTTACCAAAGTAGAAGAATCGAGAGCACAGCACTTCCGTTTAACAGTATTTTACCCAACAATACCGCTAACGGGTCTTCTTACATCTAGCCAGTAATATGCTCTACGAATAGGTCAACCATGACCGAAAACAACTATTACCTACCAACTACAACATAACACAGTATGCACTCGACTTTTAAAATAAGTAGCATTGCTACAAAACTTAAAATTTAATTTAAAATTAAACGCAACATACAAAAACAGTTAATCATTTTATGTATACCGGGCGATTCAGTTTGACTGTCGAACACCTATAAGTTTGCCAATTTATAGGAAACCCTATATTTTTGTAATCAATTGTTTTACGGTGTATAAAAGGCAAATTAGTAGATCTTCGTGAAGAATCACACATCACTAATAATTTTATTTTTTAACTTGGTACCGAGCTCTAGATCTTTGCACGGAAAATGGGAATTAAAAACTTCTCAAGTAATTTCTTTGTCGAAAAATGTATTTGGTGAAAAAATAGACCAATACATTTCTTCACAACTAAGATACCTAATAAAAGTGGTTTTACGATATTTAAACTACTAATAAAATGCAAACTACGTTCAATTTTCATTGGCAAACAATTAATAGGCAATATACAGCTGCTTTTGTTCAATAATTATTTCATATTTAGTAGGTCATTTGTTTTTAACTTTCTGCAAACTTAATTAACATTTCCCGCATCTGCTGGAATCAACAGTTAGTTATTAACTGTAGGTCATCTTTCTGTAGAAATCTACTATAATTACCATTCTAACATTAGCCGTTTCTTAAACGTATAGAACTTGGAAAATGTGTACTTCGGCAAGCCTATTGTTGAAAAGAGATTTATTTTCAAGAGCCTTGTTAAGATTAATTTATTTTTGGACTAATTTACTAGTCGTTTTAAATAGTTAAGAATTTTTACAATGTATATTTTGTGTGTTGGAGCTTAACTTTATGTTTTTTTAAAACCTATAATGCAGTCTTTTTTATATCCAAACCACAAAATTGTACTCACAGTCCGTAAAAGTTGTGAGATTTAAAGATCAAAGAGATTGTTAATTTTTTTAAAATACTAATGGCCCTTTACTGATAAACCATAGTTTTTAAAATAAGAAAAATTTCTGTTGTGGTAGATAATAGGGAAAAAACTATTGAAGAACTTTTAGATATTTCGCAGATAAAGCAGCTAGATTTATTTGTTTATAGGTTGATTAATCGTTACATTAGTTGAGTGATTCTATTCAAAATGCAAGACCAATTTTAAACTCTTGTCTCTACATCAGTTACAGTCTTATTTCTGCATCTATTTTTGGAAGGTAAGTGGTTTATAATTAAGCTTATTTATAATAATAACCCAATCACTTAAATAAGCAAACAATTAATATGAGAAGCAGTTTTTTATAACTAATATATACAGGGTGTCCCAGATTACATTTCCAGCATGGGGATCTCGCTTATTATAGGAGATACATGTTTGTTTAAATGAGATGAATTATTCCTTAGTATTAAGGTGACCAACTTTCTTACAATGAAAAGGAGGACACAAATTGAAGAGCAAAAAAAAAGTAAATAAATAAAAGACACATTTTATGCATTGCAAACATTATAATATGATAAATGCTTAATAAAAACATTTGTAACTAACACTAACATGAAATTTTATGCTTACATGCCTATAACTAAACTATTTAAAGAAGAACTTCTCCATTGAATGAATATTTTTTGTCAGTGTATTATCTTCTAACAATATATTGGAAATATATGAACAAGAAATGTCCTTCATATTGAATTTTACGGCAAGTGCTACAGCTAGAGTATCAACATTCAATCTCGATTTCTCACTTGTCCAAAAATCATTAGCAATTGAAAAAACTCTTTCAACTGCTGCATTCGTTCCAGGGCAGCACAACACAAATTGAACAAGAATAAATAAATTTTCACATGGAATATGTCCATTTTTGAAATGGCTGAATATTTCTACCCATCTTTTATCAATTTCAACGTGTTGATTTTCCCATTGTATTAATTTTTCAGAATTTAAATATACATTCAGTCTTCTAATTTCTTCAAAGAGACAATTGTCGTCTATTTTAATATCTGGCAATTCTTTAGATAAAAACTCAACACAAGATTCAATATCTGTCCAACATGCTGGCGATGAAGCCAAAAAATTCTTCGATATATTGAAAACATGTTTGGTAAAAATTCTGCACTTCTTTGATAAACTTTTTCGTTATGCCCGGATTTGATTCCTCTAAGTCTGATAATTTTCTTTTTATAATTAAAGGAAGAAATTTTTCTTCAAATCGAGATTTTTAATGAAGGATAAAGTCATTCAAAATAAGGCTAACTTCTGTAGCTGAAATGTGTTCACCTTCAATCTTTTGAATCGTTTTGTGAAAAATAGATGCTTGATTATGTACAAAATACATTAATATCTCAGATATTTCATTATTGAAAAACGATTCCAGGATTTTAGGACATTTGTCTAAACTCAAAAAATATAAGCGAAGAGGCTCGAATAATTGTAAAACACGCTCTATAGCAGGTGTTAGGGCAAGCCATCTAACTTTTGAGTTTTGAGTATCCTAAAAGTTTTTTGTATTCAACATTCGCTTCTTCACAAAATTGTTTTAAAGTAGCCACGCGAACGGTAAAACGACCAAAATACAAATACATTGTAGTTATTATTACTTCTACATCAATTGGCATGGCACATGACGCCGTGTTGATTGCATTTGACAAAATATGAGCATTACAGCCTATTCCTAGTATTTTCTTTTGGAGATTTACAGATTTTAGCCTTCAAATATCGAAAAGGACAAAAAGGAGGACAAAAAGGAGGACACTTTTCAAGGGAGGACAGAAGTGAAAAAAAGAGGACTGTCCTCCCTAAAGGAGGACGGTTGGTCACCTTATTAGTATGAGAGGAGCCACAATCAATTTTTAAAGTACAAAATTACTCGTGCTTCAGATGTCATAGCAAAAAATATGAAAATGTCGAATTTATTTTTTCTCTCATAACTTTTTTGTCTTAATCGTTAGAACAATTTTATTTGTACTTCCTGAAGGTACTTTTTTATCACTTTAATCAATAAGACAAAGAAGTTATGAGAGAAAAAAGAAATTCGACATTTTCATATATTTTTGCTATAACATCTGAAGAACCTACGAAGAATCTTGTACTTTTAAAAATTGATTGAGACTCCTCTCATACTAAGTAATGATTCATCTTATTTAAACAAACTGCATCTCTTATAATTAGCGAGATCCCCATGCTGGAAATGTATTCTGGGACACCTTGTATAACACGTTTTAAATTTAAAAGTTATTTAAAAAAGTTGTGACAAAGCTACCCAAATTTGGCCAATTTTAATAACGTATGCACATCTTCTTCGTGCGGTGTTCTGTGTCACAACTTGCAGGTTAAAGACTTCGTGATATACCCTCTACCTGTACGTACGTTTGCTTGCGACCTAGTGACATGATTTGCATTTGACCCCGCTATCGTTCAGCGTCCAACACAATATTTAGAGCATGGCTATAGTTAAATGTCGCGTATTATGACGTCCAGGTGTATAAGTCTGAAGCACGTCAAGAAAATAAACAAACTTACAATGTGCTTAATTAACAACACACGAAAGTAAACCACAAAACAAAACAAACGTTCAAGTCTTATTGCAAGTTTAATATCGATATATGACAACTTTTTTAATTTATAAACGAAATCATAAAGAAAAATACACACCATTTTTATCTTGTAATCGTTACTGTATCAGTCGAAGTTTGCTAATGCACGCAACATCTGAGTAAAGAATTATTAAAATTCTATGCATTATGCTTTTAAAACAATGTAATACAACTTTCACGAGAACAAAGAACTCATGGCAGCCAGACTGAATGAAAATAGAAATTAATTAAGGGATATGTTTGAAGTCTAAGCGAAATAAAATGAAACAGTAACGTTGTTTTCAAATTTTCACGTTTTACGATGGTGACAGTCAAAATTCCATGTTTTATTTGCATAGTTATGAAATAAATAGTCGCTACACTCTTCCGAATTTTCATGTTTTATCAGTGCAATTTTCAAAATTCGTTTTTTTAATTAACATCTACGAAAAAACAACAGCAAAAATAAAATTCTTGTGTTGTTTTGCAGTAGCGTAGGCAGGGGGGCAGTGGCGGATCTTGATTTTGTGGGGCCCCAGGCGCAACCTGATCTGGAGGCCCCCTATTAAGATGGTTCACTAAAATAAACAATGCAGAAAAATCATAACGTTTTTTATTTTTAGAACCAACAAAAACATAAACACAAAAATCAAATACAGAAACAAAAAAATATTCTCAGGTACCAGAAAAAAAAAATCACATTCCCATTTAAAAGAAAAAATCCCATCTCAGGTAAAAAAATCACAGTAAAATTCTGAATCATACAGTACAGGTGGTCCAAATTCGATGGGACTACAATGGGTATCTCGCTTAATAGTCAAGATAGAGAAACGGTTAACTTACTAAAAATGTGCAGTTTTTTTAAAACAAACTCAGAACAGTTTTCAAAAATATTCTATCATTTCCGGTTTTTGATTTATTAATGAAAAACTGTTTTTTTGTTATATTTATAATGTGTCATATCTCCCTTATTGTTTTAAATATCGAAAAAGTTTATAAAGATTATTTTTAGATATTTTTATGTAGATTTTGATAGTAGGTACCTACTAAAAAAAAAATTTACGCTCGCCGTTAAAAAGGTATGACACAAACTCACCTTTTTTTAAATGGAAGCTATAGTTGGCTATGACCTATTTAAATTCCTTATTTTTTCCCTTTCCAAATATATTAGAGTTGATGTATTTATTTTCAATAATACGCAAGTTACAAAGGTTTTTAAAAATTTTTAAAGATGAGAAACAAAAAGCAGGTTGTGAAAACAAAGGAAAATCGGAAAAGATAGAATATATTTGACAACAATTCTGAGTTTGTCCCAAAAAACTGCACATTTTTGGTACATTAACCGTTTCTCTATCTTGACTATTAAGCGAGATGCCCATGTAATCCCATCGAATTTGGACCACCCTGTACAGTACATCGGCTTGCAGTGCACTGTAATCAGATGCAAGCAGGGTTGCAAGTTTTGGCGATTTGGAACCAAATTGGCTATCATTTTTGTTTAATTAAACATGTTTCTTTTTTTAAAATTGGCATCAATGGCTATTACACAATACCCACTATGAAAATAGGTTTTAGAAGATATTACAATTTGCCTACAATTATTATTTTATAATTCTCATATTAACAGACAATAAAAATTTAATTTTGGTTTTTGAGGATGACGAACCCAATGATTCTGGCCCCCTTTTTCCGAGGCCCGAGGCGCGCGCCTCATGCGCCTGTGCGGTAATCCGCCACTGGGCAGGGGGGTTATAATCCTTCCATAGAGACGTATTAATAGGGCTGTTGCCTTAATTACCCCCCCCCAAGAAACAATCCTGCCTGTCGGCTCTGTGCATTTAGGTACTAAAAAATAGGCTGGTAACCTAAAAAAAGAGGTCCTCGTCTCTTATTCGTGTTTGTGTGTTAAAATAGGAGGCTGTAGCTTTTAATAACCCCACTAATCAAACCATCCTGCCTACGCTACTGGTTTTTTGAGCGTGATTTTAAAATGTAATTTTTAATTCTTTTATTTAAGAAATAAAAAATCACTATACATTTTCAAATTTTCATATTTTGATTGTAATATTTAAAATTTAGTTTGTTTAACATACTTTGAAATAAAACGACAACAATTTTCAAAATACAATTTTTACCTACGTTAACAATAAATAAAACAAAAATGACATTGTTTTAAATTTTGACATTATTTTTTTTTTATTTGGTCATGAGTCTTTCTACTGTTAGGTGTAGGACTGTTGTTTTGTGCTGACTTTTTTCATGTTTTTCTGTCTTGTGCTAAATTGTTTATGTCTTTCCATTTGATGTTTTTATCAGTTGCTGTTTTTTTAACTTCGTTTTGCCAGGTTTTTCTCGGGATACCTCTTTTGTTTTTCCCTGTGATCTTGCTTCATAGGCTTTTCTGGTTAACCTTTCTTCTTTCATCCTATAAATGTGACCCAACCATCCCAGCTGTCTTTCTTGTATTTTTGTTTCAACTTTCAACTGATTTTATCTTTAATTGTTCTCTATATGTTTCGTTTCTGATTCTATCTTTTTTGGTTTTAACACAGATATAGAAAAAAAATTATTAAATAATCAAATTTGTTTCAGAAATTTGTTTGAAGTGAATGCCAGACACAAAAATTTTACATTGAATTGTATGTTTAAGTGCTGAATATTGAACGTAAAAGTATGTGTTAGATTAAAATCACTTATTTATCGTAATGCATTTCCTAAATTGTTTCACAACTTCGCAGCGCTTCGGCAAAAAAATCTGTGGGCAAAGCACAAGGGACTTAAAAAGTTTGAAATTAGATAAATAAGTTAGTTTTTAAGCTAACACATAAGCTTTTAAGCAACTTCCATTATTAATTTGCAAGCAAACAATCCCAATTTTTGCCGTATCGCCATTTTCGGTCAGCCGTCCTTTTATTTCCAATTGTTATTATTTTGAAACAAATGAAGAACCATAATACTTGTTTTATGTGCGTAAAAGGCTTAACCGGAAACATATCAGACTGATTTACATAAGCAACCAGTGGCTATAAGTTAGGTCAGCGACTCTCAGTATACGTCGACATTGCTGTCTCTATTCACGGCATTTAATCGCCAAGTTTGTGTCTCTCTTCCCGTTGTACGATTAGTCATCATTCAAAGATGAAAGCTGTGTAGGTGTACATCGTGTTCAGGCCATATCATACCATATTTGTACCTGTCGCACATTTTAATAAGTTTGTGTAGCAAACAAAGCGTTTAAAATAACTCTAATAATCAAAATTTTTAGAATATGCTCGGAAAAACACATGTTAGAGCAAATTTAAGTCAAAATTCGAAATATACAGGGTGTAGAAATCATTTTGAATCAGGTTGTCGACGTATCTTGGTCATTAAAATAGATACAAAAAATTCTAGCCCAATATTTCGTCAAATTCATGAGAGGAATCTAACAGTGTACAGATAAATCAAATACCTAAATATGTTTTCTAGATATTGCCCAACAATAAATTCAGGATTTTCTTAAACATGTTCTTGTAACTCAAACACCCTGTATAGTTAAATAAAAACAAAGCATTTCGAGAACCGCGAAGGTCCTGTAAGACTAAATGGGACATTCAAAATATTTATTCATCGTTAACACCATTTTTATCATAATTAAACTTAAAAATGTTGTGTTATAATTCCAAAAAAAATTGCTTGTAAGCAAAGCCTTCTAGAGGTAAAAGAGGGCCGGGGAAAGTTAAAATTTGGGGGGCTTTGTGAATGAAATAATCTGTTTCTTGATGTTAAAAAACATATTTTGCTGTTTATTTACAGTTTGCTGTTAAAATACATATGTATTAAACAAAACAAAATAATGAATTGGGGGCCCCTCAGACCACATTGGGTGCCCGGGGATGCAGCCCCTCAAGACCCCTCCTCCAGTAGGCCCTGCTTGTAAGATCTTTGTACTAAAAAAAAAGCTGTATAGTTTTGTAAGCGTTTTTTTTTTGTTTGTTTTGTATTTTAATTCGACGCACTTATTTTTTCTTATAAGGTCATGTCACGGACGACACATGCCAGTGTAGTGACAAAATACGAAGGCACGCTAGATCCTTAAGTACAAGCTATGACGCATAGCAAGCCAAGGGTAACTGACGCTCTATATTTGACCCCACATACCTACCAGAGGATGCGTCGAGACGCCGTGACGTCAGGCGGAATAAAAATAGCTCCATTTCTTTTACGTTGTTACTTTTTTCAAGAAACATCATGAGGCATACATTTTCACTAAGTGCTAAATATGTAGTTCCAAGAAAATACGTGCGAAATTACCGGTTTTTTAAAAATAATACTACTACGTTTGTTACCGTAAAGAAGTGTAAACCAATCTTGTAAAAGTACGTAAGTAGCATTCACCATTAGCACCTGAACTAATATTCGTTAATTAAACAATAATTAAATTTTGAAACACAGTCAATATTCAAACGTATTTAAGTTGGATTAAAAAATTACTTAACTTGTTTATGAGAAGAATTCTTGAAGAATATCTATAATACTTTTGACATCCGCACCTATGCCCATCGATGGGTTTCTTATAATAATGTAAACTTATAATAAATAGTATACTACATAACAAGAGTTGTAAGAAGCATATTACGCACGGAGCCGCGTAGCGGCGAAGGCGCATTTCCACGAGTGCGTAACTGCTTCACAACTCGTGTTATATAGCTTACTTTTTCTACGATCACATAATACCTACGATTTTAACGGCTTTTTGGCTAATATACACATGTAATTACGTTGTCCTGTCAATTTTGACGTAAGCCTACTTTGAAATTTTTAAACAAGTGTGCGTTTTGCTTACCGTGCGTTATAACTCACTGCTATATGCATGCAGGCAGTGTTTGCCGTTAGGGAAAAAAGCATACTTAACTATTTCATAGTCAACCTACTGTGACAATCTACGCTATGTGCCTGGAGCAGGCTAATAATTTTGGGAACACCTACAGCCACAAAATAACGTCATTTTTTGATATGACAATGAACTACGATCTTTAATTGTTGATGACTCACAGCAGTAACCACGGTGACACAATACAGGACGGTGATGGTAAACAATTAAAAATGTTTACTAGAATCAACGAAAACGTTACTTCGCTTTTAAAAATATAACACGCCCTAATCTATTTATAACATAAATATAAATATAACTATAGATGAAGATTTCGTGAAGAAAAGTATATTAAAGGTACGCATATGTCCCTGAAAAGGTACAATTTAGTTTTGTTTTGGCCTAAAAACAGTTCACAAACCTCTTAAAAATTCAGTACATTACTGAAATATGACATGCATAAAAATATAACCTTCCGTAAGGCAACCTTCGTTAAATGTTCAAAATTTCCATCACAAGGTTACTAAATGTTATAACAATTAACAGCGGCATGTAATGTTATCATTTTGGTAAACACATACACTTAGGTCACAGCAAATCTAATTAGGTTTAACGAATTATTCATCAACAGAGCACAATTCACCCAAATAGGAACTTTGGAATGCGTTTTCAAGTTCGAATAGTGATAAAAATAGAAAGCTAAATACGAAATATTGGACTTAAACGAAATGGGGTAATGCTCTTATATTTTAAAGCATCTTTCTGGAATAGAAAATGGTGATAATTTTAAAAACTGATACAATGTTATACATTTAGACAGCATAATAACGAATAACTGAAAAATTATATTTATTCAAATAAAATACATGCATTTTGTTTCGAAACTATGCGAATTTCAAACAAAATTACGAGTATTTAATGTAACACTTTGAGTCCCATAATTTTAATTAACACATTTTTACATTCTTCACAAATGTCACATTTTGAGTCCCATAATTTTAAGTAATACATTTTTACATTCTTCACAAATGTCACATTTTGAGTCCCATAATTTTAATTCATACATTTTTGCATTCTTCACAAATGTCACATTTTGAGTCCCATCATTTTAATTCATACATTTTTGCATTCTTCACAAATGTCACATTTTGAGTCCCATCATTTTAATTAATTCATTTTTGCATTCTTCACAAATGTAAAATTTTGAGTCCCATAATTTTAATTCATACATTTTTGCATTCTTCACAAATGTCACATATTGAGTCCCATAATTTTAATTAATACATTTTTACATTCTTCACAAATGTCACATTTTGAGTCCCATAATTTTAAGTAATACATTTTTACATTCTTCACTAACGTCACATTTTAAGTCCCATAATTTAAGTAATACATTTTTACATTCTTCACAAATGTTACATTTTGAGTCCCATAATTTTAATTAATACATTTTTACATTCTTCACAAATGTCACATTTTGAGTCCCATAATTTTAATTCATACATTTTTGCATTCTTCACAAATGTCACATTTTGAGTCCCATAATTTTAATTAATATATTTTTACATTCTTCACAAATGTCACATTTTGAGTCCCATAATTTTAAGTACCTAATACATTTTTACATTCTTCACAGATGTCACATTTTGAGTCCTATACGAGACAATATTTCCAAAGGCTTGTTATTAGAAAGATACAAAAAACATTTCACAGAAAATTTGTGTACAACATGGAATTTACTGAAAAAACGTGTAAAATTCTTGTTATCCTGTACGCGTATTTATCTCTCGTGCATTTTTCTACCGAAACAGTAGTTCAAAATGTGTTTTCTTAGGGATTTACATCGACAATAAGCGGGAATTCCACGGTACCGTTTAAACATCGAAAGACGGCATCATCACCTCGGTTAACGATCGAACAAGGTATCCCATTGACTTGCAAACAGTAGAATAACGAAAAGGCAAGGTCCCTGCCTGATATACATAACTCGTTTCGACAAACAACCGCTTTTGCATGCACCAACTTATTGGCGATCGCTCAGCACCCGTACACGCGTCCATAACTGCTGCTAGTTTGTGTTATATCTGTGATTAATGACGTCTGCAGCTCGACCTCGGCGTATGACGCGGTTTTTGATTTCGCGGACGTAAATTGTCACCTTAAACAAACCCAGACGCGATTGTTTCGCTATAGAAAAACTTCCACGAGCGGTCATTTTTGCGCTGTCGGAAACGATTGCTCGCGCACTTGCAGAGACAATTATGTTTTTTTTTTAATATCCGCAACAGTTAAACTATTGAAATAACTTATATCAAATCTATACGTATTAATGTAAGTAAAGGTAATTAACTTAAGTACAAAGTAGCGACCTCTGTCGCCTCAAAACGCCTTAAGCCCTCGAAGGTTACAATACCGCACAAATACGCTTTTTTTAAACGGGTTTTAAAGTTTTACTACGTTCCGTTTTACTTATTGTTGGTGTAATAAACGCAATAACATGACTCAGGCAGACTCTTCAAACATTACGCACTTGATATGTTATCACATTACACTGTTGATAAAATGAAATGAATAATATATTAGTTTATTAATGTATGGTGTCATACACACTTCAATTTAATATGTTTATTTCTACTTTACGTTTAAAATTCGCTCGAAATGACGTGCAGGTGCGTCTATGGGGTGGTTAAACCTTTTGTTGCCCAGTCAAAACAATTTACTTCGAACGGGACGCACAAAATTCAAAGTATTTGTAATATATCTTGGTAACCACAAAAGTTGGAGCACATTTAATTACGTCCCTAAGTTTACATTTAGATATGAAAACATCTACGTTATCAGATTTGTAGTAGCAGTTTCAATTTTCCACTACAAACAGAAATTTAAATTTTCACGGTTTTGAAAACAGTCATAACTTTTTTTTAATATTCAAAGAAAATGTTACTAAGGTTTTTGATTCTCTTGACATTTAAAAACTCCTTTATTGTGTGCCCGTACGACTCAAGACTCAAGCATAGGGCCTAGTACTAAGAATTGTGAGAACGATAGACTGTTTAATTTAAATGGATAAAAACAGATGATCAAATACACACTATTTAAAATAACTAAAAATATGAAAAAACTACTTTTACCATGCTCGGTTCCCCAAATGCAATCTACTTTCAGTAAACTACCTCATTTTTTACATCATCCGTGCGAAGTTCTTTTTTAATGCTGTTTAAAACCAGGTCGTGACATGGAAGACTTGATATGTTTTTTTAATTTCAGTTTTCAAAATGACATTTCACAGTTTGTAATGGAAAATGCGATAGTAAGCAGTAATCAGTGTGCATCCTTGGAAAGGCATCCTTTCCAAACTGCAGTAACGAGGGCAAGATGAAGACGTTGGTCCCGCTGTTGAGGAATATTTTACAAACCTGATCTTTAAATGCTATAATATTGTTAGATAAAGCATCAAAGTTCGACAGAATGGGATGTACCGGGACAATTCCCCGTCTTATTCTGTGGTAAAAGATTGGTCAAAACGGTTTCGAATAGGGCAAGAATCCTTGGAAGACGATGCAAGAACAGGAAGGACTATGGAAGTGGTGACGGACGACAAGATTGTCCTTGTTGAGAAACTCATATTAGGCGATCGACGCTTGAGAGTGAAAGAACTGTCAACAATGTCGGGCTTTCAGGTACAACCATTCGCCGAATCCTCCACAATCGGTTAGCCATGAACAAAGTTAGTGCAAGGTGTGTCTCCAGACATCTTTCAGCAGTTCAGTGCCAGCGTCGTGTTGAATGTGCTCGATCCTTTTTGGAGCTCTGTGGAAAAAATCCTGTGGACGCGTTGAAGACAATTGTTACAGGAGATGAAACCATGGTCCTCTACTATGATCCTTTTTCCAAAAGAGAATCGATGGAATGGAGACGAAAAGGAGAAGCACCGCCAAGAAAATTCAGGGTCTGTCAGTCGACAAAAAAGGTGATGGCTACGATCTTTTGGGATTCTGAGGGCATTCTTCTCATAGATTTTAAAGAACGCAACACCACAGTCAACAGGGAATATTATGCAGCACTCCTCTTACAAATTACGACAAAATATTCGCGAGAAAAGACGTAGAAAACTGACCAGAGGCGCGAGTTTACTGCACGACAATGCCCCCGTGCACACTACTGGAATTACTCAAGCCGAAATTCGTGACTGCGGTTTTAAACAAATCGATCACCCTCCGTATAGTCCAGATATGGCCTCCAGTGACTATTACCTGTTTGGAAATTTGAAAAAGAACCTTCGCGGGCGCCATTTCAGTGACGACCAAGAGGTGAAGGCTGCAGTTTGGGCACATTTTGCAGACAAACCAAAGGCATATTTTTTTAGGGGTATCGAATTGTTGCTTAAACGATCTAATAAGTGCATTGATGTCAGGGGGGATTATATTGAAAAATAAAATTTAATTTTGAGCCTACGCCGTTTCTTTCATAGTCAGGCCGGAAAATGTTGGCGCTCACCTCGTATATAACTACGTATATAATTTTCTATGTGTCGCAAAAATAACGAATACTTTATAGTTACCTTACTACGAATTTGAATCACCCTCGACTAAAATTAAAACGAATATCTATTTGGCAGCGACATCGTGTAGTACAGACGTTTTGTTATTGTGAATGTTCAACGTACTATAATGAATCAGACGTATGTAGAAACAGATTAAGGATATTAGTCATGCGTTTTATTATGCAAAACTGGTTAATAAACACTAACACATCGGGATACGTAACGAGCTACTTGAAATTTAAAAGACAAAGAAAATTATACAAACATCTATCGTTTGAGGCAGGTTTTATTGTGGAATTGTATTGATAACGCTATGTTTAACCAATAATGTAACAATTCATAATGCCAAGTGGCGTAAATGTACTTGTTTATTTTGCGTTTAGTATCTTATAATTTAGCGATGAAATTTAACTGATAAAACATTAACATTGACAGATATTTCACGTAAGAAATGTTACAATAAAAGTTAAAAGTTAAAAAATTATTTCATCATCCCTTTTGGGCTTTTTTGCAAGGCCATCTTAAGACGATAATAATAATCAATAAAAACCTACTCATTCCGTTACATATCTTTCCAAAATCAACACTTTTTATCTTTATTGCAGCAGTTTGCAATAATAATATAAAAACTTTGATTAAAAAATAAAATCTTTGTAAAGAGAATTTTTGAGTTGGACTTTTATCACTCGTACTTATATTGTGAAATTGTGATAAGCAATCTTTTTGGCTTAGTAATCTAATGCCCAATCTATTGCTAATAATAAATTCAAATATAAATCTATTTCAGTTTCTTGTACAGTTTTATGTTCATGAAAATCGTACTTACAAATAATTCAACTACTTTTAAGTTATTTTACGTTAATATCTTAGTTGTCTGATGAAGAGATGGTTTCTTTTCCAGGAACCTTTGCTATTTTCCCAACATTTTGTAAAAATTCGATGATCATTGAAAATAAATGTATTAAACTAATTATCACTGCAAAAAAAAAATTACAACAGTACTAAAGCCTTATGCGATTGTCATTTAAAAAAGTTGAAGTGCCTGACATCGATAATTTAAAACTAGAACTTCGCCTTATTACAGAAAATTCAACTATCTACAACTTCTCTTGGCAATATTTTGTTCTATCGACACTAATAACCGAGACAAAAGCGTTCAAAAATCAGTTTTTTTAGTTATAGCATGGAGTGGAACAGAAATTGGCAAGAAAGAAGGGAAAACAAACACTCGGATTCAAAAAACTAACAAGCAAGTTTAAAGATGGGGTAATCTGGAATTCCCACATGAGTACCCCAAGCGGAAACATTGGGAATATAAATGACAATTAGCAACGAAAAGGGACAGTAAATATAGGAACATGGAATACAACAAGCATACAAGGTAAAGAAGTAGAATTAGTAGAGGAATTCGACAATAGAAAATTAGTAATATTAAGATTAATGGAAACGAAAAAAGGGAAAGGAATAGTAAAGCTCGACAAATAATAAAATATGATGGAAAATGCAGATAGAGAGAAAATATAAATAGAGGAAGACCAAGAATAAAATGGGAAAAAGAAGTGAGGAAGAAACTAGAAGAAAAAGGAGTCAGCTGGAGAGATGTGCCACAATTAGCTAACCATGGGAAGGAGTGGAGAAACATAACGCAGGAATGGAAAAGCATACCTCGACACCGAAAGGTACAAGAGGAATCGATTAAGAAGAAGAAGCATGTAACCAAACTAAACCACTCCCAAGCAGCTATTTTTTGCCCAAAATAACCGACCTTTTTTTCTATACATATTACTTATAGATATACTAGCACAAGTATTTCTTAAACAGAACAGCCTGTACAACACAATTTATCGAGATAATTCGCTTGATTTTATTGCGTAATATGTAGGCGTTAAGGTGGGGTCTACACAAAACCTTTCATCACGCATTCAATTCTCAATCAAAACGATTCAAGAACGCGAAGTTCATGACGCAATACCCAAAAGAATTTCCCAAATTTAAAGTCTCACTTGATATTTTCAAACGAAATATGAAAAATTTCACCGACATCGAGTACTTGGAAGAAATTGCAAATTTCCTCTGTTTCTATATAATTAAGAGATTGCATTCCAGTGAGTTTCCGCGAGTGTAGGTTTCCACGGCCGGTGCCCACTGCAATTTCTCGTTTTCCGGTTCCGGATTTTACCGAAGTATAGACAAGAATGATTTCCCATAATCTAAAGGCTTTAAAATATGACTTTCTGATCTTTTAACTTACAAAAATCTGAACTATAAATTAAAAATATACTCATGAAGAAGTCTCAGAACTAGACTAGATTTTCCTCAAGAAGAGAATTTTTCTTGAAATCCTGATTTAGTATCTTGCGAGTGATTGCCGACTTTCAAATCAAACGACAAAGTCTCACTAAACCACATTTTCATTAATTGGCTTTAGATTATCGGTTGGACAACATTGAACAACTATTCAGAGCTAAGGTTTTTTATAATATAATTGACAAAACAACTGTTCAAATTAAAAAACGCTTTGAGAGAATGCACTTCTTGAAGAACCACTCTGGTTTTCTTGAACATAGAAACATTAAAAACATGTCAGAACCATATATTTTGGCGCAATATGGGAAAAGATTTGTCAAAACGGTTTCGAATGGGGCAAGAACCCTTGGAAGATGATGCAAGAAAAGGAAGGACTGTGGAAGTGGTGACGGACGACAAGATTGCCCTATTTTTTAGGGGTATCGAATTGTTGCTAAAACGATGTAATAAGAACATTGGTGTCAGGGGGGGGATTATGTTGAAAAATAAAATTTAATTTTGAGCCTACGCCGTTTCTTTCATAGTCAGGGCGGGAAATTTTGGCGCTCACTACTACGGTCAGGTGTGGGGGCTCTTACGTGATTTTTGGGGCCCAATATTTCTAGCTACGCCACTGTATTTACCCTCATGTATTTTTTCGTGACTACTTAATAATTTTTCTCCGCATTTACATTATTTTTTTGTATAATTAAATTCCATATAGCAACCGTTTAACAAACAACGATAACAGTACTTCGGTTGTCGCGTCTTACTCTTCTGTTTATCACTTATTGATTATTACATAACGACCCTTGTACTGCGCGCCACGCTGTACACCCCCTCGAAGGATTTCCCGCGTGCGTAGGTGATCCCATCGTAGACGTAGTACTGCGCGTAGGCGCCAGTGAAGGGTTTACAATGAATGGTGTGAGGTGGGGGGCCTCGCCGCCCACGGGGGTGCCTGATTAATACCGCGCGGGGGAGGTTCGCGCGCACCCTCCACGAGCCGATATTGATCGGCTAATAGCACGCTAGTTTTGATTCTTATAAACGTATGAATAAAAGAAACTTGACGGCTGACGTCAGTTTAAACACAAGACCAACTGTAGAAATTACCATTACGCAAAGACTCCTTGCTTTAAACTAGCGTATACACATTAAAACAGTCGCTGTATATGTAATTGTTTTGCTATAACCAATTATAAGTATTTAATAACGTTTCTACAGTAAGTAATTACGTAAGGTGTACCTTACGCAATGCTGTGCAAACACTTGAAAAAATCGGATGTTTCCATTAAATTTTTCTTTCAATTACACACATGCACTTATTATCAAAACCGTTACTCTACTCTTGTCATATCTAACATTATAACGCAAGCACACTTAACGATTTTGTATTGTGTTGTTATCAGAGATTAACGCTCAGAATTACACACAATCAAATTGTAACTTTACTACCAGATTTTTTAAACTCTAGAGTTTTAATATGCACCGAAGCTTATCCGGAAATAAAAATAACTTTGTGAATCGTTACCGGCAAAGTAGCCGTTCCGATCGCAGAATTGTCCCTGATTTTTGGACGGTCCAAGGGTTAAAAACGCGCGCCCTTAAGGGCGGAGGGTTAAGCCCGTTGACAAGTGCGGCAGAAATAGTAAAGAGTGGGGAATACTAAGTCCATTCATGAAGTTTTGCGCGGGCTGGCAACGTCGAGAAGCGAAAAAATCGTATTCTTCGTCACTGTTGTGCTTTAAACGGGGTTCAAAAATAACTGGGGAACAAACACACGCGCCAAGACGTGATTAAACATACACACGGTTCCTTCCAAAAATTTTCTGTCTGCGTTATCGAAAATACACGCATGAAAAAATCCCCCAAGAAGTTGCATCATGCACAAAATTACCAAAAAATACTAATTACAGGATAATAGCAACTACAAGGTTTTATCAGATGTGTATAATAATAACAAAACTACTTTTTTCAAAATTTTGTTAAGATTAAAGCAATTTTAGCTAAAATTAGCAATTTATTTCTGTCGCTTGATGTTATGTAGTCATTTTATTATATGCTCAAACTGTATGTAATCTTTAATGGATAATAATTAATTGTAATGTTTGTAAATTTTCGTATGACGAACAAGTTTAAAACCTTGCAAATGTTGTAAAACGTAGCTTAAGAATATAAACCGTTTACTACGCTGGAGCGATGACCATACAACATTGTTAGCTACTGGAATGGAACGGCCCTGGAGCCTTTAAATACGTTATTAATATTATAATCCGTAAAATTGAAACTGTTCTAGTACTATTAAACTTTTTTGTAATGTCATAGAACACGTTCGTCATCTTAGTTACTCGCTAAGTTATCTGATCTGGATGCTAAGGTACAAGAAATGTAAATAAATTAAAATAATACTGCAAAAATTGGCATAGCCAGAACTTCAAAAAGCTATTTTTTGTTAAAAAAATATGTTTTCTTCGTCCGTCCAGAAAGTCAGTAGTTTTTGATCAATTTTTAGGCCGAAAACTACATCTTTACCGGCCTAGGCCAGAAAGTACCTGGTTGTTTTGTTGATTTGCGCTATCAAACAAGCGTCATTACACCACCAAGCGAGTTTTCACCTGTAGTTTGTTAAGTTATTGTTTAATTATGGATTGTGACAATAGTCAGAAAAAATATTGTACGTGACATACCCGGAAAGTGTCTTTACTGGACGAGTAGGCAGTTCTTGGACGAGTAGGCAGTTCTTGGACGAGCCGTAGGCGAGTCCTGGAAGCATACGATTCGATCAGGTTCATCGAATAACGGACATCATTGAAAAAGCGTATGAAGAAGAGAAAATATGCTCAACCATGTTTCTAGACGTAGCCCAGGCATTTGACAAAGTCTGGCATGAAGGACTAGAGAAGAAGCTAAAGAACATGTTGCCAAAACAATATGCCAAAATAATAAAATCTTACATATCCGATCGAGTATTTCGTGTTAAGCAAGAGGGAGATTACTCGATCTTAAGAAATATAAATGCAGGAGTACCCCGAGACAGTATTTTGGGACCTATTTTATACTTATCGCACACTTGCAACATACCACAAATACAAAACGTCACAATTGCAACTTTTGCTGACGATACAGCCATCTTGGTAATTGGTAATGACAAAGTAGAAACAGCTGCTAAACTTCAAGAAGCATGCAACAGAGTAACCGATTGGACTAAGAGGTGAAGAGTAAGAATCAACGCATATTGACTTTACCTACAAGCAAAATGAACAATTCCCAATATCAATAAACAATGCCAAAATCCCACATCGCGATACAGCAAAACACTTGGGAATGAATCTGGATATTCGTCTTTGATGGAAAGAACACATAAAAAGGAAAAAAAAGAAGATAACTTGACCTTAAATACAAAAAAATGTACCATCTGATTGAAAGAAAATCACAATTGTCTGTGCATAATAAGATTCTGCTAAACAAACAAATCAGTTTGGTTCAGCTCTGGGGATGTGCAGCCTAAAGCAATATAGATAAGATCCAGGTCTTTCAAAATAGAGTGCTCGAGATATTGTCGATGCTCCATGGTGCTATCGGAATGACCACCTACACAGAGATCTGAAGATTCCAACCGTCAGGGAAGAGATCACAAAATTCGTAGTAAAGCACGAGGAAAGACTTCACTCTCATGGCAACACCGAGGTGCTGCAGCTCCTAGATAATGCTGCTTTGAAAAGAAGGCTCCAGAGGATACAGTGCTAAAGCAGAGCATAGTGAACCTGTGCGTAACACGACAAACTTGTGTTTTATGTAAGAAACCAAGAAACGCCAATGGGGACATCTTGGAAAAATACCTAGCCTTTAAGAATTTTAGAATAAAATTGTAGGTTAGTCTCCCCAAACTAGTACCAATATTTTAATATAGAAAAAAAGTTAAATAATTTAAGTACATATTTCTTAAACAAGAATTATTAAATATGGACATGACGTCTTGAAAATTGTTAGAAAGTGTAATAATAACAAATTAAAAAGAAAAATTTTAGAATCTCTTAACATTTATGTATGCTCAAAAATTCTTTAAAATCGTTCATTTAATGAATAATAATAATTGTCTTACTTATAGATATTGGAAAGTTTTTGTGAAACTTTTGTGTAATGATAGTTATGGGCTGATTTTTGTAGACGGCTGATTGGGATGATCGCCCCTCAAAAAATCAAGAGGCGCAGTTCTAGAGATCCAGAGGGCCATCCAACTGGATCTCGTCTTCGTGAGCATTAAATTGAGAAGGGAGGAAAAATTATACAGGGCAAATTGTCTATGGATTCAGACTTTAAGGACTTTCTGAACATTAAAAAATCTGAAAAGAATTAGTTTTAAAAAAAAGTACTGCTATTAAGCCATAAGCGTGAAAAGTTTGAGTTTGTTCGATTTTTATCATATGTATGTAACAGTATAGTGCGCCCTATTTTTGAACGTTAAAATATCAATGTGCTGAAGTATTTTTATTAAATTTGTTTTCTCCGAGCGTGCTCATCCTAAAATCAAATTTTTGACCTGCTCGCATTGCTTTACCCAACCGAAAAATAATTGTTTGTAGGCATTTTTGAACAATTATTTCATGGTCGTATAACGGTATCATTTAACAATAAACATTATCGTTGGGGAGTAATTTTCTAGCTCTAGATACGGTACAGTGGCCGTGTGCGAGCGTGATCCACAATAAAAAGAAAGTAATAGATTAATGCAGGAAAAAAATGACCGTGGTCCGCTTTCTCTTCGTTGTAACTACGTTTTAACGTTTTGATGCTCTTTAATTTCTATTGAGTTATTACAGTGAACGAATTTTCAAGGAACGAGCACAGCACGGGCAAGAAATATCGCTCAAAATATTTCCAGGTTCGCAATAATCGCATCCCACAACAGCGACAGTTTTTAAAAGTACCTATTACGTAACCAATTTTACAAAATACTCCGGGTCGTTGACCAACCTCAAGTGCTCCCGCTGGCTGAACGCGCAATGGTACGTCTTTAAATTAAAAAACGTAAAGTCCCATTCAATACGCTAGCATAATTTTTGGCTTCGTCCCTGTGCCCACTTTGTCATAAACATTAATGTATTTTATCTAGTTAGAAAAAGAGTAGACAAGGAGGCAAAGACACTTGAAAAAAATAAAGGTAAACCAAGGTCGAAGTTTAGTTTCCATTCAAAACCTCACATCGAACCAGCCCGTACAGCGACATCTAGAACATGAAATTTAAAGCTTGCCTTAAACTACTGACGCAAGATGTCGCTGATCAGGCAAAGTTGCAATGGTTACGCATTTAATTAATTTTACGGATTACTATGTAAATTTCGAAAATAATACCGTCACATTATGTGACAGTATAACTAGATTGATATGCATCTACCAAAAGTTAACGAAATATCTCAAAAAATCGTACAGTTTTTCAAGAAAAAAACGATGCCTCTCACCACCACGTTAACATTAAGGGACGATGAAGATCTAAGGGCGCCGTAATCTCGTCAGCTTTGCGCAGTGGCGATATCGTAACCGATGAGGTTTATCCGAGGTGCGATTATTGCTAGTTGAAAACTTTAACCAATACCCCGCCAAGGGGGCGTGAAATACCGCCCACTATGGCAATTTTTGGAAGCCTCTACGGGGGCTATGTAATGAAACACCAAATCTTCTATCGTCCTCAATACACATTTCCTTGGGACGCTCTGGGAATAGTAATAATACTTTTTGTTTACGGAGATAGCAATTGTGGAGCCTCATGCCCATGGTAAAGGGAGTCTCTCCCTGTATGTCTTTCAAGAAAGACTACGCTCGAAGGGAGCAGTGGCGGCCGGTGAAAATTTTAAGTAGGGGTGCTGTTTAATATATAGCCAGGTTATTAAAAAGTTCATAAAAAAAGGTATATGTTAAATAAATTTGTTATTCATAATAAAGGGATATACAAAAAATATTATTACAAAAATTATATTCGTGAAAAAAAAATCGTATTTACAAAAATCTATTATTTAAAAATAAACTCCATTCTTCTATTTTTGCCTTGGCAAAATTTCTCAATAACCATTTCATTTAAATTTTGAATTTGTGAAACCATCGTTTTTTCAATTGATACCATACATAGTGCTGTCAACCGTTCGTGACTCATAGTATTTCTTAAGTACGATTTTACTCTTTTTAAAGTGGAAAAACACCTTTCTGCTTCTGAAGTAGTCATTGGAATTGTTACTAAAATTTTGATAAGTTTAATCATTTCACTAAAAACACTTGCTAAGTTTTCTTCGTTTAATGCATTTAATAGTTCCAGCAATCCTCTAAAATTATGGAATTCTTTTCTGGTATAACAACATAATTATAAAAAATTTCGTATCTTACTTCCGTAGCGCAAACTAATAAAGCCACTGTCCTGTTCTGGCGTACGCGCTAAAGCTACAGCATCATCCACTTTGCATATGGTCAACTGCATCGGAACTGCGAATTTGGCAGTGCCGGTGTTGCATTTACTTGCAGACAACGAATATCGCCGGATCTAGCCCTGTGTCTAGCCCGAGACTAACCGAATATTATAAAAGCGGAACTGCTCTGGCTGGCAGTTCCACTGTTCGCAATGTAGCTATAAAGCGTTTAATCACTCTTTTCACGATTTCCAAACGCAATTTATATCTTTAACATGTATAATTGCATTTATATAATGCTTGTAAATATTGTTTTTAATATTTTCTTTTAAACAATAATAAATTTGGGTTTTTCATTTTTTTGCTGGGGGTGCTGCAGTGCCGCAGTGCTTATGCACGAGCCGCCACTGGAAGGGAGACCAATTAATTAATCAAGTGGTGGTGTTGGTTAATCCCCTTTGTAAAGAAAGCATTGGCGTAGTTATGAGGGGGGACCAGGGGGGCTAAGCTCCCCCTGGCCTGCACGGTTTTAAATGTTGAAACTGTCCCAAGTAGAGCCCTACATAATCGTACTCGACACAAAAACCATTTCGTTTAAAGTTCTATTCTCTAAATTAAAGAATTTACGAACATTTATTGTTTGTTTTTGTAAAACAATATTTTTTTAGGCCTGCCTGGCCTAAAAAACCGTGAATTTGTGAGTACGCGGCTGAATTCAACAAAAGAGGAGCTTTTTTTTTTTTAGCTCACAGCCTCAGTCACCTGGGGCTGCAGCCCCCCCTGGACCTCGGGGCTAACTATGCCAATGATTGTAAAGACTTGCTACGTAACACTGTAGGAAATGAATATTTTTCTCCATAAACGGTGATAACAAAACACTCCTCCCATAGCACTTTTTTTTGTGTCCTTATCTTTAAAGCTGATTGTTTGGTAGTTCCCCTTTACAAAAAAAAAGTATCTGGTAACTAAAACTGTAGCTCTAGCATTGCTCTAATCTTGAGGGGAAGAACCTAACATATGATAGTAGCCAGTATAGTACGGTGATGAATACATTATGAACCCATATATACCTAAACTAACAAACTTTGTTCAGTTTATTCTACAGAAACCTGAAAGTAACAACTAAATCAGTGCATATAGTTTCTACTCGAAAAATGGTTGTACCAATAACTGAAAATGGTTGTGTTTGCTCAAAAACCAAAACGTACATGGGAAATGGATTGATCATTAACATTACCAAAAATAATCAAAAAGTTATAAGTGTAGGCAATAAAAGCAATATAAAAATATCAGAAAATACGGGGCATTTAGAAGTGGTTGGAGATGCGTGTAGTGTTGTGGTGTTGAATGGGAAAGGAACCGTATCTTACGTCGGGAATAATGGGTATTTGGAAATTGGAAAAAGTGTAGACAAAAATAACGTCAGATACACTGGAAATGGTGGAAAAATTTTAATACATTCGTCTAGTGATGAAAATGTAGTTCAGGAACATTGTTTACCAAAACAAAAAGTTAAAGCAACAGTCATGGAAAAACTACAAAAAAATATTAAGTGGCATAGAAAATAATTGTGGAATAATTGGAAATAAGGCAAATTTTTTAAAATTTACCAACAGTAATAACGTGTGTTGCTAGGGCTGGTTTAAAAAGTGAAAATTGGAAAACTATAAAATTTTTAGACTTACGAACTGATGAATCCTTAATATTACTGTGTTTAATTAAAGGCATCTCAAACTGCTCTAGTTTTTTTTCCACAAAGAAGATAAGAAAAGGGATTTTATACACATTTAAATAATTCAAACATTTGACAAATGAGATATTTATTTATTTTATAGTTGTATAATAAATATTCTATTAAACCGAACAGTAATAAAACTAGAGTTTCAATTATAATAAAATCACATAGTTTCATTCAAAAACATACTACTCAGGTTGACTTACATTACTCCTAGTCGACTCTGAATTGAGAGCGGTCGTGGCGTCAGTGTTTTTAAGATCTATCAAACTGTTGCAAGATTCTTGACTTATTTCCTCGTCTGCGACGCTAGGTTCAGGTGGAATGTTCACTGCCGTGGAGGGAAGTGGAGTTAGACTCATGCGAATCTTACGGACACTCGAATTTGGTTCCGCTGGTTTTAGAGGCAACAAGGAACCGAACAGTATGTGCTGTACAACAGGAAATTTACCTAGAATCTAAAAACAAAATAGATAAACTTAGAGCTTCTTTAACATATCACAGCCAAGACATATTTTCCAACAATTTTTTTTAGAAATATTCCAGAGGGTGTTTTAACTAAAAATATTTTATTTGTGCTCAAAAATTATCACGAAAACGGCACTAACTCGAGAAATATTAATTTTAGACAAAACTGACCTGTGTTAATCACTAAGGATAATAAAGTAACCAATAAGAAAATTTAAAAATATACAGGGTGTTCCATTTTAAATCACTGACTTATTCGTGTCATGTTGAAGTTTAGCCCAATGGACCTAGCATAAGAAACACCCTGTGTTTATTTTTAACGTTTAACTAGTCAGCAATGGCAATATTGTCAAACAAATTTTCAAAGGAATTCGCCCTGACACTGCTAAGCTGTGAAATATACAGGGTGGTCCACTTTTTAGTAGCATGACTTTAACAGTCGATAGAAAAACTTGTTTTAAAGCAAATATTCCAGATCAACATGGGTCCAAAAACGCTTCGTTTTAAAGATACAGGGTGTTGAAATTTTCGAAAAAATAACGATTATGTTTAACCGTTTCTCAACCAGTAGATATATTGAAACCAAATTTGGTATACAGCACCACCTTACAGGTTACCAGAATCGGTGAAAATTTCAAGTCCCAAAAGCAACCAGTGGCGGAGTTGTGGGGGTTCAGTTTCAATAAATTTTATAAAAAACTAGTACGGCCCTGTTCAAAATAAAACTTTTTGGGCAGAGCATTTTATTCTACACAAAAAGTGTCTCTTGAGTTTTCTTCGTATCTGCCACCGTTTGGCGCGAAATTTGATTTATTTTACTATTTTCGCGACATATTTGCTCTTAAGTTCGATCTAAAAATATAGCTAATATTTGTAATAAAGAAGTAATTACCGATTTTTGCAGTTTTTAATAACAGAACATACTAATAATGAGGGAAGAAGTTCCGCTAAATTAACGATTAATGAGCATTTACTCTGCAAGTTGCATTTTCTACTTTTCGCGATATTTTTAGATCGAACTTTCGAGCAAATTTTTCGCGAAAATGGTAAAATTAATCAAATTCAGCGCCAAACGGTGGCAGATACGAAGAAAACTTAAAAGACACTTTTTGTTTAGAATAAAATGTTCTACCCAAAAACAAGTTCGAGTTTGATCGATGCCCCAGGCGCCAGTCTTGGGGGGCGCCGCGAAGACAAAATATTAGGTTGATGCAAAATTACCGCCGTTTTTTCGCGACGTTTGGTTATTCGAATTTGTCGTCTACCAAGTAAATGGTAAGCAGTAATCGACGTTGATGGTGACTACTCCCCCAAATGATAATTGTACACACCGTTTTGAGTTTGTTTTCGTTTTTGATTATGTTACATTATAATTTATGTTATATTATAATTTTTAAAAAACGGCGGATAATAATGCATCAACCTAATATTTTTGCGTATATTTCACGTATTTAAAGCCAAAAAACTAAAACGCCATTATTATTTTAAAATTTGTTCTTATTTTCATTGCAGTATATTTAAATTTTAAATAAATAACACATCAATATTTTACTTAAAACTCAAAATCTACAATAAAAATACAGACGAGGGGGGCGCAAAAAATAATATGCCCCGAGCGCCCTTTACCCTCGCTACGCCACTGGACACCCTGCATAATATATTTAAGGACATGATACACAGATTTAAAAAATTGTAATAATAAATGTACTATGAAAATATTGTCATGAATACATAAATAATTAGTGTCATTACCTCTACTTTATACATTCTTATGAGGCCACCGTTAATTTTAGACCAATTAGCAACTCCGCTAATACCCCACAGCTGATTCGAATGTTCTGGGAACGGCCCTGTCTTGACTTTATTAATATACTGAATACATTCCAGAAATAAATAGTCGAAAGCGTACGTATCGACTATATCTTGCTGCAAAAACGAAGCTGGTTCGATTCGGGGATGAGCTGAAATAAATTAAAATGTAGCAACCACGATATTCATTATCACGTACATAAAAAAATTGTCCCTTACCAATAAGCTGCGAACTACCCCATATGAACGGTACGAATTGATAATCGTCGAGACTCCATACACCGTGACTTCCGGCTGGTTCCATTCGGTATGTCTGCTGCAATTTCCGCACCACATCTAAATATCTAAAAATAAACGAAATAATGCGACTGCTTTCGTAAACGATTTTATTTATTACTTTGCGAATATTTTACAAGGAACTGCTAATTTATCTTCCTCGACGAAAGCTCCAATCTTAAACAAGCAGCAAAGAAACATAACAAACGACATCTCATGTCCAGTTCCATAATCAATTCGTGTGGAATTTCCAAAACCTTCTGTTAAATAATCCATTATTTCTGGTATAGCTCTGTGAAACTTCTCTGAGAGCATTCCTTGTAATAATTGAAATGAATGCTGTTTTAAAAGTACAAATAAGCAAATATTTTTTAGCTCCGTTAATAACACTTACGTCTTTCAATTTTTGATACCATATACGGAACGCTTGATTACCAAATCTTTGCGGTTGCGCTATGGGTGGGGTTTCATCTATCATTGTGTCCAATTTATCCAGCATTAATAAAGCATTCTGTACAGTTTCTGAGAGTTCTATTCCTCCCAATGAATTCGTTCGGCCTTTTATAGCCTGGTTCATAGCGAGTATAAACCCAAGGTACTCCTAAAATTAAACGATGCACCAAACAAATACAAAACAATTTTGCTAACTTACAAAATAAGCTTCTGATTTCTCCCATAACTGCATGTCAGCAGGAGTTTTAACACCTTTTGTAGGTACAATGAATTCATGATCGGCATCAACTAAAAAATAAGGGATTAGTGTGAGGTTATAATTTTACTTAAGAACATTATATTACCTATAAATGCGGCGTTCGAGTCACTTCCTTTATTAGTTTTACAGCTGGAAGGAAAATTATGAAACATTTTGTTGATTAAATAAAATTAAATCCTCTTTTGCCGGGTTTGACAATTTAAAGTATTGACCAATGCTACCACTACATAAAACGTAAGATATTTGTTGCCAACGTTATTTTAACTCAGTGGCGTAACTTACGAGCAATTTAGGGTAGTTTGCCCCAAATAATCTCGCGGGTAAAAAATGTTTGCTGTAACTAAACATATCGATTTTTCAAATTTGATTGTCTTATCTTATTTTTGAGAACCACCATGGGTGTTGGGTGTGGTATAGCCTAATTATTACTAATATATTAATTTGCACCTTCACAGGACATAATATCCTGGGTAGAAGGTTTTCTCTCTTATCTATGGTAGAAGGGTAGTATGCACCTGTGGTATGCACAGAACAGTAGTATTTTTTGAGATAAGATCATGTCTGTCACTTTTGATTGCAGATAACTTTGATTTAACTCTATATAAAAAGCATGTACATCAAATCAACAAGTACAAAAATAAATCGGATGTTTTCACGTCACATTTAAAAATTCAATGTCAAAATTTCCGTTACATGTTCATGTATGCTGCATGGTTTAAAATTCCTCAACAATTTTTAAGATTTGTTCAGTACAATTTCCAAAAATGGCGAGCCTGCACCAGTATATTCACTGCGTTTAAGGGTGGCAATTTTCCTTTAAACTCAAATTCGTCAATAAGCGTCGCCTCTGCAAAATCCCATGAAGATGGGAGCAGAAAATTACCAATAACTAAATGGCTAGGTATCGCTGTAATAGCACGTACTTCAGACACAGATAATAGTAATGAAGTTGAAGAAAATATCGCTCATTTGCTGACAGTAGCACGAATCGCTTTGGAAAAAGGAGATTTGGACAGGGCCGAAGCGATTTTGGATATGGGATTAAAAATTTCTGAAGACCACCAAATTTACGTTGGACTTCCCTACATTTATGATTTATTAACAAGCATAGCACTTGCTCATGGAGATGTGGAAAAAGCAGAGAATTTATTGGTCAACGCTGTAGAGAAGATGATACAGATAGGATTGCCAGAAAATAACCACCACATTATCGATTTTAAGTTACGCTTATCTAGAATTTACAGTAGTTTTGACAATAAAGATTGGGCTGAAATTGGTTTCAAAACCTGTTTGGACGCCCAAAAACTCAAAATTAACAATGGCGACGTCAGCACACGAACAGGAATATTGTATGTCAATGTTCTCTTTTGGTATGGTGTTCACATGATACGAAATGAAAAATATGCAGAAGCCAAAAAAATGTTAAACACTGCGTTTGAATATTCGACGAAAATCAAGGGACTATCCCCATATCAGGAAATGGTTATATTGTACACCCTTGCGGATTTGCACATGGAATTAGAAGAATACGACATAGCTCTACAAAAAATGCAGAATGCAATTCTTCTAGGCAAAGGTATAAGTAGCATAGATCTACCAAGATGCTATATAAAACTGGCTGCAATATACACCAAAATGGGTGTTGTAGATCAAGCAAAAGCCTCTGCACTCGAAGGCCAAAAATTAGCCAGACTTTTCAACAATATAGACGTTTTAGATGAAGCCCTCGTAGTATTAGCACAAATTAAACTGTTAGAAGACAACTCCAAATGAAACAGCAATTCATAATAGGATTTATTATTTATAATTCTTATACTCACTTCTTCTTAGAAGAAAATATATAATTTTAATATCATAACACATTTAGATAAATTTTATATATTAGTATAGTGTGTAATACTCGTATAATACTATTTTTTTTGGAAAACAATATGTAGATATATTTAGTAACGTACAATAAATTTATAATTTTTTAAACGTTGGTTTATCATCCCAAGTTAACAAAAATATTTTTACGAGTCAAAAAGATTGATTGCATTTCATTTTTGGGCGTACACTTTGATTTACTTAAGAATACATTTAAAAATTGTATAGAAAAAAATATTTTTAAAATTGATTTTAATTGACACTGATAATCCACGAAAAGAAAAATGCAATGGTTTGATGTACACATAAATTACTTAAAGCTTATGAGAACCTGCCTCATTGGAGATCGCTTGGTAAGCAAGCAAATCAGTGAAGTATATATATTTTTGAAACAACTTGATATCTTAAAAATAAATACAATACTTTTTGATATATTTTAAGCGTAATCAGTCTAGTTTAGATTAGTTAGGCAAGTGTATTACAATGTCGTCCTCGGATCATACAATGGTAGCCATTGTGCAGTGGCAGTTTTGCTCTTCAACATATCAGCGAAAAATTCTCTTTCCTTTTGTTGACAGTCCTGGGACGCTCCCACATAACACCTCCCTAATAACTCGCTCGCCCCCAAGAGACTGTCGTGCATGACACAAAATTCTAGGCAACATTTTTTCAATGTTTGTTTGTTGATATCAAAAGTTAGCGCTTCGTTAAACACGGGAGACACAGTGTGACGGTGAACTCCGGTTTTGCGTTTTTTCAGTCGTTTGGTCCCTTGTATAATGCTAACTTTGACATACGGATCTGAAAACAATAAGTTTTTTCTACTGTAATACAAACAAAACTCGCAAATGACAAAAACAAACAACCAGAAAGCTTGTGTTCAATCAAAAATCTTTTATCTTACAAGGGATGGTCGGGGGGCCACGATACGTTGTCGCTAGAATTTGATTAAGGCTGTGTTTATTGCATTAAGGACATCAAAACTAAATGTTTTCCGGAGTTATACGTGCCACTGGCCATTTCCTTCGGAAAAATAGGAGAAAAACTGAAAAACTGATAAAAAAGGTAATTTTTGTGATCGCGTGAAACCGTCAGAGATAAAATCGAAAATATTCTATTTATCAATGCACGCATCATTTGCAAGTAAAATGGTGCAAAGTTTTTGAAAAAATCTTAAACGGTTTCGGAAAAAAACGTCAAAAACGAAACCCCTGCATAAGCGATGTTATAACTTAATCTATGCTACTCGCATCGGCGTTTAAACATAGGGGAAACCGTTTTTACAAGGACCTCGGTTTTCGCGTTTTTCTTCGGAACCGTTTAAGACTTTTTCAAAAATGTTGCACCATTTAACTTGCAAAGGATTGGTAAATAGAAGAATTCAGATTTTGTCTCTGGCGGTTTCATGGCCAACGCGATCGCAACAATTACTTTTGTTATTCAGCTTTTCAGTTCCCCTATTTTTCTGAAGAAAATGGCCAGTGGCACGTATAACTCTGCAAAACATTTAGTTTTGATGTTCTTGATGCAATAAACACAGCCTTCTAGCGACAACGTATCGTGACCTTTTCTGGTTAGTCATCGTTTTTTTTTTTTAATTTATTTCTGAACCAGTTTCACAGCTGCTTCGTAGATATAATTTTACTTCTTAAAAAAACAATAAAATATAAGTTAGCGAAGGTGAAAAGACATTAATGAGCTTTAGGTGAAACCTCTCTTACTCGACTTTCAAGGGAGGCTTGTAAAAATCAAGCTATGGAGGATAGTCGACTTAGCGAGGTTCTGTTAAATATGCAATTTGAATGGAGAATTAAGGCAAGATTAATATGGTTATGATGTTATCAAAAATTTTACAGTTCGTGTACATCGATTTCACCGGACTTTTACCCATATCGAGCAACTGAGGTAATTCGAGTTACAGATGTGTCGAGTAATAGAGGTTTTACCTGTATAAAGAATGTTTTTAATCGCTTTCTGAACGTATTAATAGTTGTTATACATTGATTAAATGTTGGTTAACATTTCCATAAACAATTAGAACGATAGCAAAATGTTTGAATTTTTTAAAAACTTTACGGCAGGGGTTTTCTTTTAGTTTTTGACATTGATTAACTGTAAATTAAGAACGTTTGTACCTGAGCTGTTTCTTGTATCATCGACCACCCTCAGATTGCGGGCTTTAATGACCACGACAGTCAAACGTTCTGCAGACGGAAGATAAGCCAAAGAGACCATAATTTCTCCCAAATCTACCCGAGCATCTTGTCCCGAGCACGGCTCAAGGACTTTCCACAGATCCACTTTTTCGCTAAGGTCGATATTAGACAACGGAAGTTTTACACCCCCGATGCTGTTGTGACGTGAGTATGCATCAAAATCATATAAAAGAACTTCCAAAGTATGACGCCCCAGCGTCGCGGCTCGAACTTCAAATACGAAATCCTCGTCAAACACTGGAAACGCAAGATGCATACTAAATTACTATACCGAGACATAAAAGAAATGATGCATGAAGCAAATACGTGGTCGTACTGTGCTCTCATGTAGTTGTTATTGTTTTGTCATAACGCAAGTTCTGTCCCAAATGAAAATATGTTTATATCTTGAATTGTAAATGTAGGAAAGTATTTTAAACATCGCAATCTTCAAATCGTTAAGGCTTATAAGTCGAATATTTGTTTTGAAACTGTTACCATGGGGTGGACGCACAAAAGAATCGTCTGGTGATAGCATGTACGAGGGGAATGAATTGTTTTTCGCCATAGACAGCAAAAAAACAAAATATTGGCTGAAAAATAATTTTGTTCTTTGATATAGGTTGTGCCCTTATAGCTCAATACATTTACTCCAGCCGTTATGTGTCCAACTCGTCAAAAAATGTGTTTGTGGCAGCAATTCTTACCTGAGTGAATCTTTTTCATGTTTGGTAGCAAACTTAAACCCAAAGGGGCCAAATCTGGTGAATGGGGTACAGGGACCAACAAAGCGAAACTCAATTGATGAATTTCAGCCATCGCAATAAAAGATTTGTGATAAGGCGCATTATTCTGATGAAACTTTTTTTTCTTCGCGAATGCTGGTCGTTCCCGCGAATTTCCTAGTACAACTGGTCGAGTGAATTGGTGTTGTAATCGTCAATTATTGTTCTACCTGCTCTAAGATAATCAAACGGAAGAACACCTGTTGCATCCCAAAATATCTTCGCCAGAACATTTTCGGCCGATGGAGCTGCTATCCTATTTTTTAGAGCTGGTTTTTCTTTTGGTGTCGAGGTATGATTTCTATTTCTGGGCTATGTATCTCCACTCCTCTCTATCGTTAGCTAATTGTGGCACATCCCTCCAGCTGACTTCTTTTCCTTCTAGTCTCTGCCTCACTTCTTTTTCCCATTTTATTCTTGGTCTTCCACTATTTCTTTTTTCCTCATTTAATAAATATATAAAATTAGATCCTGCGTGCTTCTACCCGGTCTAAAGCCACATTGCGCCTCTTCCAAATTTCTTGCGAAATGTTTCCTCTAAAATTCATTGATATATTTTTTCTACTATACTAAGTAGATGTACGCCTCCACAGTTTTCGCATTTTTTACTACCGGCCCTTACTTTTGGCATACGCCTCGTATGTTTGGGACAGAACTTGTAGCACGACAAAATAAATACGCGTACCTGGATTTAGGGTCTTCTTGTGAATCCTCGTCTGCCACACGTTATTTTTTGCAGGCAACAAGCGAATTTTTGCGTATGGGTCGGCAGTTCCGCTAAAATCCCGGGCCTGTAAATCCTGGGCCTGCAATTACACCAAGAAATATTGGAATAAAAA
Organism: Elmis aenea; assembly: GCA_947652605.1. Taxonomy (NCBI): domain Eukaryota; kingdom Metazoa; phylum Arthropoda; class Insecta; order Coleoptera; family Elmidae; genus Elmis; species Elmis aenea. The sequence goes on along the minus strand of OX393580.1, from coordinate 52,032,359 downwards.
CAGAATCTCGCGAATTTCATACATTCTTTAAAATAATTTTCAGCTCGAAATCCTAACAATATCGTTTAATTTGCTCGCTAAACTCTTAACTAAATTAGTTGCCTCTTGGCACAAATTTAATTCACTTGCAAATCGTAAAAGTGGTGAAAAGATTCAAATTAGTGCTTCAGTTAAGCTTTGTGCTTTTGATCCTTTCAGATAAATTGGTCGTCCTATTGATATTATTATCCCAGATTTGCTCAGTTCAGATGCTTACTTCCAGTTCTTATGATCAGAGTTCATTAAAATTTTGATGGCGGTTTGGTGTTGACATTTGAGATGACATCGAGAGCATTATTTAACTGAATTGCTCTCGCGAACAACAGGGTTTGAAGATAAAATTTATAACCTTGAATTTGCAGATAAAACACGTCGTGTTCCATAATAGTAAACAAACGCTTTAGAAGTTTATATCAGCCAACAAATGCAAATAAAATTCGAATAAATATGCGACGTGGTTTTGAAAACTTTTGTTGGATTTTTCTGAGTTGATTCGGTAAGCTCTCAAAATAGCTGACCTTATTTATTTCCGGCAAACCTCTCAACAAAGTTTGTGATGTAATTTATTTCGAATAAAATTTCTGAAGTGGAAATCACCATACTCACTTCTATCAAGCGAACAGTCAATATGCCTGCCATGGGATCGTATATTAAGCCAACATGGACAGATCCTCGGACATCGGAAAGTTCATTTGGGGATTCCTGAAGGATAAAGTAATTGACGGAACTTTTTATATACGAGCATTGCGTGACTTACATTTTGATATAGCGACGTGTCTATCTTTGTGTGGTCGAGTTTGGAATTCATCGAAGCTACCTTCGGTCTAACTGGGCTGCCGGAAGTTAACACAACATGTTTACCATTTCTTGCAATCGGCACAGATCCGGAAAAGGACCCTGGTTGATAAACGTTGGAGGAAGTGGGACTGCAAGGAGCCGAATTTTCTGGAAGAAAAACAATTAATTATTAAGTACCTATACATTGTTTGATAATGGCTTGAATACATGAGCGATTCATTTAATTAATTTAAAAATGTTATATCAAAATGTGCTTCTTTATGAAGGATCTAAGTATGTTGGAAATGCAAGTCGCAGAACAAACTGGAAAATACAGCTTCTATGAAAAATTAAACAAAATATGTGAAGATCTGCCTAAGAAAGACGAATATTGGGAGATGCGAATGGCCAAATAGGAAAAGAGCTGTACCTAAGCGAAGTGACGGGAACGGGAGAGGGAATAATACAGAGTGAAACTTACGATAACGGACACAGGCTAACACAATTAGCAGGATCGCTAAATATGACTCTCCAGTCAACAAAATTTGAACATCCCAGAAGATATAAAATCACATGGAGACCCATCAGGAGTCATCGAAAATCAGACCACATAATGGCTCCAAAAGGAATCGGCAGTAAAATAACAGACACAAGAACCTACAGAGGAGCACAGGTTGAAATAGGCCACTATTTGGTTGTAGCAATGATAAGAAATGTAGAATTACCGAAGAGGCACAACATGAAAAAACACCACAAAAATAGGATGTACAGCACAACTGCAAAAGTGAGATTCCAAGGAACAACAACGGAATCCTTTAAAGTAAACAAATTGGTAAAACAAGGAGACTCACTATCCCCAACCATATTTAACTTAATATTAGAAGGCGTTATACGAATAGCTAAACTAGATAAGAAAAACATTATGATCAACCAAATACAAATAATGGTGTATGCTGACGATATAGCAGTCATAGGGAATTGAAGAGAAGACATGAGGAGCAATCTTTCAAAACGCAGTATTTGACAAAAATCAATTTTCGAGATAATCAATAACATTTGCCCTAGTGTTATGAACTGCATATTTTTATAATTTTTGCCTTTACTGTATAGTTAAAACAGAAAAACTTATAATGATACATTACTGGAAAATCTTCAACTAAAATTTACTGCTGTCATTGCAACAAAAAATTTAACACTGCGTTTTGAATGTTACTTGAAAAAAAAACTGCGTTATGAAAGAAATCAAATGCAAATAATGCGTTTTGTAATTTTATTGGAAATTTAGTAGAAATAAATTAACACATTTTCTTAAAAGTAAAAACAAACAAAAATCTAATTCTTAGAAATAATCTTAAAAAACAAACGACAATGTCATCCTCCGAAATAAAAACATATTCGATTTTGAAATATTTAGATAGTAGAAAATTCGCACAAAACTAAGCAAAAAAAAAATCACAACCACAATCTGTGATCGTCTTCTCCACAATCGCAATTTTCATCTTTATCCTGCTCTTCCTCATCATTTTCTTCGCTATCACTGTCGTGTCTATTGGTGTTATCAATAAGGTCCTTATACCAGCTTAATTTTTCGACGGTCCTCCAGCCAATTTTTTCATTGTTGTAACCTTGTCTTGAAAACGCTTTGTCTAACAATTCGTCATCGTCCTTCAACTTTTTGGGTTTGACTAGCCTGCCCAATTCGACAGGTTTTAATTTCAAGGTAGCTGTCGATTTTCCTTTTTTCAGAATTGTTTTTTTTTGTTTCTTACGCACACCTGAGTTTCCAATTTGCACTTCGATTTGTCCTTCATCCATTTCATTCATCGCACAAAAACTAGGTACAATAACTACTTTATCAAAGCTTAGTGAAATTGTAAACAAAAACCACAGCAAAAACTGCGTTCTGAAAGTAACATTAAAAAACTGCGATTTGAAAGTAACAAAAGAAGTCAAAAACTGCAGTTTGAAAGAAACTCCTTTCTTTTTTTAAATTTTACGCGGCAATTACTGCAGTTAGGAAGAAACAGTATAGCGCATGCGATTCAGGTGCTTTCTGTGCATATGATACCATCTTTTGCTCAATTTCAGTACTTGAGTCAAATACTGCGTTTTGAAAGATTGCTCCTCACATAATAAGAGCGATAGAGGCAAAAAACTGGGTCTGGAAATAAATGAAGAAAAAACAAAATATATGAAGATGGGAAGATAGGCAGAGAAAATATGCACACACAGAATGATTTAGACACAAAAGAATACACCTTCGAAGAAGTCGATACTTACTTTAAATTACTTGGGACAAGCTGGAAAGGAAATCAGGGATACGGCAAAAACAAAACCCTACAAAAGATTAAAACACTAAAACAACAAAAATAAAATATACAAAACCCTGATAAGTTCCGTCGTAACATATGCTATGGAAACAATAACAATAAATAAGAAAGAAGAGGAAGACTAAAAAAAAAAAGAAGTAATGAGAGTAATACCAGGACATATCGTAACAAGAAATGGAGAAGTAAGACTGAAAAGGAACAAAGAAATAGAGGAGGACTCGGAGGAGAAAATATCATTCGACACATTAGAGCACAACGATTACGATGGGCAGGACACATCATGAGAAGGAAACCAACCGAAATGATCAGGAGGATAACACAATGGATCCCTATTTGGTCCAGGAACAAGGGAATACCAAGTAAAAGATGGAGAGACGCCCAGGAGGAAGATACGAAGGCATTGAGAATAAATGACTCGAAATCGAAATGCAAAGATAGGAGAGAATGGAAGAAAATAACGGAGGCAGCCAGGACCAATAACAACCTTTGAAAAATCAGAGAGAGAGGACCGATCCACCTCAATAAATGGATTTAAAAAACGCCTCGGGTTAGCCATAATCCTAGGATTGTACGGCTCAATGATGATGGTGGTGGAAATGCAACAACAAGTTTTAGGACACCCGTCTCTTCACCTGCAAATAAGATTGCCAGTGACAAAAAAACTAGAATTTTAAAACTAATCTAGCGGTCTAGCATTTCTACAAGACATCTTTCATATAAAAAACATCAGTGATTTTTAATAAAACTTATTTATGTTGCTGGCAATAGATTATTTTTCATACTTTAAAAATATGGTTATTAACATATCCTGTAAACATTCAAAAACATTCAACCAACAACGAATTACCTATCGTACTAAGAAATGTAAGTAATCGATTCTCCTCTCTTCCTCATCAAAAACTGCTTAAAAAAACAAATTTTAGTAATATTTTCGTTGATCTAGTTTGCTTTCCAATAGCATGAAAAAAAGACATCCCCGTTTCCATGGTAGTTATTCGTATCATTATTTATATTTAAACATTAATATCTGAATCGTACATTTTATGTTATCAAAACTTATAATGAATTAATTTGTTCCGGGCAAAAGGATAAACTAATATTAGGTGTTTTAAATATGAAACTACGTTCTTCAATATTAACTTGCACACAAATTAGTACCAAATGGAAAATATAACATAAAATATCTTAAGTAGTAGAGTATGATTTTGGTAACTATCCCTTATTGCTATTAGTTTATGTAAGGTAAAACAGTCCAGGGAATTTTTTTAAGTTACCCATATAATAACAAAAGTTCTGCAGAATTTATTTATGATTACCTGGTGTGGTGTTTTCGTCATCATCGCTTTGAGCGAAAGAACTTTGTCTATGGTTATTGTTTGGTACCCAAAACTTGTCCTCCTCTTCCAGATTAGGATACAAAGATTTGCTACTTCCAGGCATGGAATCGTGCACCAAAGTTTCCTGACTAAAGTGACGGGTTACAAACGAATCTGAACACATTTAATGTATAACCGTACCTTTCGGCCAATTCCTTGGTGTCGGCAGATTCGAGCAAGTTCTTTTCAAACCAGTTCAACCGATATTTTCTAGCACATGCTACATATAGAAGGAAAACAAACAGCATAACACAGACGAAGGATAAAACCGCATACAATGCCACAACATAAGCCGAAAATTCATTTTTGTGGTCGTCCATCATGTCCATCATCGGCTAAAATTTTAGAATCACACAACAAAAACTGTTTTTTAATATTTTTCTAATGATAAAAAAAAATTACCATTATACACGGTGGACCAAATTCGAATGTTTTACGGGGTATCTCGGTTACCGTAATAGTTAGCGAAAATCTGATATCGGCCTTCTGGGCTATTTTTTGGAGAAAAGAATGCTTATATAATTATATTTTTTATATCTTTTTCATTGTGGCACTACAGACCAAAAATAAAATTTAATCATTTTTGAAAATTCACTAAAACTTCTTTATTTATTAAAACAGAACAAAATATTATAAAGGTTTTTTATACAGATTTTTATGCTTAATTTAAAAACAAACTTGAAATCTTTTTAGCGACGTTGACTTTTGAAATATAAAGTACTTAAACTTATATTTTGTTATATAGAAACCCTAGTTGACCATAACTTTATATGAAAGAGCGTTAATTTAGCTTTTCAAAAATAAATAGTTTTATATTTATTTGCTGCAAAAAATACCCGAGATATAACTAGTTTTGAAAAAATCCTTATCAAGTTTGCCATGATTTTGTAAATAAGTGATGTTTGCAATTATTAAACAACTAAACGTCATTTGTAAGTAAATTCTGCAGCAGCCACTACGTTGTCATCACTTACAACGTAAACTTCTAACATATTAAACTTTTCGAAGTGTTCAAATTTAGCCCTGTTCACAATAAAGAGTTATAAAATACAAAAGACTACACGAATTTGCTTAAAATTTGAAGTTAAGTTGTTTAACAATTGCAAACATCACTTGTTTACGAAATCATGACAAACTTTGATACGGAAATGTTTACAAAATCAGCCATATGTCGGTTATTTACTCCAATTCATTATGTTTTTCTCTCTTAGTTCTGCCTGCACAGCTTCTCTATATCAGATTTATGTGCTCCTCAAAACAGAAACAGCGTAATGAGTACCGTTTTTTAAAATTTCATTTCAAACTAATGTGATACCATTCACATAATCGAGCAAACATTTTCAGAAAGAAATGAATTTGTACAAGAAGAGGATGCCATACACAGTAAAATAGAAAAGCAACTGCGTTTATAGTTGATAACCCTAATTCATTAATTAGAATTATTCTTGCTACTCCGAAAACCAAAGCGCCATGGCAAATTTTGTAAGTGTCAAAAGAAAATCTATTATTTTAAACTAACAAAAAGCTACTTCGTCTCTTTGTTTTAATAAAATATCTTACATGCTAATTTTACGGATAATTTACTTTAAAGACTACTTTGTTAAGTTCAGAAAAATATTTGACGAAAATTTTTGTTAAATAAGTTTGTGTAAAGAGTCTGTAAAAGGACCTATAAAAAAATCAGAAACGTTTGATCTACCAAACATACTACTGGCATAAACTTATTTTAACTGACGGAAAAAAAGTATATAATGTCTATGTTAAAATTAAAATGTAATAGGCCAGATGTTGATAAAGACTTCTATAATACAATTCTGAAGTAGTGTTGTTTTACGTTTTTAAGAATAAATTGCGTTGTTAAGTTAATCTTATTTTACTTTTTATACTATTTTTACACTTCTTTATAAAGAGAAAGTTAAAATGTTCATGTTGAAGTTTTTATTTAAAAAAAAAATGGTTCATAATTTGGAAAAAAGCTAAACTTTCATAATCGAAATTTGGTTTTACTTATTAAAATTATTGTAACCTAAATTAACTTCACTTTTTATCTAAATGCTAGAAAAATACCATGCACATAGAACAAGCTAATAAAAAAAGTTATAACTAGCTTAGTAGATTGCTCCATATTCATTTTCAAAATGGTAGTAACTCAAAATTTGAATAAAGTTTCTTAATTTTGAATTTTTCATTTGCGTAATGTATTAGTCTAAAGCTTATTCAGACACATCAAACGCATAAATATTTATTGTTAACAGAAACTTAAAAGTTGATTTTCTCAAAATGATCTACATGTGATGTGGAACAAAACAACTCTAGGGCGACGATATAGGATCTATGTACCTATTTTTCTTTCAGTCTGTGTTTGACATGAACTCTACAAGCGTTACACAAAAATTTAACACAGGCAGAGGATTAAGAACCTACTGAAAATTGTCTGACAGAATTTTTGTGCAAATACGCAAAATTTCAAGCCAGCTCACAGTTAATAACGAGCTAATTTTGCGTAATACTCGTGTATTATTCCCCAGAGCTTAATATTCTGGTCACAAATTCGTTAGTAATCCCTTATACCACATCCATCTGGACACACGGAAATTAAATTAGGACGTGAAATTAAATTCCTCAAATCATCGTACGTATTTCGAAATGTTCTCATACATTTTTGTGTGTTTTTGTATAAAAATCACGTCGTTTTTAATACAAATTATATGAAGCAGCGTATTAAAATGAAAATTACACGTTCAAGAAAATGTTGTCGGTTTTCGCTGCACTGTAGCAAAAAGGCGGCAGACGCCCTAGCGGCGTCGCGGCGCCAACTTGACAGGACACCGTAGTAACAGCGGATATACTAAAATCAACAGGCTGTTGTTAACTTAGAAAAAACAGAACACGAAGTAAAGCGATACTGAAGCACACGTCGCGTCGATACAATAAGTAAACTTAGTCCCAACAAATATCGATTGGAAATATTTTGATTATATCTAGACTTTCAGCACTTAAAACACGAGAAACAATATACAAGGTGTCTCGCCAGGGAAGGTCACGATATGTTGTCGTTAGAATCTGATCAAGGCTATGTTTATTGCATCAAGAACATCAAAACTAAATGTTTTGCAGAGTTACACGTGCCACTGACCATTTCCTTCGGAAAAATAGGGGAAAAACTGAGAGGTTGAATGACAAAGGTAATTTTTGCGATCGCGTTGGCCATGACACTGTCAGAGATAAAATCGAAATTCTTCTATTTACCAATTCGCGCATCCTTTGCAAGTAAGATGGTGCAAAGTTTTTGAAAAAAATCTTGAACGGTTCCGGAGAAAAACGTCAAAAACGAACCTCTGCAAAAGCGCTATGATTTGTGCAGTTGTGGTATATCTGTTAATAACTAAATCTATGCGACTTGCATAGACGTGTGACATAGGGAAAACCGTTTTTACAAGGGCCTCGTTTTTCGCGTTTTTTTCCAGAACCGTTCAAGATTTTTTCAAAAACTTTGCACCAATTTACTTGCAAAGGATGCGCGAATCGGTAAATATAAGAATTTCAATTTCATCTCTAGTGGATTCATGGCCAACGCGATCGCAAAAATTACCTTTATTATTCAACTTTTCAGTTTTTCCCCAATTTTTCCGAAGGAATTGGCCAGTGGTACGTATAACTCTGCAAAACATTTAGTTTTGAAGCTCTTGATGCAATAAACACAGCCTTGATCAGATTCTAGCGACAACATATCGTGACCCACCTTTGTAAGATATTTATTGCGAAACACAGAACTAATAGCGTACAACACTCATAATTATGTACGATTTTAAAATATAATTTTAAAACATTGAAAATTTTAACGTGAAATCTATTGTTTTTGCGAAAATGTTAAAGATAATTATTACTTCCCATCACTGGTTGCATTAATTTTCACTTTAAATCCTGTCTTCATCGTGCAGCGAACGTAAGAGGAAAAAATTCTTGCGCTCAATTAAGTTTTATTACGGTTTAATTCGTCGTCGTTTCCGACGAACGGGATGAGATGTTTTTAATGCGAATTTAAGAGACGGTTACTTTTCTGAATTTGCGAAGCACAATCGTAATTGCTGGTACTTATATTTCTGCACGCTGTTGAGATTATAATTCCAGTTCTTTAGCAACAAGATCGTCGCAAAACCTTTTAATAAACTCATGGAAACGAAATGATCGTTCGACCAGTTTTATATTTCGAAATTTCATTTTCCTTTGATGCACCATAACGTGATTATCGGTAGGGGAGGAACATAACTTTCAGCTTCTATTTCAGTATATTTTCTTTATAAATCCGTCGTTTTCAGTGGCCTTTTTTAAAGGTCGGTCTAAATTTGAATAGTAGGTAGGTACTACAAAATTTACAGCACCCGACGCATCCACCAAATATTTCAGTGTTTTCAATATTATGAAAATATATTTTTAAATTACGTAATTGGTAAGTAAATGTTAAAAAAACAACTTTTATCATAAATACGTTAATACATTAAAGCTAGCTATGGTATAGGGTGGACCAAATTCGAATATTTTACGGGGTATCTCGGTTACCGTAATAGCGAAAATTTGATATCGGTCTCTTAGGCTATTTTTTTTTTTTAGGTTAACCCACCTGTGTTATCAAATTTTTTATATCGCTTTCCGTTTTGGCTGGCACTACAGACGAAAAATGAAATTTCAATATTTTTGTAAAGTTATTATAACTTCTTTATTTATTAAAAATAAACATAACGGAGCTAATGTTCGAAGACGACATGAACTTAGTCGCGGAAACAGAAAAGAATCTGCAACATAATCTAGAAACTCTAAATCTGGAATTGGAAAAAATTTATATGAAAATAAATACTTACCGAAAAAACTAAAACTGTGATCGTTACAACAGAGGACAAAAGGCATCGGCATGATATCACTTTAAATGGGCTTAGGTTTGAACAGGTAAAAGCTTTAAATATTTAGGAGTGTTCATAGAGAAAAATGGAGGAATGGACTAGGAAATAAGCGAAAGGACAGGAAATGTGGGAAGAATATTTAACAGTTTAAGAACAACATTTTTTTGGAAATAAAGAAGTTCTAAAACGAACACAAGTGGAAGTGGTAAAAAAGGTAGTAACTCCGGTACTTCTATACGGAAGTGAAACGTACACACTCACAGATAAAAATAGTAGCCGAGTGAATACAGCAGAAATGAGATTTCTAAGAAAAAACCAGGGCATGAAACCGATTTTTTAAACCGGTTTAAAAAACCGGTTAACCTTTATTTTTTGTCCAAAATTGTGATTTTTAACCGAAACCGAAACCGTTATTTTTAAAGGCAAAAAAAACGGTAACCTTTAACCAAAATAATAAAAAACCGGTTTTTTAAACATCTCTTTTCAATAAAAATTATTTTGAAAAAATACAAAATCTGTATTAAATGTGATTAGTTTACCAAGTCATTACTGAATGCTTGATTGTACATATATTATAAAATTTTAAATAGATAATATCTTTTTATACTTTGCATTCCAAATCTGAATAGTGTTAAAAACCGGTTAAATTAACCAGTTTTTTCAAAACCGGTTTTTTACACGGAAAAAACCGGTTTTTCAACAAAAACCGTTATAACAATAAAGTTCTTGATTTCGGTTAACCGTTAACCAAAATTTTTTTCGGTTTCTAGCCCTGGAAAAAACCAAGGAAAAACCAAAAAGAATAGAATCATAAACGAAACATATGGAGAACAATTAAAGATAAAATCAGTTGCAACAAAAATAGAAGAAAGACAGAGGGAATGGTTGGGTCACATTTATGGGATGAAAGAAGAAAGGTTTACGAGAAAAGCCTATGAAGCAAGATCACAGGGAAAAATAAAAGTGGTAGATCGAGGGCAATACGAAGTTAAAAAAGCAGCAACAGGTAGAAACATCAAATGGAAAGACATAGAAAAGCTAGCACAAGACAGAAAAACATGGAAAAAAGTCAGCACAACACAACTCAATAGTCCTACACCTAACAGTAGGACTCACGACTAAATAATAAATAGGAGTATTTATTAAAATAGAACCAAATGTTATAGGGATTTTTTTTTAAAGATTTTTATTTATTCTTAATTTAAAAACAATTTTTTTAGCAACCTTGATTTTCGAGAGATGAAATAAACTTTTTTTATGAAAACTTCAATTGGCCACGACTTTGTATAAAAGAGAACTTATTTAGCTTTTAAAAAATATACAGTTTTATATACTTGTTGCAAAAAATAACCGAGATATGGCTGAATTTGTAAAAATTTCCTTATCAAAGTTTGCCGTGATTTCGTAAACTAGTGATATTTACAATTATTATTAAACAACTAAACGTCATATCCAAGTAAATTTTTTAACTGTAAAGCAAATCCGTGTATTTGTTTGTATTTTATAGCTGTTTATTGTGATATTGTGAACATATCTAAATTTGAACACTTTGAAAAGTTAATATGTTAGAAGTTTACAATGTAAGTGATTAAAACATAGCGGCTGCTGCAGAATTTACGTTTAGTAGTTAATTAATAATTGCAAAAATCACTTTTCCGACGTCATGGCACACTTTGGTAGGGAAATTTTTACAAAATACAAAATATCTCGGTTATTTTTCACAACAAATATATAAAACTACATATTTTTTAAAAGCTAAATAAATGCTCCTTTATACAAAGTCGTGGCCAACTAGGGTTTCCATTTAAAAATATATACAGGGTGTCCCCATTATCACCGCGAATATTTTAAGTGGTGATAGAGGACCTTTTTCTAAGAAAAAATTTCAAGTTAATTTTTTTCCTAAAATCAAATGCTAAGCTAATATCAACACTTACTTGATTTTTTTACACTTCTGCATTTATAAGACTCTGTAGCCGAAAATATCAATTTTATTGTAAAATACCTTAAAGCTTTTTAATAGAACATGAAATTATCTACAAAATTAGTTTTATTCATTTTTTGTCTACAGGCAATGGTTTGAGAGTTATAAGGCAGTTTGTACAAAAAAATGTAAAAAATTAACAAAATTTAATTATTTCTTAGACTTTGCAACCGCTGTATCTTTAAAACGAAAGGTTGTACAAAAAAACCGACGGCCCATTCCGGATAGCAAATTTTATGGGCTACAACTTTGGTCAAAAGAAGTTTTTTGAAAATCAAACCGTTTTTCCGGAAAAGCTGAAAATATGGAATAGAGTGCAAAAACAAAATTTCCTACAAATATTGTTTTGTATTTAAAAATGCTTTTAAAGAGAATGCGATTACGTAATTGAATGATGGAGGTCATTTTGAACACTTATTGAAGTAATTTTGTGGTTACATGTTAATTTTATTGCGTCCAGATGGATTTGCATTGTTTTGCATTTTATCGTTTTCGAAAAACAAAAACTCCCGTTAATTATGATATTTTGTATTTAAAAATGCCATAGCATCGGCAACATTCATAAAATTATGTATCTCATAAGTTTCAAAGCTTTT